>OX377205.1:4165177-4635685 GCA_947396885.1 Heligmosomoides polygyrus polygyrus | reverse complement strand
TATTTTTTTTGTTTTTTCTACGTTATCAAATAACGGGCGCGTGTAGCGCAGTCGGAGGAGGCGCCGGCTGTCGCCTGCACCCAATAGCAAGTTCCTTGTTCGGATTTTCCGCCTAGGCCAGCCAAGCCTTCCATTCCTCCGGGGTCGGCGAATTGGCACGAGACTTGTCTGGGAAGGATAAAGCGCTGACTTGTTCATCGGCTGGCCACTGCAAGCCATAGCGTGGGCAAATACGCCCTCAGACTGCCCCCACGATATCCCGTAAAAGCTGAATGCGTGGCGCATCCCAAAATGCGGATGATTAACGCCATTCCTTATCCTTTTTCATCCTAAACCAAATAACGTGTCATAGACAATACTAAACAATACATAATTTTTGCTTAAAAATAATTTTTTATAAAATTTCAGTGTGCTGTTCACTTCGCTTGGATGTAGGTGATTTAAAAATTTCAAGGAAAGGTACAGTAAATTTTCCTTGGCCAAAAAAACTATCCAACTGTGTAAATTTATTAACAAAACACAACAGTGCTATGCAAATTGTAGTACAGCTAGAAGAACCACACGAACATTCACCTCAATTTCCAGAGTAATTGGTTTGAAAAGTGTCCAGCTTGGCGTGAAGATGGAATATCCCTCTTGCTCAGCTTCAGATGTTCCTGCGGAGGTGTAGTCTAGATCGTAGGTCGACTGAAAGTTACTTAATTCGGTCTCTAGGACG
Organism: Heligmosomoides polygyrus polygyrus; assembly: GCA_947396885.1. Taxonomy (NCBI): domain Eukaryota; kingdom Metazoa; phylum Nematoda; class Chromadorea; order Rhabditida; family Heligmosomidae; genus Heligmosomoides; species Heligmosomoides polygyrus. The sequence goes on along the minus strand of OX377205.1, from coordinate 4,634,967 downwards.
TCATGCTAGGTTACAGTAAAGGATAAATGATAAAAAATGGCATATTGGGGATGCGGAACACACTCTTCTTCCACGAGATGTCGTGGAGGCGATTTGAATGCGTATTTGGCCGTACAATGACATGCGGTGGCCAGCCGATGGACAAGTCAGTGCTTTGTCTTTCCTAGACACGTCTGGTACCAATTCATCGACTCTGGAAGGCTTGGTTGGTCTGGGTGGAAAATCCGAACCAGGAACCTGGTGTCGGGTGCACGCGACAGCCGTCACCTCCTCCGACTGCGCTACACGCGGCAGATCACAGTAGTCATAGAATATTGCACTTCTGCATTTGTTTGTTTATTTATTCGCAAAAATCGCACCCCCCCCCCCCCTTTTTGAGCCTATTGTACTACAGGTGAGCTCGACAGGAAGCATCTGGGCGTTCTAAGATGCTCCATTCAACCAAAGGTCAACCGAGCCCCCTTCTCGTGTGCAAATGGTGGATGGAACAGCGGCTAGCCGACAATGTAGGTGTGTACGCAACGACGACATTCATTTCCTTCATGTTTTCGAGACCCTTCGACATCAGAGACCATTATCTTCCGTTCATTGTTGTTTCCTGGACCGCAGAAGACGGGCCCACTTGTTGCCGTTGTACGACGAGATTAGATGGTCTTTGGTTCCATTGATCAACACAGAAACGTTATCACCTGCTTCGTGTGGTGCGCTTAGCTTTCGTTTTTTCTGTGCTTCTTTGGAGGTTTGAAAAAAACCTGTACATTCTCTGAATGATGCAGCTCCTCTGATTCTAGTAAGTGGGTCATAATGACCGGTTTTCGTTGTAAGATTCGAGCCTAGTGCTCATGTTTATGTGCCCACTAGTTCCACTAAAGATCAGGGTCATCTCTGCTAAACAATGAGGCGCAAATAGAGACCGAGGGTCACCCCCTACTCAATGGTTGTACGCTTAGGAAGGCACGTGTATGTACAGTTATGTCATAAATGGTCTACATCAGTTCACTGTAGGGGTAGAACACGCTATTGCTGCAAAAAAAAATCCGGTTTCAAGGAGCAAATAGGGCTGTACTACATGGTGACCCCCGGACTTATTTGCGCCAGAGAGATCAATATTTCGTATTTTCTAAAGAGCCCCGCCACTCTATTTGGTATTTGTTTAATCACTATATTTCCTTCATAGTAACGACTCGCCAATACACTTACAACCGGAAAAAACCCGTCCGAGTTGTCCGGTGCGCAAGGCCCACAGCCGCACGATTCAAAGTGGTTTTTTATTAGCTATGGAGCGCTCTTACTACAGGCTCTATACGTTGGAGCCACGGATGAAGGACATTAGCGACGCTCTATGGGATTTTCTGCCCATCAGAGCCCCCCAAGCACGCAAATATCACTAGCTGCAGCGACTGATTAGCAGAGGAATAGGCAACTGCGTGGTCCCGTAACGATTTCCCTGAATTTCACTCCGAAACTACGGTGGACAACTGGGACAAGTTTTCTTCAAGCTGTAAGTTTATCATAAACTATAGCGACGACACAAATAAGTATCTATGTGCTTCTTTTGCGTAGAGATCAGCATTAGGCGCTACGGACTTCACAATCTACAACTAATGGTAGAATAGCATGTTGCAGTTTTCTTGGCATAGTTCACCACTTCAGGAGCCGGATTCATCAACGACTAACCGTGGGTATAAGGGGTAGAGATACCCACAATGAAGCCTGCGTCTCTGATTCTTGCCTTATATCTGCCTGACTCTTATCTTATCTCTACGCCTTATCACCCGTATACCCACGGGTTAATTGTTGATGAATCCGGCCTCAGGTCTGGATTAAGCTGGAACATTAAACTACAGCAGGAAAAAAGGAGCCAGAAAAGTAGTCATCACATCCCCCCCCCCCCAACGAGCTTTGTGTTCAGTGTTCTCCTTCGGATCTCCTTCAATTAGTTCCTCATGACTTCTTTTCTTCTAGCATCTTTGAGTAGTCCAACCAACTTGCGGATCTATCCTATTGGGGGGTGGGGGAGACACACAAAACTAAAATTTGTGTAACAAACTGACATGGGATTCATGGAGCGGCTTTTAGAGGAAAAATAGGGTCCAGCTGGCAAAACTCGTAAAGAGAAAGCAAAAAGACATTCGGGCACTATGGTAGTTAGGGGGTCACCATAGCACGCCGCGGCGGGTAGGTGTGACGAGTAGCTAGATACAGAGAATGCAGATTCAGTCTTAACCTCCTCTTTTCGATTACAGATCCGTATTTTATCTGTTTCAATTGGGCAAGGGATGGAACTCCAGGATGTAGACAATTTTAACACGGGTGCGTCACTTGAGCCACACCCTGGAGTCCCTTCCCTGCCTAAATTTGTGATCTCCTCCTCGTCAGCGGAGGAGAGCACAGAACAGAGCTATGGCATTGTTTGTTTGTTTTATTTAATATCAGTGTGTTATCGTTTCTTTTTTTCGTGTTAGTGACATTTTTTACAAGATGACCCCCCCCCCAACTACCATAGTGCCAACATTCGGTTTCGCCGCTGTTGTAAACAGACAAAGTTATGTGCCTCCTCACTATCATGGATCCGGGTTATAACATGTTAGGCGGCGGTCAGCTGTGTTTGAATGCGCTCTGCCCGCCTAAACGCCTTTACAATCACGGCTACTTTATTGTTTTTGTTTGCTTGTTCGTTTTTTGTTTTAGACCTTTGTTTTATTTTGTTGTATTACATCCGCTCTTTCAGTCTCAAGTCAATTGGTTGCATAATTTTTAGTCATGCGCCCCCCCCCCCATTAGGATAGATTCCATCGTCCTTCTGGTTTAGCATTGATGTCTTCAATGACAATCAGATGTGATAGCTTCTTCGTGCGTCAGCTATGTAGCCGCGAATGTCCAAAAAAGTACTCATCACTTAGGGCTCGTGCATACTTCCCGTCGCCGCGATGGTATCGCGGCGATGAGTTTTGCAGAGCGACGCGAAAGATTTTGAACTTCTCAGAGCTCGTCGCATCGCTCATCACTCTGCAAGGGAACGCGACGGCGATCCGTCCAGGACCAACGCTAAACACCACGCGCGACGCCGAAAAAGTACGCCATGCGTGCGATGGTCGCGGGAAGCCATCGCGCATGCCGACCGCCTCTGCTGCGGCGGCCGCGGCGAAGTTTCCTTTGACTATTCGAGCTCGTGCGACGGAATGGCCATGAGCTGAGCGCCGCGATGGCATCGCGGCGATGGAAGTATGCCCCCAGCCTTAATCTACTTAAATAGCGACGAGTTTTCCACGGAAATGGACAAATTTGTCATACCGTGTGCAGGCGATCGCTGCAGGACCGACTACACGAACACCGCCAAGGACCCAAATATGCCTCACACCCCATCGATGAACTAGCCAAAGAGCTGGGCAACTGAGGAAATCAACCCCTTTCCTGACAATGGTTCTCAAAATAGTACCGAATTCGGTTCTGGATCTTAAACTTCACGTACGGCACAGTTTTCGAACTGTTACTTTCTCTGACTGCTACTCAATGATAACAAAAGGGAAAATAAGTAAGCATTAAGGAAAATATCGTCAATAACAACGCAATGGCGTTTAAAGTAACAGAAAAAAACAACTAGAGGAAACGATTTCAGATTTATGGCACAGCTGTACCTTGAGAATAGAAAATGACCAAGAAGGTATCTAACGTAGGACTTAATAGGAAGCCATGCAAGCAAGACTGGCCCATCAGAAGGTTTCAAGAACGAAATAACGACAAGCTATACGCTAGCACTAAGATTGAGGTGAATTTTGCGTGGTGTTCCGCTGTCGATCACATCAGAATCAATGTCGTTACGATCTACTTCTCCATCTCGTCGCTTAGCCCTATGGTCATTCTTTGTTTCCGTTAAAGAATAGAAGCATAGAGAAAGAATGCGCCACGCATTCTTCTCCTGCGGAAGATCGTGGAGCCAAGCCACGTTTTGACTACATACATTGAATTGCAGTAGCCAATCGATCAACAAGGGCAAGTCTAGTGCCAATTCAGCTATTCCAGAGTGATGGAAAGCTTGACTGACCTGGGCGGGGCCCGAACATTGCTTTATGCTTTAGTTGGGTGGGTCATGTCCTTGCGCGTCTCCTGACCCATGTGGGAGCGCGTCGACTGCTTGACTGTGGCGATAGGCAGGTTTGTTCGAATTTGTTCCAGAGTGCGTCTCATCCTGCCGTTTCCCCCTCAACTAGGAACGCTGTTTTAGGGATGCAGAGGTCTAGAGGGCGTAAGATTTGCATGATTGTACTTTATGTTGTACGTTTTTAATTCTACATAATTTAAATTGAAATAACAGGCGGACCTTTCGCCTCCCCCTCCACTAGACTCGTCCCAGTGCCTTTCTACTTCGTTTTATAGATCTGCCATAAGATGTGCTGAATGTGCAACTCGCGTCTAAAACGACAGAAGTAGCGACGAGTTTTCCGGATCGGCAATGGACGAGTTTTCGCGCCATGTACAGGCGATCGTCGCGGGACCTAATAAAAGGCCTATGTTATGCCTTGGCGACGCTGTGTTGCACGGGCTGCTACGCACTGCGGCACTGTTGGGCATCGCCGAAGTATAACATAGGCCTCAGTTGGACGAACTCTTACCGATCTTCACTTCGCTTCCATTTTCATTACATTTCCGTCACGTGTTCTTTTTCTGTCTCCCATTCCTTTCTTTCTCTACGTGCAATTCCAGAGTAGGAATTTAAAGGAAGGAATGGAGTGCTCAAAACAAAAATGTGCTATCTATATTATCCTATCAACTCGCCGTTAAGCGTACACTAAAAGAGTGTGGATGGAGTTTTTTTCCACCGAACGCATGTTATCTTTGCGGGATCCTTCGCTAACAATCAGTTAATCAAAAGAGCATGACAGTCGAAGAACAAAAGGCCATCATATTTATTTATTTATTTATTTTATTTACTTGAAGCGCGTAGTCGCAGCGCTCTCGTGGTCCCGCAATGATTGCCGTTTCGCACGGAAACCTCATCCGTGCTTTATTTTTATTTATTTTTTTTAGCGAGGATTGTTATACGATTCCGACGAACACATCTCCGAAATTAGTTACCATATACCGACTAGCGATGCAGCGCGGAAACTGTGCGCTGCGTATCTTGTACGCTCTTGTACACCCGCGGTGGCACTGCGTGCAAGCGGCTCGTGGCCCAGTGGATAGTGGCGTTGCTTCATACGAGAGAGGTCGATGGTTCGGTTCCCCTGCGTTGAAGCGTTTTCGCATTTCAACTTACCGGTTGAGATTTGAAAGGTTTTGATATCTACACAGTATTCAGGCGATTTCTGCGAATTCTTCTAGGTATATGTGCTTTGCAGAACCTAGCTGCGGACTGCTCCTGAGCGACGAAAGCAGTCTTCACACGAGCAGCAGCTTGGGTGCACCACACCCTGTACTCCTTTCCTTTGCCTGCTTCTGCGAACAAATAGTCATTTCCCAACTAAACTCCCACAGAAGAACTCGAATTGTGGAAACAACAGCAGTAAAACGCGTCATCAGGCAGGAGATGATGAATAAGTGACGAAATGTCATGGGGGGGGGGTCTTAAGGAGCAGCGCGCCCGAAGGTTTCCTCGCTCCATCGCTAATCGGTATACGGTAACCGTTTGGGGATGTGTTCTTCAAAATCAATCAAGCTAGTAGCAACGAGGCCACCTATCATTCTGCAAACAGCAATACATATGTTTTATATACATTCGACCTGGAATACTAGAGTTAAGCAGAGAAGCAAGTGGTCAAGAAAATGTTTTTGATCGAATTCAGAAGGCTCTATGACTTCTAAATGAGTTCTGGCCAATCAGGAGCAGCTTCTTTCCCCATCGTTGCCATGGAGGCTGCGCTTGACACAGAAATCTTTGTTTCTTGGACAGCTAAGTGTGTTTTGATTCCGCATGCCTGCCTGTTTCCAGCTGCGATTATTTCTATTTGTAGCGGTTACTTCGGTGATTAGCCGTTCTGTGCTTGCCGATTCTTTCCGTTTTTTAATCGCTCGTCTACTTCCGCGTATTCTGATAGCCACAATAAGAACCACTTTACTATACCAGTTTAAGAAGCCATTGAATATGAGTGCCAAAAGCTTCGTTGACGGTCTGCTGAAGGCGAATAAAGTCGTCGTGTTCAGCAAGTCCTACTGTCCCTACTGCCATAAGGTGCGTTTTTCTTGTTTCTTCTTTTTTCCTTGCAGTTTCTGCCCTTTACAGCCATGGCTTCCTAAATTGTTAGGAGGCCGTGGGCTCTTATTTGCACGCGTTGTGAATTGATAGGTTCGTCCTACTCGGGGGATAATCGTGTTGGCATTAATTGTGGATCATGTCGCGAAAATGGGCAGCATATTGGGAGGTGGTGGCACGCCAGCCAATCATAGCCTAGCAGAGCACCAGTCAAACGCACGCCAGCCATTCAGAATACCGTAGAAGCCCTCTCTGAATGGCACGGCAATTCGAAGTAATCCGATAGGCTGGCTCACTCCTAATGCTGCCCATCTTCCCGACGTGTACCTTAATTGTCTAGAGTTTTTATTTACCGTCGAGTACTTTTAGTATGTTAGGATTATATTTTTGTATTCTACCGTAGCACTTCATTGCTGGGTGCGTGGCGGAGCAGTTGGAGGAGGCGCTCTCCGTTGCGTGCATCCTGAAACGGGATTCATAGTTCGGCACCCGCCTGGGCCAACCAAGTCTTCCACACCCCCCCCCCCCCCCCAAAGTCAGTGAACATTCTTTCTACAGGCCAAACACGCATTGAAGCTGCCTTGAGTCTATTAACATCGCTTTATTCTCTATTCCCAATGTTAATAGAGTAGTTGTGTGTAGTTAAAAAGCTTTTAGGATGTATCCTAGTCGGGGGGGGGGGGGGGGCGTAGCTGAAAAATTATGTAACTAATTGATTTGTGACTCACAGAGTGGCTATGTGCCCCCCCCCCCCGACTAGGATAGGTCCGATATCGTCTTGTTCGACTCAGTGATTAATATGTAGCATAATCGATTCCATAACATTATCTGGGCCCCAACTAGATAGGGCTGAGGGTTTCTAAAAATGGACCATGTCTTTCTAATATAAATATTTGAAGGGTGGAGATTGTTTCAGTGGTACACATTTTACCCCTGAGGTCATTTCCTGGCTAGTGTTTCTTTCGTGCAGCTCCCAAACGTACAAATGAAGCTTTTAAAAAATAATTCATGTTGTAGATTCCTTTTTCTTGGGCTTCTTTGAACAGAAGTGAAGAATAAGATCGTACAACTGCTTGCTTCGTTGCATTCTGTTCCGAGCTAGGGTAAAAATCCATAGCATTACATTTCAGAAGGGGAAAAAACTTTAAGCTGCTGTTTTCTACCCCTAACAAGAGTGCAATTCCGCTTCTCGTCTGAGGGCAATTAGTATCTCTAATTGTTGTGATAGACTGTGAGAATATCCGTAAAGCTACTTCATAGAGAAATAAGTGTTTCTGTGCGCTTTTCCACTCATTTTCTACGTACGCATGGCTAAAAAAGAGCTAAAACACAACTACATTCGGAGTCGTTTCAGGCCAGAGCTGCGCTAGAGAGCGTAAACATCAAGAAGGATGCGTTGGAGTGGATCGAAATCGACGGTAGACCAGATATGAATGAAATCCAAGACTATCTTCAGGTTTGTGAATTCGAAAAATTGAAAATTTTCGGGGGCCTGTAGTTATTCCAGATTTTTCCTTCGAATTAAGATAGTGATGTCTAAGATTCTAATAGGTAGGGTTCGTTGCTTATCAAGAAAGGTGTAAAGAGGGTTTCATGAGCTTTATAAACAGCTATAGCACCATATTTAATCAAAATAGTCAAAGCTCTTGCCGATTCTGGCGTCTGTGTCACCTGTCGTCCCACCAGTGACTGACGTACTCAAGCGCGCTTCGGAATACCGTGTCTACATTCATCTCAGTTCCGTGCCATAGAAGCCCAGGGAGTGAGTTTTCTTAGCTGGAGGACCCGAACAGCTCATTCCTATTATTCGGACCTCTTATGAAGAAGCCTAAACGAAGGAAAGTGGGATTAGTTGGCGTACTGATACTCCTAGTATAGGATTTTTCCTGCAGATTCCAGTTAGTACGGGTCTCCTTCTTTTATAATTGCTGCTAATTTTTCGTCCAAAAGTCTCTCACTTTCCAGCATCGATTGTGTTAATATGACTGAATCGTTGATCAATATTGGGAGCAATGTGTGTTAGGGGGGGGGGGGTGCATGGTTGTGATCACAATTTTTCTTCACTATTTTTCTTAGGCCTTTGTCATACCATCGCTCGGGGTGAGCGATGGTATGACAAACGCCTTACTGTGGCTCCATATTGGAACGAAATCCTAGAATTGGACTGGAATACACCAAGGAACGCGTGACATGTTGTTCTACCGTGAGTTGTTCAGAAAAAGAAAAGAAGAAATTCGCGCCTACGAGGAAGAGCCCCCTAACTAGCATAGCGCTCAATATTGTTATTCGGGCTCTATGTCCGACGTTCGTAAAACCTGGGCATGTTGTTAAAGCAGATTTAATTCTTCTGTGCCACGCAGTTTTATTACGATGGGAAAGGTTTTATTGTAGTCTGACAGTTCCAAACAAATCGTCTTTTTCAAAGGTCTGAAAGTTTTCCGAAATTTTAGACCAGGCACACTCGTTTCGTCAAAGGAAAAGGATTCCCTAACTCTCCAGTTGCAATGGCTTAAGTGAGTGTTGAGAAATGTTCTGGTAGAAATTCGCTTCCTCTCAAGTCCCGTTTATACTTCCATCGCCGGGCGACGCAATTCGATAGCGATACGTCCCATCGCGACACGCTGTCTCGGACGACAATGAGCTCTCCGAACATTCACCGACGCTGTTTCGCGATCACGCACAATTGCGTACTTGCACGCACGTAATTATGCACATCCATAGCAAAGGACACCTGGAGCAGCAATACCGTGCCCCAATCCACCGCCATCAGTCGCATCGCGCCGATTTCGAAAGCGACGCGTCCGACGCTGAGCCGCGCGATTGGTCGCGGCTTCGCGCCCCGTCTATACTTCCTACGACGAGCGACGCCACGCCACGCATTGTGGCCAAATTGATCGATCGCGTCGCTTGATCAATGTGGTCACAATACGTGGCGTCGCGTCGCTCGGCGTCAAAGTATAAACGGAGCCTCACGTTATTCACTCCGACCGAGTGGCGTTGACGCCGAGCGACGCGATCGATCAATTTGGCTTCGATACATAGCGTCGCGTCGCGCAGCGACGATGAAAGTATAAACTGTGCTTCAGTGATAGAAGGTTCGGTTGACCTTCGTGGTCCCCTCTCCCCTTAAAAGGAGTAGTGCCTCTACCACTAGAACAGTGAATCGGTAACGCTGGTGATAGATAGCGCTGATTCACCTTATGCTGTCCGAAGTCAGCACAAAGACATCCAAACACCGGTTTCTTCGTAAACAAAACTGGAACATTTTTCTTTTTTTTTTATTTCGCATGAATCATGCGAAGTAGTGGGCGACCGCATTTTTCATGTTTCTCTTTTAGTCACTGACAGGCGCACGTTCGGTGCCGCGCGTCTTCATCAACCAGAAGTTCTTCGGCGGCGGCGATGACACCGCAGCCGGCGCCAAGAACGGCAAGCTGCTGCAGACGCTCAAGGAGGCTCAAGCCATCTAGAGAGTTCGTGGAGATCTCGTCGTGGCGCTAGGCCAGACATCTTCAGCTTTCCGCTCAGCTGTGATGGTTATTGTGTACTCTCTGAATGCATTTAGCTGCCGACAATGCGCTACTGCCTGGGGGAAGGAGGATGAGATAGTGCAAATGTGTGCAAAATTGCGTCCCAGGCGATTCCAGGTTAGGTATAGCGAAGCAGCGCACGCTCAAGGCCTCTTTATAGCTCATAGCCTGTAGATCAGACAAAACGCCTAAATCGATTAACCAGTTGCTCTCTCGTTGCGGACTATGAACCAACCTTTAATGATAGCTCATAGCCTGTAGATCAGACAAAACGCCTAAATCGATTAACCAGTTGCTCTCTCGTTGCGGACTATGAACCAACCTTTAATGATGCCGTGGAGGAGATCTCACGCAATTTTGCACACATTTTGACTGCCCCCCCCCCCCAGTTAGATTGGCGCGCAACTATTTATATAACGTTGTCTCTTCATCTTTCATCTCCTGTAACCTCATTCTATGTTGTGAAGCATGACTTTATTCCATAAATGCAAATGTCGGTTGTAATAATCATTGAAAGGAGGAAATAAAACATGATGACAATGTGAATGATTGGTTGACATGAGGAAGCCCGTAGTGTAGTGACAATTTGGTTGAGATTCGGACATTAGGAATGTGTGACTACTATTGGCACAACAAACTAATATATTGAGGTATCACAGCGATGACTATACGGAAGCAAGAACTATACGAGCAAAAATACACTCAGAATGCGACCGAGTTCCGCCAGAGGCGTGCGTCACGCGGCGCGGTCGCGTGCAACGGCATCGAAGATTAAATGCAGTGTGGGCAGGCCAGACGCGTGCGTCACGCGACGGACGGAATTCTTCCTTGGTGGGACTGTACTACATTGGGCCTGTTCATACTTTACGACGAGAACGAGTTGTCGTCGTGCAAAATATGCAAATCGATTAAAATCCGTTCATACTCGAGCGCTATCGCCGTCGCTTTTGTCGCCTGTTCATATATTCCAGGCGCTGCCGTCGCTCTACTCTCTCTTATCGCCGCCGTCCCGAAGCATGAACAGGGCCATTCGCAAAGCGCAACGCGGTTCTAATTCATCCCCATTCATCCAAGTTGTTACAGCCTTTTTAGCTTATACGGACCATCTGCAATTCCATGTCCATGGGTCCTAGGTTCCTAGGGTATATACAAGACCGTGCAGGAAGCATGCATAAAGGCCCGTTTACACTTCGACGCGACGGCATGTAAAGTGGCCCAGTTGATCGATCGCGTCGCTCAATCAATACGGCCACTATACGTAGCGTCGCGTCGCTAGGCGTCGATGTGTAAACGGGCCTAAGGCGGGATTTACACACAGATCTCTCTCTATATGGGGCGAGGTTGAGAAGCCACCAGTATCGATTAGGCGGCACAGGCGATCGATATTGGCTGCTTTCGTAACGCTGGGTGACACCCGGCAATTGGAGTATATACCGTTTTCACGTCAAATTGGACACGCTTCTAGACAAGCTTGACGCTTTTGAAGTTAAACATGACACCTTCCAAATCAAAACGAGCTTTTTCCACATTAGAACATAAACTCTCCGAAACAATTATAATAATTTTTGCCCAAGGAAAACCTTAATATTATGACTTTAATTTAGATAATTGAAATTCACCTTTCCCAATAAATCAACTCGCTTTTTTAATTTTTATTTGTCAACGAAAAATAATGAACTAAATTTCGCTTTAGAGCGCACAGAGGTATGTATATTAAAAGGGATTGCGCCATGCACTCGGCTAGATCGCGATTATTATTCGATTGATAGTTGAAATGGTGCCTACTTGATACATCGACGTGAGGATATGTGTTTTGCTGTTCTTCTTGTACCTCTACGGTGCAATCCTATCGGGGGGGGGGGCAGACCATTATGAATTGTTAACGATAGCGACGCATCTGTACATACAACATGCAATGCAACATATCAATACCTTAACTTACCCGGTACCCTCCCTTATCAACTAAATGATTAAGGTAATAAGGTTGCTTTAACGAGTTTTTGCGATTTTATGGTACTGCAATTGTTCCAGGTTTTCTTAGGTTTTTACGAGAGCTGTTATCGCATGAGGACTTTCTTTAAATGTGGGTGGCATGGCTGTGTGACATGGGATGACGCCCGCAATTCACACTACGGTTGCCCCCTCCCGACTAGGAAAGATCCAATATTTAAGATTAATAATTCAAAATATTTAATTTGACTTAAAAAGTGTCCAATTTGACGTAGAAATGTTATATGCGCGCCAGAATCGCCTGATTGCTGCTGTTAGACGAAAAAAGGATGGGAGAGCTCACGAGGTACCTGCCTCACACGCTACGCTCCATCGATCTGACACCGACTAGCGAGCGGTTCAGCTCTACAACTCTATGAAAAGCGAAGCTGTTGAAGCCCTATGTAATATCAACATCAATAGTACACCGAAACAATTTTGAAGAAAGAAATAACGGTCCCACAGGGATATTAGCCGGCAAACGGTCGCATAGAATCCAGCAGATCCATCTGATCTATGAGTACATCGAGCTGATGAGAATGTCGTCCTCATCCGAGTCTCCACCGCCCTGGAACTTCTGAAATAAAACAGTCGACTTCTTGCCTCAGTAAGCAAGAATAGGGCTCTAGTAGCGTACCTGAAGCAGGTTTCCACGACGGTTCCGTAACAGTGCCCTCATACGGGCTCTTCGTCGTACTAGCGCCACTAACAAAGCAGCCAGTACTGCGAAGACAACGAAGCCGATCAGCACTTCTCGAGACGTCAGCACTATCAGGTCGTCTGAAACACATGAAAGTTGCTCTTCAGTTTTGCGGCCAGCGGCTTTTATGTTGGTATTAGGTCGTTGCATATGAAATGGCCGAGTTTTGGTCGATTTTTCGTGGCTACAAATGTTCCCTTTTCAGGCGTTGTGTACAGTTTCTGAAAGCACAGAACCTCCGTTTTCTTACTGTCTATAGCTTTTGTGACATAACTGCGTCCTGCCGAGGTTTTAACGTCGTTTTTATGGTATGAGTCAACGTGATATTCGGGTGCTCTACTTTTATGAATGGAAAAGTGGACAGATCGCTGCCGCCGCAGCTCGTGGCATCGAGGCTTCAATTGAGGAGGATTTTGCTAAGAAACGCACAGTTCGCCACTGGTTCGAAAGGTTTCGATCTGGAGATGAAGGTCTAGATCATGAAGACCGAGGTAGGCGCCGTCACTCCTTGCCCAGCGGTCAGTTCGTGCGGGATCCATTTATCCCATCTATTCACTCCAAAGTGAAGAGATGGGATAAATGGATCCCGCACGAACTGACCGCTGGGCAGATGCTGAAGCGCCACGCCACCTGTGTTTCGTTAGGGCTGAGCAATCTAAGGCTCCGTTTATACTTCGACGCGGTGCGGTGCGATGGCCACGCAATGACGCCAAATTGATCGATCGCGTCGCACAATCAATATGACCACTATGGCGTCGTACCACTACCATTCTGTCCAAAAAATGCTCCCTTAGGCCCCGTTTATACTTCGTGGCGTCGCGTCGCGCCGCGACGAAGTATAAACGGGGCCTAAGGGAGCATTTTTTGGACAGAATGGTCAAATGCGACGAGAAATGGATCCTCTGCGACAATCGTCGTCGCTCTGCACAACGGCTGGACAGGAATGAGAGTTGCAACGAGAGGTGGAAGCCAACTCTCCATGTGAAGAAGACCATGGTGACCGTATATAAGTTATAAGTTATAAGCTTATTACATTTGCAAAAGGCAAAAATAAAAGAAAAATAATATCTCAAACACAAGAACACTAATTAGAGCATAACACAACATTATATTATGAACACAACAAGCAAACAGTAGTAATCGGTATTACTCAATGGTTCACCTAGAAGCATCATACTGAAGTAATTTTTTTGATGACTAACCTCTTAAACTGGTTTAGGGATAGCCTATTTGGCAGACTCTTCGTAACCTTAAGGTATGCAGTTCCTGCTCTATACGTAAAGGACTTAGTGTATAGTGTCGGTTTAGGACGAGTTAACGCGATTTTGGATGCACAGCCTCTGGTGCTTGAACTCGTGACACGAAGCAACTGTTTCATACTACACTTAATACCGTTGTATCCGTTAAGCAATATCTTATGAACCATGCACACATCAATTACTTTACGATGAGATGCAAGCGAAGGCAATTCAAGGCATCTATTTCTTACTAGAGCGTTTGGCATTCTTTCACACCTGAAATCGCCAGTGCGTACCATCAGTTTGCGCGTACTCTTTCAATGCAATAGATGTCTTTTTTCCTGCAATGATTGAATACTGTAGTGCTAGATTCCACTATAGGACAGACGTAAGTTTTGTAAGCGTGTAGAAGGATAGCCTTTTTTTTTGCTAGAGAGACCTTTGAAAATATGGTACGTTCGCATAATTGCTTGCCTACATCGAATTCTAATATGCTCCAAAAAATCCAGGCCGTCACTATAATGAAATCCTAGATCTCTAACGGAACCAACAGGTGAGACCATAACACATCTACTTTGTATATAAGCGCGCAAGTCTGTGAATTGGCATTTAATTGCATAACATTTGTCTTCTCAGGAGATAAAGGTAATTGCCAATCTCTTGCCCACTTAACTAATGAACCAGTAGTTGTTTGGAGTCTACTAGAGTCATCTGATTTCATAACTACACTATAAATTTTGGCATCATCAGCATACATTTTTATATTTTTTTTTATATTTTTTTTCAGAGCATAAAGGCTCTTCATTGCGATTAATCTGGTCTTCATCATTATTACTGCTCTTATTGTTGCTGTTTTTTTTTCTCTGCGTTTTCTAACCCTTCTGCTTTAGCAACATATGTTGTATAGTTGTTTTATGGCACACTCTCTGTAGTGTACTAAATAAATAAATAAATAAATAAATAAATTTTTATAGATACGTCAAGATTTTGAACTACAAGAGGTAAATCAGCTGCATAAATATTGAAAATAATAGGCGAAAGAACGCCACCTTGCGGAACTCCACTTAAGATGGGCTTAACATCAGATAAGGCTTCCCCTATTTTCACCTGGAATGTTCTGCCGGATAGGTAATTAGCAATCCATTTGATGAGAACTGGATGAAAGCGTAACATTTCCAACTTTAATAGAGCTTTCTGCGGCACAATCGATCAAACGCTTTCGCGAAATCAAAATATATGATGTTGCAACAGTGTTTGTTATTAACTGCAGTTGACCAATCATCGAGGCTTCAAGCAAATGAGATTCCACAGAACGCCCTGGAACAAATCCGTGCTGTTCTTGATTGATAATTCCACGAGAGAGAACATAACTGATTATGTGATTCTTTAGCACCTTTTAAAAAGCCTACACAAGATTGAAGTTATACTAACTGGTCGATAATTCTCTGGGTTATAAGCCGGTTCCTTCTTTTTACGGGCGTAACAAATGCATGTATGGTGGACAATGACCGGTATAGTCCATTAACAGTTCTTGAAGACTGGAGAGAAGATCACAACGGAGAAGCACTGTGCCGAAATTGAAGGAATGCACCAGAAGTTGATTGAAAAGCGGCCGATTTTGGTCAATCGAAGCGACCCAATCCTCCGCACGTTTCGAAAATTGTTGTCCAGAAACTGGACGTGATACGAAACTCTGCCACATCCAGCATATTCACCATGTCTGTACCCTATCGATTATCAATTTTTCAAGCATTTAGAGATCAGATGATTAATAAAACCGCTTCCAAGCAAAGTTATGATTTATCAAAGTTTTCAGTCAAAATCGGCCATTTCATATGCAACGACCTATTATTACCTTTACATACTAAGCCTTTATTAACTGATTGAACTCAAACTCTGGTAAGCCTCCTTTTTGAGCTCCTAACCTTCTATACATTATGTGCTATGGGTACACTGCTACTGGAGGTACCCTAAGATCAGTGTAGCCAGACGATAATTACTAAAGTAGATCGATTTCTAATTGAAATGCAATTGAAAGTTCAATTTACTATTGCCCTTAACTGTTATTATTTTGTCTGTTCAACGTTTTCGTTCACGTTGTAGTGCATTTTCGAGTGCAGATAAAAAAGAACACTAGTTAGTATGCCGATCAGGGGCCGGATTCATCAACGACTTACAGCAATTTAACAGAGAATTCACAGCGGAAACCTCAGAGATGGTGAGCGATAAGCCGCGTTATCTGAGTTTTTCGCTGTGAATTCTTTGTTAAAGTTATGTAAGTCGTTGATGAATCTGGCCCTGGAGATCTCTACAGATATCCTATCCAGCTGGCCGATTAATTTCTTCGACGTCGACGGGATTCACCGGCCGGTGTAGTTGAAGTGCAAGTTCGCCAACTCACCATGCACGGTCGATGTCGTCGTGGTAGCCGTCGTTGTATGCGCTGGTCGTGCTTCACCTCCCGATTGCTTGTTGAAGTTATGATTCTGCCTGAAAATCCACCTATTTTTCAGGCGTAAAACAGCACAGATTAGTAAAAATAAAAGATGAACGTTGATGTTGTTCGATATGCTGATGGTTTCAAATTGTGCACAGCGCTAGCACACATGGATAGAACAGTGAACAAAATGGGGAAGTAAAACCATGTAGCACTTAGTTGATAGCTACATATACCATTTTCACATCAAATTGGACACGTTTCAGGTAAAGCGAGCACGTTCGACGTCAAACTGGACACTTCCATACAAGCCAAAACCTTTCGAAATCAAATTGAACATCTTTCAAATCAAAAACCAGCTCATTCCATAATAATCGTCAGACTTTTCAAGACGGCTTGAATAATTTTTGTTCAAAGAAAATTTTATTACAGTATGACTTCCCTTGAAGTTTTATTTTTACCTTCCCAATAAGTGTTTGAAATTGTGTTGAAAACAGTCTCTGAAATTTTATAAAATTCTTATTTTTTGAGGAAAAGCTTGTTTAAAAAAAGTAGGGTCGGCCATTTTTTAGTGCTAAAGGAGGAAACTGCACCATGTGCTCGTCTAAGACGTCGCGATTTTTATTCGATTGATAGCGGAATTTCGGATCTATCCTAGTCCGGAGGGGGCACATAACTAAAATATGGGCAACAAAATGAATTGAAATTTACCGAGCGGCTTCTAGAGAACGAGCTGGAACCTAAAAGAAACCGAAAACGAGCGAACAAAGGAAAAAAATAAAAAACCGCCGCGGTTTACAACCGTCTCGGCGAACAAAGAGCGACGGAATGGAGGCATGCCGCGTGCAAGCCGCCGGCTGACATGTTATAACCAGCATCTAACATGGTGGGGAGGGCATATGAAGCCGCATGCCGCGTGCTGACCGCCGCCTGACATGTCATAACCAGGATCTAACATGGTGAGGGGGGCACACAACTTTGCCTGCTTACAACCGCAAGAAATGTAATTTTTTTCGTTTTTTTCTTCATGACTTTTCTTGTTTAGGTCTCATATTGTTCTATAGGAGCCGCTCGGTAAGTATCAAGTGGATTTGTTACATATAATACTTTTGACTTGTGTGGCCCCCTCGGACTAGGATAGATCAGGAATTTCTGTTTGCTAGGAATTTCACACCTGTAAACGATACAACAACAATAAATGTAATGAACACACATATGTATACTCATTTTGATGTCTCATGTACGCGGCATTTACACTATCAATCAAATAAAAATCGAGTGCATGGCACGATCTCGTCTTTTAATGCACTAAATGACTGCTGCCTTGTTGTGTCTTAAACCAAAATTTAATTTAATATTTTCCGAAAAAAGTAGAAATTTTATAAAATCATTGCACTCGTTCCGGCAGCTGAACTAGAAAAATTCAAAAAAATGTACATATACCAAGTGTTTTCAAACCATACACTATTATTTTCTTCTAAATCAGCCACAGAAAGTCTGTTTAATCTGCAAGAAGCTCGTTTCAATTTAGAATACGTTAACTTAATACGTGCGCGTGTAGCGCAGTCGGAGGAGGCGCGACTGTCGCGTGCACCCGATACCAGGTTCCTGGTTCGGATTTCCCGCCGAGGCCAACCAAGCCCTCCATCCCTCCGGGGTCGGTGAATTGGTACCAGACTTGTCTGGGAAGAATAGAGCGCTGACTTGTTCATCGGCTGGCCACAGCAAGTCATTGTATGGTCAAATACGCATTCATGTCGCCTCCACGATATCCCGTAAAAGTAGAATGCGTGGCGCATCCCAGAAGGGATAGAGTAACGCCGTCCTTTATCTTTTTATCCTTATCACTTAATACTAGAAGAATAAAGTTTGTTCAAAAGAGTGTTCATATTGATATGGAAAGTGTCCAATTTGACGTGAAACGGTATAAATACCATTTTTGCTTCCTATCATTTCCTTATCTTGCCTGCAGTAGTTCCTACAAGAAAGCTTTAATAGCTCTTGGGGTAAAAAAATATTTAAATTTAAATTTGTAAAGTTAAAAACGAAAATATTCGAATTTACAAGGAGAACGTCAACCCTACAAACAGCAAGGTTGAGTAGAGATCAATAATTGTACCCAGGCTCCACTTCGGGCAGAAGCTTCTCGAGTTCCAGATACTCGTAATCTGAGCCGGACATGTCGGGTTTGAAATCGAGGAATCGATATCGAAGCAGCAGCAGCAAAAGCAGGTGGGTGTCGGGTAGAAGTGTTCAGAACTGATAACTGTGATAACACACCAGCCAGTGGTCATTAAAGGCGATTAACACCTTTTTCGTCGAGATAACCAACGATTGCGCCGTGCACTCAAATTCGAAGCGCACTGGCGCATCACAAGATTGATCAACTGACCCCGACTGAGCTATCAGCGTTCTTGTAATAAACACTTGCATCGCTATTATAACTATAGTACTACCTGAGGAGCTACACATCAATAGTCCTAGCTCCGTCAGGAGACGAGTACGGCCTCAAGAACAACAGTTCTAGAATTTTCATGTCAAATTGGACGCTCTTCTAGGCGAGCTAAACGCTTTTGAAATCAAACTGAACATCTTCAAAATGAAAATGTATGCCTTCCAGATTAAACTATAAGATCAGAATAAAAAATTGTTGCTGAAGCAAGACTTGGGAAATTTTCCTGCTTTGAAATTTCCTACTTGACCGCTAATCTCCCCGTTAATACACTGGACTTTACTCTTTTATATAATAAATTTATATCTTTAAAAATATCTAAGCACTTTAAATCAAAAAATATTTACGAAAGAGTAAAGCCATACAAATACGCGTTATGGTAACGATGTGATTATAAAAGAATGAAGAAGAAAGAATTAGATATTTTCTTATTTTTCGTGAAAATGACATGTTTGTCCTACCCGAGCACAGAGATGGAAAGCGTGGCCCATTCTGAAGAAATTGGCGCTTCGATATCCCGAAGGCGCTGAACCCCTAACCATAAGCCATTAAACTCGCCTCCAATTCGCACAATTCCACTCATCGGACCCGTCCGAGCACTGTGGCACACCATCGCACTCGTCATACCGTGCTATGCACTCGCCGTTGTGACACGCCCATTGCCATTCGCCTGAAATGGAAGATCAAATTGAACGTGACTGAAGTGAATTCTAGCTCAGAGGCAGCTCAATCGGCAGTGGAGGCTTGCAGCTTTAGGTTCGATTCCGCATCGCGGAGGAAACTCTCCCGCGCCTTCCAAAGTCGACGAAGCAATACATAACCTCTGTTACTCCAGCTTGATTGGTGTGAATCCTACTGATAAATTGTCTCAACTAAGTGGTGTTGTAGTTGATTTTTATTTCGTTGTTTCCGTTCCTTGTTATGACACACGTCATTGCGCAAAATAGCCTGTTTGGAAGGATAAGAAACTGAATTCAGCCGTAGATCATCTGAATGCATATTCGGCCTATACAACGAAGCCTTCCTTCTCTCCGGGGGCCGGTGAATTGGTATCAGACTTGTCTGGAAAGGATAAAGTGCTGACTTGTTCGTAGCTGGCCACCGCAACTCATTGTATGACTAAATGCGCGTTCAAATCGCGTTCACTACATACCGTAGAAGTAGAGTGCGTAGCGTATTCCAAAGGGGATTGAGTAACGCTGTCCTCTATCATTTGTTCATTAGTTGGTCTATATGATGATTTACAGTAGCCAGCCGATGGACAAGTTAACGTTTTGTCCTTCTCACAAGGGAGGCCTATGAACTTCCCACAAAGATTCTCAACACGACCTATATGGTCTTGTAGAGCATCGGACGAGGATCACAGAACTGTGCTTTGTTTTTGCTACGGATCACTGGGTGATTCAGAAATGGATGTGTTTCTCACTGTCACCTCACTCATAAACAAGACCGACAAGCATTGATTTGACCCATTATCAAACATGCTCATTGCCCTTCGGATTTCTTTGCAGTCTGCTTTTTATTCTTCTCGCAACTTTCACAATGCTACTGTTTGCAAGTACAGCATGCTTTATCCACCTCATGCTATTCACCTAGCTGTGTATTTTTTCCTGACCACTCTCCTACACACTTACAGGAGACGGGTCAGGGCACTGCAGATAGGAGCACTTGTACTCACTCTCTCAATTCTGGAGATCAAGAGATTTTTCGTCCCAAATTTGTTTATTAGGTTATCTGGAATGCAGATTACCAATCTGGTAACCATTTTCGTTGAAACGACGGATGGCAGAAGGTTACGATGGGTATGTGTAAGTAACGGGGTATACGCAGAATAACCTTTCGTCCAGAGGAGAGGACGAAAGAAAAAATTTTGCCCAAACATCGCCTACGGGGTTTATTTGGGGTGTTGATTACGGATATGATACCTGTTTTTAAAATTTCGGCATATTACGGCAGGTTACTGTAGGTATGGGTGAGTAAAGGTGTCCATGTTAGTGGGATCGCCTCCCCTCCAATGTTGTCAGACTTATT
This sequence comes from Heligmosomoides polygyrus polygyrus, assembly GCA_947396885.1. Lineage (NCBI taxonomy): Eukaryota > Metazoa > Nematoda > Chromadorea > Rhabditida > Heligmosomidae > Heligmosomoides > Heligmosomoides polygyrus. The sequence continues at coordinate 4,614,400 of OX377205.1, read as the reverse complement.
TTCCAACCTTCGACTTCAACCTTTGATGGAAAGTAGTGCAAGCAAAGTGATAATTTAGAAAAGGAGTGACAGATTCGTGGTCAGCAGCTTAAATAATTCCCATAAGCGAGGTCTGGGCGAAATCGGCAGGCATGACCTCGCCACTCTTATTCACCCACAACCCAATAATACGATACTCTACCGCAGCCAAAATGTTCTCTACAGTCGCAATAATGGGAGCAGACCACAGAGCAAATCCCGTGACCTTCTCCGGATTCGAACCCTAGACTCCCTCCCGCAAGTCCGCATCGCATCCAGTCGCTACCACCACCGTTGCAAATGAATCACTTGAATGTACTCTGCAGCTTCGTCCAAGAAACGTCGTAAATTACTATATTACTATAATCAAACCTTAATTTGAGCTCCAAACGTTTTGTGGGTTGAGCTCTGAGCACGACGGGGCCTTTCCAGGTGTCACTTTTGCCTTATCAGCCCGCCCTGGAGTGATACCGTTTTTTTGCCATTTTTGGACCACCCAGTGGCCAGTAGCAAAAACGAGGCACAGTTCTGTGATCCTCGTCCGATACCCTACAAGACCATGTAAGTCTTGTTGAGAATCATTGGTGGAAGTTCATGGGCCTCCCTCGTCAGACCAGAGGAATAGAAGGCTTGGTTGGTTTGGGCGGAAATTCCAGCGAAGCACTTTTTGTCAGTGAAATCCATGGGACAGACGGCGCTTCCTCCGACTGCGCTCATCGAGCACATACTCTTCCAAATGCCCAAACCAACCAAGCTAGGAATAGGACGCATGGCGCACTCTCGCCATAAGATTCTCGCCTAGTATCGGCTCTAGTATTTCGTGCTTAAAATCTTCACAATACTACAACCAGTACAGTAAGGGGCTGTTCCTATTAGGGGGGGGGGCAAAAGTAATGAGACAAAATGAAAAAAAAAATTTTATCTCCTTATAACTCAATTACAACTCAACGATGCTGAGGAGTGTATTTGCCATTAAGGGCAAGGACCTTGCTGCCATCGCTCAGCCAACTTCCTGATCCCATCCCTCCAGAACTGCTTGAGCCTGGTGTTGATCAACTGTTCGATATGGTTGTCAAGGACTGCTTGGGTTCTTGTGTCCCTTCCGACTAGGAAGTCCTGTAGGCTCAAGTAGTAGTGGTAGTTGCATGGAGAGATGTCCAGCGAATACGGTGGGTGAGGCATGTGAAAGTAGCCCAGCTGGTCAAGCTTATCCGTGGTTACTTGTTCCCGATGGGTGCGGCGTTGTGGAAGAGGAGAACCTTCTTGAAGCGCTGCGAATGAATAAGAGCGAGTCCCCGGCCCATCTCTTCTATTTCGCTCACCATGGCCTTGGAGTTCATCGTAGTGCTCTTGGGAAACAGCTTCCGATAAACCGATCCATGGGCGCAGACCCAAAAGCTCCAAAGATGCTTCTCGCCGTGAACATCTCGCCGAACGAAGGTCCGTAACAGGTCACCAGGCCTCACCCAGACTCGCTGCTTGGCAGGGTTAAAGCAGAAGACGTACTTCTCATCCTGCGTGAATATTGAGCCCAGGCTGCTCGGGACTGGGAATTGGGGGAGATTTGCGCGACACAGGTCGACTCGTCAGACTGGGGTTTCGGCATGAGACAGGCTGGGGTTTTTGGCATGCTTCTGGAAAGGGCGAAAGTGGTCACTTCTCAGATGGGCTTCAGTAAGTAGCATACAAACATACAAATACAACAAGTACAAATCCCGACTCCAGCCACGAGATATATGGACACGGCATGGGGTGTCTCATTACTTTTGCCCCCCCCCCTAATAGTACGCGACGAAAGCGACAGCGACCGCGCTCCAGTATGAACAGATTTTGAGGCGATCGCTTGGTTCTAATCGATTTACATGCTTTGAACTGGCGCCCAGTAGCTCGCGTAAGACGTGGACTATGAACAAGACCTACGGTTTGGTCAAAATTCTGAGTAAATCTGCCATTTTTTATTTATTTGTTTTTATATTTGTAAAATTGAAGTTACTATTATACTTACTATATATGGCTTTACTCTTTTGCAATTTAAGCTAATCTTTGATTTCAGGCCAGAGAGGATTTGGTTGTAGACCCTCGTCGCTCCTACAGCCACCTAAAACAGATCTACGATACCGGCAACGACGAACGACGGCAATAAAACAAAGGGATTCATGACCATTCATTCATGATGGAACATGGTTGTGTGCGATATGACGAGAAAATGGCACCTCCTAATGGGACAAAAAAAGGAAAATGTCTTGACGTCTGACTGGGCCATAAAGACATCGTTACAGAATAGGGAGCCGAATAAATCTTTCTACGACCACAGAAAACCCGACTCGTTCTGAACTATGGAAGTAGACGTATTCGTTCTGCACTATTTCACCCAATGAGATGCGCCGTGCATTCTACTTCTATGGGATTTTCTTCGGGAAGTTGGAAAAGTGGGCCCAAACCCTACACTTTCGAAAAATCTACGTATCAGTTCAGATATCCACTTGCGAAAGAACTTGTTGGGATGTTGCCCCGGAGTGCATTGATCAGGTGGAAGGAACTCCATGGGCCGGATTCACCAACGATTAAATCGGCGTGTATGCGGAGTAAAAAGGTAAACATACCCACAATGAGGCTTTCATTATAAACCTTGCCCGCCATGTTGTGGATATGACGATGGGAAGTGAAATCGCGGGCGAAATTTGAACGGGTATACGGCCTATACAATAACTTGCGATGTCCAGCCGATGATGAGGTCAGAGAGGACCGGCAGCAATTTACTCACAACGGAGGAATAGAAGGCCTATCTGGCCTCGGAGAGACTCGAACCGTTAATCGATTCCGGGTACATGTGGGAGTCGCTGCCACCACCGTCTGCGTTAGGACAAGCCCTCATAACCATTGAAATCAAAGAAAGTCAGAAAACGTCTACCTGGACATACAGGTGCTGCTTCTTTTGGCCGTGAATCGTCGAGATTCGACTGCACACCCATGGCGCTTTCGAGCTGAAAAAAACCAACTAAATGGTGGTTTACTTTAAAATTCAATTCACATATCGTGATGTAATGGAATACATGGCGTATCCCCATCCATATGTAGAGACAAAAGTTCACGCTTTGTCGTCTTTGGATCTGCATACGTTGGCTTTTCGTATTAGTTAATGTTCCTTAAGTCAGAAAGCACTGAGGATGGTGTTAGTCAATCCCTTTGTGGGATGCGCCACGTATTCTACTTCTAAGGGATGCCGTTGGAAGGCATATTTGGCCCAGGCAGTGTCGTGCGGAAGCCAGACGATGGACAAGACAGTCTTTTACCCTCAGGACAAGTGTGGTACGAATTCACACACCCTGGAGTAATATGAGGCTTGGTCAGCCTAGGCCTGAAACTCGAACCGAGAACCGCAATTCAGAGTGCAGGCAACAGCCGGCGTCTTCTCCAACTGCTCTACCACACGCCTTGCCGCTGATACGTACTTTGCTGCTCTCCCATGCACATCGTGTGAAGAGCAGAGGGTGGAGTCGACTCTCTGCAGCCAAAGACGAGATTCTCTCGAAACGACGGCTCATTATTCACTGGTGACAAACGAATCCCCTCCCGACGTTCGTTTTTGCCGCCATGAGCGATGCTCAAATGGCATCAGTGCTAGCGAATGCGTCTCAGAAGCGGCGCTGCACTTGAAGGCGCTTAAGCTGACGGGATTTCGAAGGCCGATCTCGCTCATAAAGTGATGTTGAACTTTGGCCGATGAATTATCAAACACGACTACGACGTTAACTATTCGTTTGTTTATTTACCTATTTATTTATTGCACGTAGATATACACGCAGACAACTAACTGCTGTCAACTTTTCAAAGAAATGGGAAAACATGAAAAGCACAACGAGAAGGGCAACAACGTTTGTTGGCGTGATAAAGGATAAAGGATAAAGATCGGCATCATTCAATCACCTTTGGGATGCGCCACGCATTCTACTTCTACGGGATGTCGTGGAGGCGATTTGAATGCGTATACATATGGCCATACAATGACTTGCGGTGACCAGCGGATGAACAAGTCAGCGCTTTATGCCTCCCAGACAACTCTGGAACCAATTCTCCGACCCCGGGGGGATGGGAGGCTTGATTGGCCTGGGCGGGAAATCCGAACCAGGAACCCGGTATCGGGTGCAGGCGACAGGCGGCGCCTCCTCCGACTGCGCTTCACGCGCCCTTTGCGTGGTAGTACAAACAACATCACCCTAATGGGAGCGTGTATGGCAGTCGGATAAGGCGCCGGTTGTTGCGTGCACCGGATTCAAGGTTCCTGCTTCGGATTTCCCATCAAGGCCAACCAAACCTTCTATCTCTCCAGGGTCGGTGAATTGGTTGCCGGAGTTGCCTGGGAAGGATAAGGCGATGATTCGTTCATCGGCTCAACACCGCAACATTGTATGGCTAAATACGCATTCAAGCCACCTCCACGACATCCCGTATAGGTAGAATGCATGGCGCATCCCAAAAGGGGTTGAGTAACACCGTCCTTTATCCTTATTATCCTTATCGCCCTAGTCTTATTGTCTTTATTGCCCTAGTGAATCAACTTTTGGAGTACCTATCAGTACGCCTTCCATGTTGCAAAACAGAGTTTGTCAAAGCATATGTCAACATCGTGACCTAGGCTTCATTTTAAACGCTAGACTTACGTTTGATGAACATTGCGAAGTAATAGCGAGTAAGGCAGATAGAGTCATTCATAGTTTATTTAGAGGCTTGTCCACAAACACAGTTAGTCACCTCAGATTGGCTTACATTTCTTATGTCAGCCCCATACACGAATACGGGACCACTGTGTTCAGTCCACCTACTAAGCGCAGCCAAGCCAGGCTAGAAGCGGTGCAGAATAACTTCACTCGAAAGCTTTGGATACGACTTTACGGTTATGACTACACGTCCATTCCACCTTCAAATGTTCGGAACAAAATTTTCAATCTTTCTAGTTTGCTACTTCGCAGGAAGAGAAATGATTTGCTCACGATTTACCCCCCCCCCCCCCCTCAAAGAGTAAGCTTACGTCCCGACAAATTTTACACAACATCTTCAAACACGCGTGTTGTAGGACGAAAATTCATTTTCCTAAGGCAAGATCACGACTGCGAGCATCCTTTTTTCTCAAAGAGCTGGTTCGGAGTTTCTAAAATTTTCTAAAAAATATGGTCTACCGAGTTCCATTTCACAACTGAAAAAGCTCATTGACAGGTACATCAAAGGATGATTCATTAGGGTGGTGTATTAGGGGGGGGGGCAAAAGTAATGAGACAAAGTGAAAAAATTTTTTATCTCCTTATAACTCAATTACAACTCAACGATGCTGAGGAGTGTATTTGCCATTAAGGGCAAGGACCTTGCTGCCATCGCTCAGCCAACTTCCTGATCCCATCCTTCCAGAACTGCTTGGGCCTGGTGTTGATCAACTGCTCGAAATGGTTGTCAAGAACTGCTTGGGTTCTTGTGTCCCTTCCGATTAGGAAGTCCTGTAGGCTCAAGTAGTAGTGGTAGTTGCATGGAGGGATGTCCAGCGAATACGGTGGGTGAGGCATGTGAACGTAGCCCAGCTGGCCAAGCTTATCCGTGCATACTTGTTCCCGATGGGGTCCGGCGTTGTCGAAGAGCAGAACCTTCTTGAAGCGCTGCGAATGAATAAGAGCGAGTCGCCGGCCCATCTCCTCCATTTCGTTCACCATGGCTTTGAAGTTCATCGCGGTGCTCTTGGGAAACAGCCTCCGGTAAACCGATCCATGGGCGCAGACCCAAAAGCTCCAAAGATGCTTCTCGCCGTGAACATCTCGCCGAACAAAGGTTGGTAACAGGTTACCAAGCCTCACCCAGACTCGCTGCTTGGTAGGATTAAGGTAGAAGACGTACTTCTCATCTTGCGTGAATATTGAGCCCAGGCTGCTCGGGGTTGGGAATTGGGGGAGATTTGAGCGACACAGGTCGACTCGTCAGACTGGGGTTTCGGCATGAGACAGGCTGGGGTTTTTGGCATGCTTCTGGAAAGGGCGGAAGTGGTAACTTTTTAGATGGGCTTCAGTAAGTAGCATACAAACATACAAATACAACAAGTACGAATCCAGACTCCAGCCACGAGATATATGGACACGGCATGGGGTGTCTCATTACTTATGCCCCCCCCCCCCCCTAATATTTCTAATCATCTATCATGCATGCATATTTTGCTCTTCTGGTTGTGTTTATCTTTTATTGTCTTTTCGGATATCTGGTTCTGTCTGCGTGAATATCCACGTACTATAAATCAAAAAATATTTTTTTGGAAATTTTCAAGAAGCCTGAATCAACTCTTTGAAAAGAAGCTCACCTCGCCTTAGGAAAATGAATTTTGATCCTGCAGCAACGTGTGTTCGAAGAAGGAGTTGTGTAAAATTTTCATGAGAGATAAGCATACTTTCACAGTGAACACTTTGAAAATCATTTTAAAAAATAAAAAAATAAAAAATAAAATAAAAAGATAAATCAAATCATTTCTTTTTCTACTAATTAGATGATAAAGCAAGTAAAATATTTCACTACACAGCATTAGCGGCTACTAAACACATAAATGGCTGACTATTCACAACAAACCAAATTCATAACTGGCAGAAGGACTGGATAAATTATAGAGAACGAGAAAAGTTCCCGTTAATCCACATCGATATTCTTAAGAGCAAATGAACTATTTTCCTTAGTCAAATCCGCATAATTAAATACAGCCTGTAGGTTGCAGCTTCACAAAAAAAATTCCCGTCAAACTATGTGCAAATGGTGTTTAGATATTCACGTACAAAACTTATCTACAAGAAATTCAGTTCAAACAACAAACTTTTCTGGATAAAGACCAGATTACTTCTAACTACCACGGATAAGTTATATTCGTTGTGGCTACAAAGTAAGCACGAAAACGAGAAAAAAATCAGCAAAAAAGAGATAGTCGGGGGAACAGACATGCATGGGTCTCCTCCTTTTCCATACGAGAAACCTATTCCAGTTCTGTAGTCATTGTCATGCCTTCATTAACGATTATTTCTAATATGTTTTACTCCTTGAGTGACCAGCAATCAGCGAGAGAAATTTCAGCTGCTATCCTAATTGCTGGTTCCACAAGGGTGGTTGGCATACCCGCGTCCCCGAAGCTCCAGCAATGACCTATGACAACTAGCGTTAGAGGGTACCATGGTCAACTGGTACGGATAACAGCCGTTCTTTTTTAATGGCAGATTACACCGTGTGCAACCATTTGTAGCATAATCCTTAACCGATTTCCTACGATTTTCTGGGCATGGGTAAATCTCAGATGAGTCTGGTCAACATTGTTTTTCTTTTTTTCTCACCATTTTTTATTTTACTTGTGCTAGTATTCTGACCTATTTGATTGTTTGGAGGCGCACTCTTTGTAGTGTATAAATAAATAGCTAAATAAATAAATAAATAAATAAATTGTGAGGGCAGTATAAAAAATATCATCTGATCGACTGACGCGCTATCGTCTTCCAATGTGCGCCGCCACATTAATGGTAGTATAAAATACAAGAAAACTGATAAAAAATAAGTACAGATAAATAGAAGCAAAAGAAAGCCCTTGAACAATAATGACAACGGTGATCAACGGGGATAGAATTCCCCTACAGAATGATGGTAAGGCGGCTTAGAACTATTCAGAATCTTTACAGTAATGTCTTAGAATGGAAATATTCAGGTTTTAATTATCAGCTATTGGTTGCCCGATAATTAGTGTGGTTTTTCTCATAGATAGCATCTCATAGATCTCATATTTTTATTTTATTTTTTGATATTTTTATGCAGTAGTGATTGTGCGGGCGCGTGTAGTGTAGCCGGAGAAGGCACCGACTGTCGCGTGCATCCGATACCAGGTTCCTGGTTCGGATTTCCCGCCCAGGCCAACCAAGCTTTCCATCCCTCCGGGGTCGGTGAATTTGTACCAGACTTGTCTGGGAAGGATAAAACGCTGACTTATTCATCGGCTGGCCACCGCAAGTCATTGTAAGCTAAATACGAATTCAGATCGCCTCCACGACATCCCGTTGAAGTAGAATGCGCTGGCGCATACCAGAAGGGATTGAGTAACGCCGTCCTTTGTCCTTTATCCTTTATTTTAAAGGTTAGACTTTAGACTGTCTTCTGTCGAAAACTGAGCGTCTTAATGGAAATCCACCTCATCAAATGCATTCACATACACGACTCTGCGGATCGTAACCAAAACCCATTTCTAAAAAGAATCATAACCGGTGAGGAAAAATGGATTGTTTACGAGAATGTAGTCCGAAAACGATCATGCACCAAGCAAAATGCGCCAACAATCGACACCTGAAGCGAACATTCACCAAAATTGTCGTCGTCTACGACCTCTTGCGCACTTTGTAAGGCGTCGCTCCCTCTAATAGGGGCGGCTGCTGGGCTGTATTAGGCGATAAGCGGATTCCCTCAAGTAACGTGGTGAGGTTGGACTCCACCACTCATTCCCTTCCTCTGATAATAAATCTGAACCACCGTCGCACGTTTATCTTTGTAACAAGGGCCACCATACCCACACCTTCCCGCACCCATCCTGGTCTAAAATAAGACTATTCTTTCTGTGGTGGGATTACAAGGGCTGCTTCCAAAAAGCGAAAACTGTTGATTCGAACGTTTACGGTGGTCAATTATCGAAATTAAACGAAGAAACCAAGAGAAAACGCCGCCCTGAACTTGCCAATCGCAAAGGGCTGATGTTCCATAACGATAACGCCAGGTACCCCACACATCCCCCATATATCTTTGATAATCCGTCAAAAATCAACAGAACTCAATTAAGAACTGATGCCACATCCACCATATAGCCCTGGCTTAGCTCCATCAGACTACCATTTGTTTCGCTCCCTTCAGAACAACTCAATAGTAAAACTTTCGGTTCCGATCAAGCTTTTAAAAATGAATGGCACGAGCCATTCGCTTTTAAAAACGAAGGCTTCTTCGAACGTGGAACTTTTCAATGCACCGAAAAATCATCCAAAAACTACTCTCGTGATGAGGCCGACAACAAGAAATCCATCAAATTGGTAGCCTCATCACGAAAGTAGTTTTTTTTCTTTTCTGCATTGAATAAGCAGAAAATAAAATAGCAGAAAATTGACAGTAAGAAAGGGGAAATATACCATTTTCATTTTCTTTCAGCCTTACGTTTTTTCTAATGCCGGATATCTTTGCTCTTTTTTCCCAATTTGTTATCTTTACACGAATAAATGAAATGAAAAATGGCAAAAGGTCATCCGACAAAATGGTCAATACATCACTGATGGATGTTTGTTGTTAATATAAATATATAGTATAAAAAACGACGTTAATTATTGAATAACACAAAATTTTTTACCACTTATCCGAAACGGTAGAGCTCCAGAACACAGTGAGACTTCAGATGAACCAACCTGAGCAGCCAGTCGATCTATCAGATGCAGCAGAACGCCGAAGAAGACGAGCACCTCCGCAGCCATCGGAACACTCAACTCGAGCTCAGCTGTCGAGGACCGACGATGACGACGGCTATGGGCTGGAGGACGACAATCGATACGAGCCCGGAGGCACGCGGGGGACGGCGGCTTGCACTCATCAGATGACTGGCGGCGGCTGGCTAGACGGCCGGTAGCGATGACGATGAGGGTGAGCCACTAGTCATATGTGGCTTCAACGCTGGTGCTGGGAGCTGCAATACGGTTCAGAGTGGACAGCGTCAAAAGAGATTTATGGGTAAAAACTGGAAAATGAAAAATTGGGTTGTTCGATAATTAACGTCGTCTTTCATATTTTCAAAGTGAATTTTCCACAGTGAATACTTCACTTTTAACATTTAATTTGTATTTATACCTAATTTGTATTTATACCATTTTTCACGTCGAATTGGACACCTTTCAAATCTAACTGAACACTTTTCATGTCAAATTGGACACTCCGTATTCAGAAGACGTGTCACCGACGTCTTCCAATGTGCGTCCAGATTGTCAAGACGTGACACCGGCCTCTAGCAAACCAGGCGACAGCAACTCAGAAGACGTGTCACCGACGTCGTCCAATGTGCGTCCGAATTCAGAAGGCTTTTCACCGACACCGTCCAATGTACCTCCAGATTGTTAAGACGTGACACCGGCCTCTAGCAAACCAGCGACAGCAACTCAGAAGACGTGTCACAGTCGTTGTCCTAGCCGAAGACTTTTGAAATCAAAACGAACTATTCCATATCGAAATGACCATTAGGCAGACTAATTAAAATGGTTAGAATAATTTTATGTTCAGGAAAAAACGTTTTTGAATTTTTTAAAGTTAACCTGCCCAAAGATGTGTAACAATTTTATAAAATTTTTATTTTTGAGAAAAAATAATTTTTAAAGCGTAATAAGGCAGCAATCATGTAGTGCATTAAAAGACTGGATCGCGCCATGCACTCGAAAACCTTGTCGCAATCTTTGTTTGATTGGTAATGTAAATACTGCTTTCATGTAGCATCTCAGTGAGGATATGTGTGATTTTTAAAGTTGTTTATGTTGCATCGTTTGCAAGTGTGAAACTCCATGCAAACAGAAACTCTGCTATCAATCGCCACGTTTCGGACGAGGGCATGGCATAATCTCTTTTTTTTGGAAATAAAAACGGCCTCCTTCCTGCTCTTCAAAACAACAAAAGTTTCTCCTCAAAAAGCAAAAACAAAAACAAATTTCAAACTATGTGTTCTCTTACTGTGTAGATGAATGAACACTTCAAAGAAAGTTATACTAAAATTTTCGTTGAATAAAAGTTATTCTAGCATTTTTGGAGACTATCTAGTTTAATGTAGAAGCTCATTCCAATTTAGAAGAGTTCGTTTTGATTTCAAAGTTCTTAGGCTAACCTAGAAGAGTGTCTAATTTGACGTGAAAAGTGTCAATTTATTTATTTATTTATTTATTTATTTATTTATTTACTTTGATGCACGCGAAGGCCCGACTCATAAGAAACGATTGAAAAACTCGGAAGCCAAGCACAATTTAAAAATTTTTGAATTACAACTACGATAAACGAGTTTGGAATAATTTGACGTTAAGTGTACAATTCATCGTGAAAATGGTATCTATTTATATTGTGTTTTATTTTTTTTCGATCGACATCAACCCACTGTCTTGATCGTCTTCGGTTATCGTACAGAACCCACTTTCTACCATGTATGACGACCTGGTGATTCAAAAACGGGACGTCCTGATTCCGGAGGAGCAAAGAAGAACAGATTTCGAAGTGCGACAATTTCTGGCGATCGCCCAAATCGTGGGTGGCCACTTTTCGAGCTTTTTCGCCTCTCCGAGGTGTTTCAAGTCATCTGTAACAGCAGTTTCACGGACTCCTAGACGTTCCGCAATCCGTTTTCCTATAAGGGCACTCTGCAAAGGTGAATTTTTAATAGAAAAAAGTCAATTTTAGAATGATTTTCTATTTAAAATTTAAACTACATCTATTCTAAGTCCACTTTAACTACTTGGGCTTTGCAAAATGTTCAATGTATTTCTAAAAGGCACCCGGTTTCAAATTAAAGAGTGTCCAATGTAAGTTAAAGCGTTCAGTTCAAAGTGAAAATGGTTGGAACACCTAACTATTAGGTTGGTGCATAAGTTCTCGGACATTTGATCCCTCCTGAATTGAAAGCGCATTTTCCCGCCAAATTTCTCACATGTAATTACGCGCAAATGATCGATCGATAGAGAAAGGAACGGGCTACAAAACTGTTCCTAACATTTACTTCTGCGTTGTTAACGTCAGCCATTATGGCTAAGCAATTCATCCCAACTGAGACGCATATTCGGCACGTCATGTTATTCCTGCATCAATCTGGCCTCGATGCCAACGAATCGTATCGTCGCCTGAAGGACGTTTACAACGAGAGTGCTCCTGCTCGAAGTACTGTGTACCAGTGGTTCTCGAAGTTTGCAGTTGGTGGATTCTCCGTTGAAGATAACGAACGAGAAGGGCGTCCGATGACACTGGATTTGGATGGCCTCCGAAGTAGAGTGGAAGCGGACCCATACCAAACCACTCGCGAACTATCAAGCACTCCTAGTGTTAGTAACTCAACAGTCGTTCGAGGATTGAAGTCGATTGGCAGGGTGCATTGGGTCGCTGGGTACCTCACGAATTGACACAACATGACATGGATAGCAGAGCCGATGTCGCTCTGTCTCTCCTTACCCTCAGACGTACCCACGGATGGCTGGACAACCTTGTCACCGGGGATGAGAAGTGGATACTCTACTCTAATCATCACCGGCGTGCACAGTGGGTTGACGCAACTGGAGGCAGAGGACGTTCCGAAACCCGACCTTCACGTGAAAGAGGTGATGCCATGCATTGGGTGGAGCGTTCTTGGCGCAGAATACTGGGTACTGGGAGCTGCTGGGATAACAGTGACGGCAGAGGTCTACGTCAGCCAACTGAGGAAGTTGAGGGCCCACCTTCAAACCACACGAGGAGAGCAAGTGAAGGTGTATTTTCAACACGACAACGCTAGACCGCATATTGCTAGAGCGACGGTGGCTGAGTTGGCGGACTACGGATGGACCGTTCTTCCACATCCGCCTTACTCCCCAGATCTCGTTCCTTCTGATTATCATTTGTTTTCGAGCCTTCAACGCTATTTGGACGGCCAGCAATTTAGGAACCGAGAGGATGTCGAGGAGGCACTGCTCACATTTTTCGAATCACAACCGGCCACGTTTTGGGGAAAAGGCATCCATGACTTACCAGCACGTTGGCGAAAGACAATTGATGTAAAGGGTGGTCACTTCAAATGACTTGATACTGTTGTTCGTATGTTGTGATAATAAATTTTTCATGGCCCAAATGTCCGAGAACTTATGCACCAACCTAATACCAAAAGGTATCTGTCACGTCTATCCAGTATTACGGTAGGCACTTTACCGTACCTGTAGACATGGTAAGCACAAAACAAAAACTTAGATTTATTCGACGAGAATATCACATTCCCCACAGGTCACTCGACAATGCGCGCGCAACGTAAATTGCCAAGTGGAAATCTATCTGTATAGAAAAACATGCGTGATACTAATACAAATGTAGGAAACTTCTTCAAAACACAGACGCAGATGATGGGGCATCTTCTCAGGAAAGGACAGCTTCAGAATGTTCTTCACTTCTCACTCAGTATACAAGAAAACATCGACATCGAAGAGAGTGGGAGGGAGGGAGGGAATCTGTTCGAAAATCTGAAAACACCATAAATAATCACCTAAGAGAATGGAGTGGAAGGGGGATACGGTGATTCGTTGCAGCAGTTGCGATTACTGTATGAATACCGTACCAATAACAAGTAAGAAATGGTCTCGAGCACCACACACAGCATACGAGTTGGAGACGATATCGAGAACTCGAATGGAGGGAGCAGCAGAGCGGGCAAAAGCACAAGTCGCCGATCGACGATCCAGAACCCCTCAGTTCTGGCCCCGATATTTACAGGTCAAAAAGCTCTACACACAGTTACTCTCAGCAGGAGGGGCGGGGAGGGGGTGGGGCACACCGGCGCTTCTGGAAGGGGAAGAGCTTGAATACGGGAAGAACGATCTAGGACAACACACACGATGAATATACAACAAGGCGCAAAACCGCGTCAAATACGCCGCATCTCTCGTCCAACGAGCTTAACCCTCTTGGCCAAAGTCGTTCTTGAACTGTTCCAGTTTCGTCAGATCTGCTGCGTTCACCGTCGGCTTCACCGTCGCCAACGATCTCAGCATGTCTTGCTGAAAGAACAACAGTTAGCTTAGCAATAAGGCCGGACTTGTTCGCAACACCATCAGTGTGCGCCACGTATTCAACTTTTGCTGGAAAACTGTGAGCTTCCATTGGAAGTTGGAGAAACAACGTCTGGCAGGTGTTGATAGGCTCAAACTTCTTAAACATCCAGGCATATCACGAATACAGGCCCAAATTACCCAAATCTAAAAGCTTTGAAAGTGTCAAATAGAGCACCTTTAACGGCAGGTTATGCTTCAATCGTCGCAAAGTGCAACAACATGACCTGTATCGATTACACCGCACGCCCAATCGATATAGGTCGTTATTGTAACGTCGCGCCATGCAGCAACTGAAGTATAAACCCCACCCTATAGCAATCCTAATGCGTATTTCGCTCACAATCGGCTGCTGGAGAACTCACTTGATTACTCTTTCTAAAAAGCTCGATGAACTTGGTCAAAAACTCCCACCATTTTCACCTAATGAGCATTCTGCCCTTCTTTAAATGCTAGTTTCCTTGAGAAAACCAAAAAGGACAAAAACGACCCTAGTTGATTCCTGTGACCACAGTTATACTTCATTAAGACGCAATTTGAATGCGTATTTGGCCTATACAGAGGGTGGCTGAAACGTTCGGGCAATTTTCAAAGTGTACTTAAGCAGTACGAAAAAACTATGCAGATTTACAAAGAAAAATAACAGCAGCTTCGTTAGATCAATAACAACGGAACGCAACAGAAAAATTCACAACAAGTGCTCAAAATTGCCTCCTTTGGCTTCAATACATTTTCGCTGTCGCTTTGGGCAAGTCGCCGACGATGGTGGCACACTGTTCCGTTGTAATCTCGCCCCAGGATCGAATCAACGCCGCTTTCAGCTGCTCCACAGTGGCGTTCTTGCAGGAGAGGTCTTCTGCTCCATGACTGACCACGCCGAATAATCCATCGGGTTGAGATCAGGGGCGAGATTCATCAACGACTTACAGAGATTTAACGGAGAAATTACAACCGAAATTCCTAATAACGCCAACATTTCACCATATCGCCTGTTGAAAAGCCGCGCTAATTCGCGTTTTTTCAGGAATTTTGGCTGTAATTTCTCCGTTAAATCTCTGTAAGTCGTTGATGAATCCGGCCCCGGGCGAGTTAGATGGCCAGATGTCCTTGCTCCAAAAGCCAGGGAAGAGCTCCTCGCAAACGGCAATCGTAGATTTGGCGGAATGCGCAGGTGCCCGGTCTTGCTGAAGAGAAAATCCAGTTTCGCCAAAATGGCACGTCGCCCACGGCTACAGTACGTCGCGGAGGACGGCAGCGTTGATTTTGACGTTGTGCTCCATAAAGATCAGTGACGTCTTTCTGGTAGCACATATCCTAGCCCTCACCATCACCGAGGCTCAAAAATGACTACGGCTGACGGTCCTTGCGGCTATTGTCTTCTGTCGACCCTTGAGCAGATACCGGCGATTCTGACCGTTGCAAACCGGCTGAACCGTGAAGATCTTCTCATCGGTGAACAGCGGATCAGTGTACGACAATTGTCACCGACTTCCCAGAGCGACTGCGAAAATATATTGAAGCCAAAGGAGGCAATTTTGAGCACTTGTTGTGAATTTTTCTGTTGGATTTTGTTGCGATTGATCTAATAAAGTTGGCGTTGTTTTTGCTTGTAAATCTGCTTCGCTTATGTAGTTTTTTCGTACTGCTGAAGTACTTTGAAAAACTGCCCGACTTTTTCAGCCACCCTGTTATATGGCTTGAGGTGACCATCCGATGGACAACTCAGTGCTTCGTACTTCCCAGACTAGTCAAGTACCAAACCACCGACACTGACGACAAATCGTCTGCATTGAAGGGTTCCGCGAACCATTCGACCGCGGGCACTCTCTGGGCTATTTCTCTGTGCCTCCTGATTTTCAGGGTCTTCTTCCCAATCAGCGCTTCCAGCCTTCGATCTGGGGCTCGCGGACAGTCGTGCGGCTGTGCGTCCGGTTATGTTGGTTGGAGGGGGCTCTCCATGCTGCGCGTGTCTCTGATATTGCACTTCCGGGTTTTCTTCCTCGTGCTCCTTGCGCGTGTTCTTGTGGTCCTTGATTTGTGCATATTTTGTTGTTCTCGTGTATCTCCTGTGTTATTGGTGCAGTAGTGTCGCTATACCTTATTGTATTGTTCTCATATCATATTGTTCTTCATACATTCTACCGTCGTGATGTATACTGATCAAATATGCTCTAGTTTTGCTCTGTTTTGCCTTTCCATCCCCTCACGTGGGTTTTGGTCTCTACCCAAAGTGGGCTTCCTTCGTTATCTCTTCAGTATTCGTGTCTTTGCTGGTTCACTTGGCCGATTTCGGCCTCATGCAATGTTGTTCTTGTTCATTCTGTTTACCTTGGTTTGTTCGCGTAGTATAGTAACGCTTTCTTGACGTCTACCATCCCGTATCATCCTATTACTTACCATCGATGCTATAGCTCGTTATTCGTTATTCGCGTGCGTGATAATCTGTGTCTATTAAGGATAAAGGTTTAAATACCCAAGTTTGAAGTGATCTTCATCGCATGTGGTAAATTCAGCGTGGCAGTGCTATTCCGTTGGTCGGAGAAGATCACTTCAGACACCGCAGGGATGGAAGGTTTGGTTAGTCTAGGCGGGAACGAATTGAAAATCTTGAACCGTAGAGCACGCTACAGTCCTGTTGCACCGTGCCGCTCTCCAAAACACGAAATGTAGAGATCAGAACTTCGTTTCACCATCTCTATTTTGCATTATAATTACCGTAATCCTGTTGATGTACTCTGACTCATCGAGGTTACTGTATGCTAGATGACTACCAAAAATGTATCGCAGTCTGGCACCTCGTACTTCCACATGCATCTCACTTGTACTCCTAGATCCGTCTTCTGGGGCCGGATTCATCAACAATTAAACCCGTGGGTATGCGGGGTATAAGGGGTAGAGATGAGATAAGAGTCAGATAGAGATAAGGCAAGAGTCAGAGACGCAGGCTTCATCGTAGGTATCTCTAACTCCTATACCCGTGGGTTAGTCGTTGATGAATCCGGGCCCTGAAGTGCCAGACGATGAACGGTTTCGCCATTCCTCCATCCTCGCAGTCGCTTAGCGCCAGATTTTAGCATACTCGCCTTAGATTTGTAATCAGTGCTAGCACTCTTATTCTTTTGTGGTGTGTTTTGAGCTAAATCTTCCAAAACCCAATCTACAGCTTACCGTATATAAAACCTACAGAAATACGCATCTAAACGTTAGAGACAGAGTGCATGGCGGGTCTCAAAAAGAATTAGTTGACACCGATCTCCATTTAACCTTATCCTTAATAGCTGTCCCAATTTCAAAATTCCATCAAAATCAACTGTACCAATCCGTAATTCCACCCTGCGACAATGATGTCATGGATGGCCTATACCGAAGTGGTTATTCTGTAGCCTCATTATAGTCATGGTAGAACAAACACGATCCTACCACATCGGAATGAGGCATATTCAAGGAAAACGTACTTCGTTGGCCTACTAGTCTTCTATTAACATTATAGGCCGACATTCTCAAAATGCTAATGGACAAAATATGGTTTCGTTGATGTTGTTGTTCCATGAACTCTAGACGAGGTTGGTAACAGAGTTCATTAGGCTTACGTTTCGGCGGGATCGCCTTTTTCAAAGCCTGAAAGGAGGCAAACCTAAGTGTGGCCACTCGACCAAACGTCTCCTCAAGCCTACTGGATTTTGAGACCAATTGGACGTATACAAGATGGAAAGAAGACAGTAATCGACCTCACCTAACCACGGATCGACAGGCGGTCAGGGCAGTAGCGCTCGTGAGGGTACCAAAGGAGACCGCACCCTGATTAGAATGCTAATCGGAGGTACGGCTTGAGCTCCTGGGTTATATATATATATATAGGCACCCCCTTCCGGTTGATTTTTGGTTGGTTGTATCCAAATTTTGGTTGTATCCAAAATGCCTCAAGCGCTTTCCTCGCCGACGTCTGTTGCTCACGTGCTAAAATTTTGAATGTGACCCCAAAATCCTCTCCGTTGTGGGCGTTGACCCTATGGCCACATAGCGCAGTGGAAACCCGTGACCTTTGCTTGCCTTCCAGATGTTCTTTGGCGCGCACATGGAGTGGGCGAGAAGCTTCTCCGATATAGTTCTCTCCACAGCTTTGGCAGGTGATCCTGTAAACGGCATCTGAGACGGCACAGGCTCCTTCCCTGCCAGCTGGACAGACCACACAGTTTGGAGTAAGGCAAAGGCGGTCGTAAATGCAGTTTCTTACCAGCCGGTGTTTCAGACTACAGGGTGGTAATTCCGTAAGAATTACCGAATCATCTAATCCAGTTCTCCTCAGGTACTTTCTGATGGAAGTGCCGACCTCATCAGAGATAAACGGCATTAGGAAAGGTATCTTGCTAGAGAGAGTCTCCGGCGTACATTCTCTATTTTGTCGGTTGTTTACACTTCTTTGTAAAGGCCCCGAGTTTATATATCCATTTTGCGCCGTAATTTCACGCGCCAGCTTTAAGGTTTAGTGAACAAGACCTTAGGATTCACGGAACTTATAGAGCTTAAAGAAAGGCTTAAAGCTCCCAAGCAATTACCTTTATAAAGGCATAGAATACCCCAGGAGCAGAATCTGGACCTAATAAAAGGATTGCGAATCAGATTTAGGACCTAACTCTTGGTACAGCATAAACACCAATGAGACCAAACCTACCATCGTCAGTATCGGCTCGGCCAATTTGTCACCCGGCACATCTAACCAGCTCATCGGCACCGCTCCACGGTCACCGGGACTGCACGGAGTGAGCAGATCGTGTACAATCACTGACGGATCGGACCGCGACGGGCCGCTCACATACCTGAAAAGCCAGACATGGACATTTCTAGGACCAGAAAGCATCTCAACAGTCAATGAACAACCACTTTAAGGATTCTGTCAACGCTGTAGGTATTCGATAGGCAACGTACTTGAAGTGAGTAGCAGCCTGAACGCGTCGAATCGGCTGCATCAACGCATCTTTGACGAGAATGTTGATATCGTAACCAGAATAGCCTTCTGTACGCTCGGCTAACAGCTGAAAATCAGCACCGCTTAAAGAGTAGAGACGTCTTCGTTAACAACGAGAGCAACCAATGCTTAAAAGTTTGCATCTGCCTCTCAGGTAAAGAATGCATATCGATTTTTTCGGTAGATCGCTACAGTGGCATATAGTAGCATATCTTCGCAGGATTCAAAGAAATCAACAATTCAACGATTGAAGTTCCAGTTTCGCTTCTAATTCTATGCCACACCCGGCACCGCTTTCCCAGGACTTGCAGTAGAGCTACTACATCATCTAGCAGCTACTTAAGCTCTCGTAGAAACGAAAATAAGGCGAAAGACAGACAATCTCCTCCCCCCCCCCCCCTTCAGACTGCGTACATCCTGTCTTGCACTCCTTAATGGTCCAAAAAAGTTTTTTTTTTATTTCGATCCGAGATCACCTTTACCCATGAGGTTTAGTCACACTAGGTACTTTCATTTTGAACAACCAAATACATCCACCGTCTAGTCGCCAAAGAACTCGCAAAAGCATCAAGCACAAGTCGTTAATGTGGCCTACATTGGCGGGCGGGAACGTGTCAGCCGATCAGAGCACCTATCGAACACGAGGCAAACAATAAAGCGTAGGGCGCTCTGAGTGGCACGTCTGTTCGATGGGATCTGACTGGTCTGGTGCGTCTCCCTTCCCGATGTGGGCCACATTAACGACTAGTACCAATTGACGCCGACAGCCACCCTGAACTGCCCTTTCCGATAGCCGTCACATAACACCTTTTCTCCAAGTTCACCCTTAGCTATCCTTCTAATCCACGACCCATATGCCTCTGGAAAACCCTGAGGGCTATCCAAGGCTCCGTTTTCAGAGGCTGTTCATAGATTTTGACAGCACTGTTCCTTCATTTCCTTCACGTAGGCCACATTGCCGACTTCTACCGCCATCAAGTGTTCCATTCAGAGACCACATTTTCCCTTCAATTTCGGCTACATGGTATTTCCATGTCGAACTATCAAGTACATCTGACCCAAAGACCTGATAATAAAGAAATACCTGCAAGTAGTTAATGTAGCCTACATGGGAGGGCGGGAAAGCGTCAGCCAATCACAGCCAATCAGAGCAACGACCGTACACGCGTCAGACAATCAGGACAGTTTGCCGCCATCAAGCGTTCCTTCCATTCATTGACAATTTCATAAGAAAGCAGCTTTTTCCATGCGTTTGTTCACATCGAACTATCGAGTACATCCGACCAAAAGAACTGAGTACAAGGAACTGAGTATTACGTACAAGTAGTTAATGTGGCCTACACGGGAGGGCGGGAAGGCGTCAGCCAATCACAGCAAATCAGAGCACCGGTCGAACACATGCCAGACAATACCATGTAGGACAGTGGCACGTCTGTTCCATGCGATGAGACAGGTCTGGTGGGTCTCCCTTTCCGACGTAGGCCACATTAACGACAAGTACCACAGCAACTTAGAGCTGCTCATCATATAACATCTTTCTTCCGCATTCACCCTGGCAATTGGCCTCTGGAAAACACTGAGAGCTATCTAAGGCTCGGTCTTCAGGGTCTTTCATAGGCTCTGACAGCACTGCTCCTCCATGTAGGCCACATTGTCGACTTCTACCATCACAAGTGTTCCATTCACAGACCCCGGGTGATTTTCGGCCACACTTGGCTATTCCATGTCGAACAACCAAGTACATCTACCGCATGGTCCTCGAAGAACCCTCAAAAGCATCAATTACAAGTCGTTAGTGTGGCCTATAT
This sequence comes from Heligmosomoides polygyrus polygyrus, assembly GCA_947396885.1. NCBI lineage: Eukaryota > Metazoa > Nematoda > Chromadorea > Rhabditida > Heligmosomidae > Heligmosomoides > Heligmosomoides polygyrus. The sequence continues at coordinate 4,593,776 of OX377205.1, read as the reverse complement.
GGGGCGGCGCGAACGTGTCAGCCAATCGCAGCCAATCAGAGCATCAACCGAACACGTGCCAGACAATATCATGTAGGACAGTGGCACGTCTGTTCCATGCGATGAGACTGGTCTGGTGGGTCTCCCATTCCGACGTAGGTCACATTAACGACAAGTACCACAGCAACTTAGAACTGCTAGTTGTGTCAGCCACTATAAAACACTTATAACTATCTAAAGCACCGTTTTCAGGGTCTATTCCTAGATTGCGACAGCACTGTTCCTTTATGTAGGCCACATTACCTACTCGTACCGGTATCAAATGTCCCATTCCCAAAGGTCTCATCCTGTGACAATGATGTCATGAATGAGAATACCAGGAATGGGTGTTCAGTTTCGGCCTCAGCGGAACTGGTACGTGCCACGGGGTCGCACCGGGCGGACTGAGGCCTTCTACGGAAGAATCTGAACAGCTTCACAGCCTCACGTACCTTATAATCGTTATCCGTCAGGTTGTTATTATTGCGTCCAACATCCAGACGGAACATATCTTTACGGGCATTCATCTCCGGCAGTGGAATGTAGATCCTCTTCTCGAATCGCCTGCAAACAACCAGCAATTTCAAAGGAATCAGAAATTTCAGCTTTTTTCAGAGGTGACATAAGGCCTAACTGAAACCTAAATTGATTTCAAAAGGAAAACCTTTCTCTTCTCTACCTTCTCTTCCTCTGGGTTCAAGCGTCCTTATCAAAACAGACGCTCAAACAGTCAAATTCTGCCCAATACCACCAAATCAACGAACCTCCTTATAGCAGCGTCCAGAATCCATGGAATATTCGTGGCGCCGAGCACCAGAATACCGTCGTTATTCAGGCCGACACCCTGCATTTGTACCATGAATTCCGTCTTCACACGACGAGCGCTCTCGCTCTCGTTGTCCGACCGAGACGAACATAGTGAGTCAATCTAAACAGTGCTCCATCAGTAGAGTGCTACAACGAATATGACCCATCGATGGGTCATTGAAAAATTGGGTAATTTGACACATCTAGGGTGCGGTTTATAGCATTTTCACGTCAAACTGGGCACTTTTCAAACCAAAGCGGACATTTTTCAAATAAAATGGGGCGGGATTCTCCCATCCCCTGCTTAGGAGTCTACGACACCAACAGCTCCTCTCCCACCGTGCAACGGTCTTCGTCTAAATTCAAGGAGTGTGGTTGTTTGTCATAGGACCCCACAACTGACACTTTACGGTTGCCCCTCCTGACTAGGACGGACACTTCAAACCAAATTGGAAATTCTTTAAGCATGCTTCATGCTTTTAAAACCGAACTGAACATCTTTGAGAGAGACGAGTCTTTTCCGAGATAAAACTATTGAGATAAGCGACTCTCCGAGAAAAATAGAATAATTTCGAGTCCAACGAAAATTTAGTATTACTTTTCTTAGAAACTTTTAATCATCTGCTCCATTAAGTGAATATGCTACTTGAAATTCACTATGAAATTGCTGCCTTCTTTGCACATCGGCCGGCCACCACAAGTCATTGTCTAGACCAAATACGTACTCAAATCATCCCCACGACATCCCACAGAAGTAGAAAGCGTGGCGCATCCCAAAGAGGACTTGAGTAGCGCCGTCTTTTATCATTGAGTCTCTTTACTTCAAATATGTGATTCAGTTCTATGCCTCCCAAACTACTCTGCTTTCTGTATAGCCGCGGTACTAACCGGGAAAGCTTTCCAACTCATGGTGAGCTTTTGAGTTTCTATTTTGACAGGATGTAGGGTCGTGTGAGCGGAGTCCAGAACTGCAGTTAGTTTTTGCTGAGTGCTTTTTAAAGACCTGAAAAGGAGCTGTGAAAACGTATGCGCAACAATCATCAACCCCTGTGACACCCCATGAGATGTGCCTCGGTGGCGCAATCAGTGGCAGCGCCGCCTCATAGTAGCGCACCGACGGTGTTTTGAGTTCGGGTCCGCGTACCGACAGTAATTTTGCACATATTTGTTCGTGGTTATTACGTTTTTTCATCAATACAGGAGTCAATTTTAGACCAGCAATGCTTACAACAAACCAAGTCTGTCTATTGGCTACCTATATACCACCTATACTATCTCTAACCTGTACCGCCTCTTCCTCCTGGCAGCCGATATCTCCATAGATGGCGTCCAAGGGCCGGATTCATTAACGACTTACGTAACTTTAACGGAGAATTGTAAGCGAAAAGCTCAGATAGCGCGGCTTACGCTCACCATATTGCTTGATAAGCTCCGTTATCTGAGCTTTTCGCTTACAATTCTCCGCTAAAGCTACGTAAGTCGTTGATGAATCCGGCCCCAGGAGTCTTTTTTTTTTTGGCATCCGCAACCGCAATCTCTCTCCTTCCCACCTTCACTTCGAATTTCAATTCGAAGTGAAGGTGGGAAGTAGTCGGCCGACAACACGTTCAGGTGAGAACGACATTATTAGTGCACTTATGTACCGATATGGCCGGGATTCATAATATTCAACCGTAAGGTATGTGTATTTGTGTGCAGTCACGGTATCATTGGTGATATGGTATGATATGGTGACGGTGCAGATACGCGTCGTTGAAAAACTGACACATATCAAGGCACAAAGGTGGTAGTATGAAGGCCAAAATAGACAGCCTTGTTTGTTGTAAGTAATGATGGTCTAAAATCGACTCCTTTGATCATGAGAGAGCGTAATAACAGCAAACTAATATGTGCAAAAATATTGGCAGCACTTGGACTCGAACTGAAAAGCCCGCTGGTGTGCTCCTATGAGGCGATACTCCTACTGACTGCGCCACCGAGGCACATCTCGTGGGGTGTTATAGGATTCCATGGTTGTTGCACACACGCTTTCACACCCCTTTTTCAGGTACCTAAAAAAGCGTTCAGCAAAAACTAATTGTAATTCTGAACTCCGCTCAAGGGCTGTACATCCTCTCGAAATAGCATCGCAAAAGCTCAGGTTGACTTGGGAACCTCTCCTAATAAGGGCTAATAATTGTCCCACTCCACCATGTCACCCTCCGACATGATAGTCATGGATGACGCGCATAAGAAGTGGTTAATCTTGGCCTCAAGGATATTCGGCACAACAGAAGGGCCGTGCCGATAGAAGACAGAGGCCATAATGGAGACATGAGATCAGGCGTTTACTTCTTCTTCTTCTTCTTCTTCTTCAGCGTTTGTCCCGCTTCGTAGCGGGGTCCGCTATTCTGGTGTCATGACGCCACCTTTCCCGATCCAGAGCTAGATCAGGGTGGACACCAGCCGCTTTCAAGTCCGTATGTAACGTATCAGCCCAGCGCTGCTTCGGGCGCCCTCTAGGCCGCTTTCCTATTACCTCGAAGTTAAGGCCTATCTTGCGGACGCTGTCTTCTTCTCCACGCAGAACGTGGCCGTACCATCGTAAGCGAGCTTCGCGCATCTTGTCAGCTATCGGCGCGACACCGAACTTCTGTCGAATAGCATCGTTTCGGATGCGGTCCATGCGCGTGACTCCTGCCGTCCAGCGCAGCATCTTCGTCTCCATGACGCTGAGGCGCGCTTCAACTTCCTTGGTCGCAGGCCAACACTCAGCGCCGTACATCGCTACTGGCCGGATGACTGCTCTGTAGATCTTTGACTTAAAGCGCTCTGGTATCTTCTTGTCGCAGAGCACGCCAGTCAACGAGCGCCACTTGGACCAAGCTGCACTCACGCGTGAATTCACTTCGACCATCAGTTTGCCGTCAGACGCGACTGCTGATCCCAGGTACTTAAAAACCGAAGTGCGTGGGAGCTCGATGCCGTTAACCTTGATGGAACTGGACTCGGTAACGTCCGTCGATAAATACTCGGTCTTCTTCACGTTCAATCTGAGTCCAAACCGCTCCAAGCGATCACACCAAGCTTGCAACTTTCGCTCGAGTTCTCCTTTATCTTCGCTAGCGAGCATCACGTCATCGGCATAAAGCAACGTCCAAGGGACGGGCTTCTGAAGATCTCGTGTGATGGCATCCATGACGACAACAAAGAGGAGTGGGGAAAGAGAGATCAGGCGTTTACACCATAAGTAAAATGAAAAACGCGATGATCTAGTCCAATGCATGGCGCAACCTCATCTTTCAATACAATATATGATCGCTATCGTATCAGAACAAAATTTGTTATTTTCCTTTAAAGAAAAAAACTTAATAAAGTTTCAAATAGTGCATTCACTTATTAGAGCGAGAGAGGGGCAGCCAAATTAAATTAAAAAATTAAAAAAGGTTGTACCAAATTCTTCTTAAACAAAAAATATTCTAACCATGTTGGAGAGTATAGTTTCATCCTTAATGAGCTCACTTCGATTTGGAAGACCTCTCGTTCAATTGATTTCAGGGGCATCAAGTTTGTCTAGAAGAGCGTTCAGTTTGCCGTGAAAAGTGTGTGCAACTTGATTTAAGAAGTGTCTAATTTGACGTGAAAACGGTACACATCAACTACTGGAGCGCGCTGTAGAACAACATGCGTCGATATCGAATCGATATTATCGATCATGCGCGCGGACGCGTCGAACAATCGACATTTGCCTCTGACCTTAAGGGCCTGTTCATACTTCGCGACAAGAGCGACTTGTCGCCCGTACAAAATATACATATCGATAAAAACCGAGCGCGCGCCGCCAGAAAGTTTTCATACTCAAGCGCCGGCGATGTCGCTCCAGCCGCTGCTGTCGCGAAGTATGAACAGGCCCTACTCCGCCCTGCCGCGTCGCGGAGCAACATAGGTATAAACCTAGCCGAATGCTCCAATACAGCACTACAATGCTGAGCAGTAAAAGGATAAAGGATAAAGGACGGCGTTACTCAATCCCTTCTGGGATGCGCCAGCGCATTCTACTTCTACGGGATGTCGTGGAGGCCACATGAATGCGTATTTGGCCATACAATGACTTGCGGTGGCCAGCCGATGAACAAGTCAGCGCTCTATCCTTCCCAGACGAGTCTGGTACCAATTCACCGACCCCGGAGGGATGGAAGGCTTGGTTGGCCTGGGCGGGAAATCCGAACCAGGCACCTGGTATCGGGTGCACGCGACAGTCGCGCCTACGACTGCGCTACCGGCGGAGAGTCGTTGGCTACACCGCCCTCAGAAAGGGGCGGTGCGAGGAGCGCGCCGAGGACAAGATGTCCGGGTCCCTGCCTTCACATGGAGGCAGCGCATTTCTAATCACTTCCCTTGGTCCTGGATCTCTGAGCAGTACTTATGGGAAAATATCAGAGCTTCTACACAATCAGGATCCCTTTTTTCGGAATAGCTTGCCCTGCTACACAACCAGCCTTGCCACTGGGCCAAAAGTAACCTAGATAGTCAGAACAAGGTCAGAAGGATCCTTCTTTTTAGCTCGATGGATAGTATCGTGAAATTCTCTCATTCGACGAACGTAACGACTGCTGACTGTTCCACTCCAGCACATCACCCTGCGACATTGATGCCATGGATGATGAGGCAAGGGAGTGCTATATTTTCGCCTCACTTCGTAACGTTATGCATCCAAAACATAAACATAACCCAGTCGACATGAGGCTTTCTATGGAAACTCCGTGCCAAATAGGGACAGCACCACCGCCTTCACAGCCTCCAGGCACACCCCTACCTCAGGAATCCTGCCAAAAGTAAGTAGCAAAGCGCTTGAGCTCTTGGAATATCTCTGTTTTAGATTACTGATCGCGTTTATTTGAATTTTGAAGGATCTCATCTCGCAATGGTTTCGTGTTCCCGGCAAAGGGCCCGAAGGCTGGAATTTTTTCGTTTTTTCTTCATTTTCGCGTCAAATTGGATACTTTTCAAATCAAACTGGACACTCTTCTAAACAAGCCTAACGCTTTTGAACTCATACTGAACATGCCCAAATTAAGACGAGCTCCTTCGAAGTTGAACTAGAGATTACCGGCGGAGAGTCGTTGGCTACACCGCCCTCAGAAAGGGGCGGTGCGAGGAGCGCGCCGAGGACAAGATGTCCGGGTCCCTGCCTTCACATGGAGGCAGCGCATTTCTAATCACTTCCCTTGGTCCTGGATCTCTATCCTGAACTGATTTCGTTCTTGAGACAAGAGTCAGAATCTTGTTCACCATATTTGAAGGAAAAGAGGTATCAGCTGCAGTGCCAAGGCTTTCTTCAGGTCCCGCCACATTGCTCAGTACTAAGGCGTCGTCCGCTTTTTCCGACAAGTACAGCAACATCTTAGCGAGATGTGTCATGACAAATCGACCATCCACTAGAAAGTTCTTCAACACAAGGAAAATTGTCTGATCCTTGGAAAGAGAGGACAGTGAGCCGGTTTTGTGCACAACTACGGACAAGCGTTCAATGTAGAACTGCTGACCGGAATCACCCATAGTCTCTAGTTGAGACGAAAATTTAAAGAATTGTGATTGGTGAATATTGAAAGAATCTAGAGAGAAGAGCGACGTTCTCCTTTCATCAACTGCCTCCATAACCGAACCGACAGGAAAATGACTTCAGAATTCCCCGAGATGCGCTTCCCAATCGTCTCTTATCAGGTTTTCTCCTATGTTAGGTTTTTGGACGACGTCACGTCAATTAACACGGTTTCGCGCGCAGCAAACTTGTCCAAATAGGGCGGCGCCTCCCCCCCCCCCCCCCCCCCGAGATGCCCCAAATAGGTTGGAATATTTTTTGTACAAGGACAATTTCAGTATGATCTCTTTGAAGCTTTAATTCATCTAATAAGAGAAAATGCAGCAGGAATTTTTATAAAACTGGCATTTTTTAGCATAAATAATAGTTTGAAGCATTCATAACGACGTTTTGTTGTGATTAAAACTCTAGCGTCCGGCGGGAGTCGAACTCGCAGTCCTCTCTAACTGTACAGGATGCTCTAAGCCATTACACCACCGGCGCTGTTTGATCGAACGCAACATCCACATCTCGTGGGACCAGTCAGCCCGTATATCGGGATGAGCCGGCCGCTGATATGAGCATGGAACCAGCTAGGGAGGGTTTAAAGCTTGTTTTAAAGAGCAGAAAGGCGACCGTTTTTAGTGTCAAAGGAAAAGACTGCGCCATGCCCTCTTCGAGGACGTCGCGATTTCTATTCGATCGATTTTTGATTTTTTTCGATTTTTTATTCTGTTTGCATCCAGACTTGTCTGGGAAGGATAAAGCGCTGACTTGTTCATCGGCTGGTCACCGCAAGTCATTGTATGGCCAAATACGCATTCAAATCGTCTCCACGACATCCCGTAGAAGTAGAATGCGTGGCGCATCGCAAAAGGGATTGAGTAACGCCGTCCTTTATCCTTTATATAAGCAGCATTTACACTACCAGTCAAATAAAATTGCAACGAGCTATTCGAGTGCATGGCGCGATATTGTCTTTTAATGCACTAAATGACTGCTGGCTTGATACGCTTTAAACCTAATTTAAGCTACTACATATTCTACCTCAAACAATTTCAACAGCACTACAAATACTTTAATTTCAACAGCACTTAAATACAAAAACTTTATTGAACATTTTTCTTTAAAAAAAAATCAGAAAATTATTACACTCATTCTGGCAGCTGAACTACAAAATTGCTGCAAACAAAGTTACATCAAATTTCCCTTGAAAAGGGATATTCTAACCATCTTGGAGAGTGTCATTCGACCTGTAAGAAGCTCGTTTCGACTTCGAAGACGTTCGTGTTGATTTCAGAGATATCAAACTTATTCAGAAGAGTGTCCAATTTGCTTTGAAAAGGAAACGTCGAGTTGGAAGGTGTCCAACTCGACGTGAAAATGGTACAAAAGGGGAACTCGACCCGTGGAAGTCAGTCGTTGTTGTTTTTTCTGTTCCCTCGCTGTCCCTTTGCCACTGCCGGGTCGTTGTAGCATTCCCATTCAATTCAAAACCTCGTGTTGGTACAGTATAAACAACAACAACAACAACAAACAATAACTACGCATAACAAGCTTTCTAGAACAGAGAATTGGGAGACTGTCGCCATTTATATCCCGATGAACGTACACAACCCCGCCTTTATAGCCTTATATCGTCCGAGTTTATATTGATCTGGGGTCAGATTCATCAACCACCTACCGCCTTCTAACGGTGAAAATACCGCCAAACCCCTGATATTGAAGTTCACCAGCATCAGGTTTAGAGGTACTTTTACCGTTAGATGGCGGTAGGCGGTTGATGAATCTAACGTCAGGGAGTACCTTAGTCGATCGGAGGGCGGCACAAAGCCCATATGCTGCTAACGCCGCTTCAGATGTAATTCTTGAGCTTTTACGAAAAGTCTCTTGTATATTTACCGCAATGAAACTGACTCCATAAGTGTAGCGCAGCTTGCATCAAGACTCCAGACAAAAACTCAACGATGAAATTTCATACACCATTAGAAGCCCCAATCCAGCCCTGTTTATCAGAGAAGAAACCGGACGTTGGAAGGAAAAACCCTCGAACAAACGAAGGTGCCTACCCCCGCCGCGGTTCAGATTTCACTCCAAAGAACTAACAACCTTGGAAAGAAGAAAAGGTAGACGAACGAAGCTAAAAATAACCGACCTCATCAACGAAGATAATGGATGGCTTGTGTTCTCGAGCGAGAGCGAACAAATTCTTCACCAGTCTGAAACACACGGCAATTTATAAGAGCTCGGCTGATACAATACAACTCCTGAGGCCAGATTCATGCTTGATAAGGTCAAGGGTAATGGGCAGTTTTACCAAGTGGGGGATAGTGGGCAGGGCAGGTTTGGTATACATGAGGTGATATAATTCGGTGAATGGTATAAATCTACCCCACCATTTACCCCCTTTACGCTCTGGTGAATTCCAGGTAATGCTTCAATTTCTACCCTCTACCGAGAAAAGTCTGGGGAAAGTCATTCATGAATCCTGCTCCTGACCTACTCTGCAGCCTTTTAGTACTCGAAAAATGAACCAAAAACTGCAGGAAAATACAGATTAGTTGCAACACATCAGAGGCAAGGATAGAAAAATTTTCTATTATTTCTTTTTCAGAAATTTTTATAAATCACATGGTTCAGAAATGTGCCCACAGTGTTCGACACTTTACAAACTTTTTATCTTTGAGGAAAAATAATGGCTTAAGGCCTATTTTAAACTCAAGAAGGCAGGATTTTTTAGCACCAAAAAAGAAATTGCGCCGTGTACACGTTCTGTTAGGCAAACTATTCTCTTTGCGTACACTTTTCACACACTTTTCAACAATACATCAAAAACAGTTGTTGAAAACACATTCTCTTCACATATCTGTTTCAAGTAAGCAGCCTTTGCACCAGCAATTAAATGAAAATCGCACCAGACTAGACCAGTGCATGGCGCAATCGCTTCGTCGAACACACTAGAAAACTGTCGTCTTCCTGCACTTTAAAATGAACTTTGGAACAGAATAAGGACACAGGCTCTTTAGAATAAGCTTTAAATCATTATGTTTCATAAAAATAAGAATAATGAAATTTCAATAAGCGTATTTACTGGCTGCGCCCATGCTACGCAGTCGGACGGGCCCAAGCAGTTAACGCACTTTTTGAAATTTCACTATTTTTTACTTTTATTTTTCTTTATCAGGATTCTTTACGCTAGTATTTGACTAATTTTGAATTCTAAACTTTAATTACAAGGTCAAGGTCAAGGATCAAGGTTTTTGGTAGATTTCGAAAAATCGCTTCAAGCTTACTGACTTTAATGTCTGAATTGAATCCTTTGTACAGAAGATACAGAAGAAATAACCTACCAGCACTATTAGAGAACAATAAGGCTTCAGAACTTTAGGTATCAGGGTTCTTTACTCTACCAGGTGTATTTTAGAGGTGTTCCTTGGTGACTAACATAGTATTTTTTCCATTGTTCATTTATTCGTTTATTTATTGACGTATGGGCACGTGCAGCGCAGTCGGAGGAGGCGCCGGCTTTTGTCTGCATATATTCTACCAGGTTCCTGGTTCGGATTTCCCGCCCAGACCAACCAAGCCTTCCATCCCTCCGTAGTCGGTGCATCGGTACCAGACTTGTTTGGGAAGGATAGAGCGCTGACTTGTTCATCGGCTGGCCACCGCAAATCATTCTATGGCCAAATACGCACTCAAACCGTCTGCACAACATGCCGCAGAAGTAGAATGCGTGGCGCATCCCAAAAGAATTTAGTAACGCCGTCTTTTATCTTTGAGTCTTTTTCGTTAAAATCTATGTCTCTCAATCTACTCTGCCTTCTGTATACCAACGGCAGTAAAGGCGGTATAGGTCGCGTACGTGAGCAGCATTGGTAGGTGGGAACGCCTAAAAAACAGATCGCATTGAATGGGCATGCCATTCAGAGAGGGCATGTACAGTTGGCACCCTGATGGGTTGGCATGTGTTCGGCTTATGCTCTGTTTTGTTATTATTTTCGCACCTACCTACCAATGCTGCTCACTTACGCGACATGTGCCAATAAAGGCTAGTAACTGTCCCACTACAACGGTTCATCCTGCGACACGATAGTCATGGATGACGCTAGGAAGTGGTTAATCTTGGCCTCATACACATTCAACACAACGCAAGAGTCGTACCGATGCAGGATAGAAGCCATGATGGATACGTGAGCCAACTAACAACGCGCCGCGCGTATTTGGCCATACAATGACTTGCGGTGGCCAGCCGATGAACAGGTCAGCGCTTTATTCTTCCCAGACAGGTCTGGTACCAATTCACAGACCCAGGAGAAATGGAAGTCTTGGTTGGCTTGGGTGGGAAATCCGAACCAGGAACCTGGTATCGGGTGTACGCGACAGCCGGCGCCTCCTCCGACTGCTCTACACGCGCCCAACAATTTGTAATCATACAGAAGAAAGCCGAAACTGCACGGAAATCAGAACTCTGCAACAATTCTTCAAGGGAAACCTTCGAAAAACCCTTAATCGCATCGAAACAGCCCATCGACATCGCAGTTAAAGCACATGCGGCAACAAATTCACTCACTTTTCTGATTCGCCGAGCCATTTCGACATGAGATCTGACGACGAGACTGAGAAGAACGTCGAGTTGTCGGCTTCTGTGGCCACCGCCTTCGCGATGTACGATTTACCCGTACCTGGAGGACCGAACAGCAGAATGCCTCGCCATGGCTTTCGATTACCTGCAAAGAGTTGGTGTAAAAGATGACGAGAAGAGAGACATTGGTGGATATCATATCGGAACAGAAATCGTGGAATGCGCCATGCATACAGCTTCTATGGAGTGTCATGGGCGCACTTTAAATGGCTAACCACCATGCTCTACGTCGGGTCCATCCACAGCCTACATAGCTGCTTCAGTAGCTGTGCCATTGAGTCAATATTCTACCAATATCTGATAACCTGGATCCGACACAGAGCATGGTAAATCGCCATTTAGAGTGTGTTCACGACATCCGAAGCACGAAGACAAGAAGCTAGATACATAGCCCATTCCATGGTTCCTCCCCCAATATGTTATCCACCTACCAGCTTCACTAACACGTGCTGCAAATTCGCCAACAATTTCGGGAGCCAATATCCTACCTTACTAGTGCAAAGCGGACGTATTCACCAGCTTCGTAAAAACAAAAGAAGAGCCAGGCTGTCTAAGCAAACTCCCTTCGTTGACAACATAGATGTGGACAGCTCCATGACAACATAATTTCGGCACGCGTTTGCCATTGTGTATCAGGTGGCGATTCTCATGGGGGAATAATATAATGAAATATTTAAACACTGGGTGGGTCCGCAGGTTGTTTGTCACGAGAGAATAACGACTGAACGACTTATACGCTTTACTACTATGCTATGAATGATAGTCGTTCAATCACATCCCATTCTTTGAGAGCTCATGAATGTGTCAAGAGTGACCCAGAGTAGTAGACTACAAGAATACAGTAACAATGGCTTGAAATACACCAGTAGCCGTATTCATCTCCCGGGAACGTTCCTGGCTTTCTACGGGAAGCTACCTCGTCGGGAGCTGGAAATGCCTATTCATGAAACGAATATGAACATGAAAACCAACCGCATCCGGGAGGGCGGGAAGGAAATGGAGCGATTGCGGGAAGATCTCGCTTACCTTCCCGCTTCCATCGCTTCATAAATACGGCTACAAAAATTCATCCGTTTTAGAAGTAGAGATGGATCGTGGAGACGTCGGTAACACATTTTCCAGACAAATATGGCACCAATTCATCGACCAGGAGAGAGAAAATGAAACGTTGTGAGGATTCATGGAAGGTGATCAATTACGTTTGAAAACTGTAGACCGCGCCACATGACCACTTCTAGACTTCTATTCCATAATTCTATACCTTCAACCCTCCTGATATGTAAGTGAATGATTCTCCTAAAAAAGATCGCTCCTCGAAATAGATTATAGCTGAGAAAACGCCTGCACCTAGGAAAGCTTGACAACAAACTTTCGCGTTAAACGATACTAGTCGTTAATGTGAGCTACATGGGGAGGGAGAGACGCACCAGACTCACGGGCAGGCAGGCAACCCTGACTGTGATTGGCTGGCGCGTTCCACCTTACCATGCAGGCCACAGTAACCATTGCTGCCCCGGCGGTGATGTTTGATTTAACCCAACATGACCACACGTCATCGTATTGCCTCCCCATCACTCACACGTGATCGATTCCTATTAAATATAAACTGTCCATGTCTCCTTCCGTCCGTCCTTCCACGCAAAATTGATGGCCCATAGGGAAACCTCATACCGATCTCTCCTAAGGCCTCTGAGGTAGAAATCAGACGAAAAATCAGCGATCGACCTATCAATACCAATCGATATTGATAGGTCGATCGCTATTGTTTACTTCCCGTAAGGCCAGACGAAAAATCAGGCTTTACAGGAAGTAAACAACAGCGATCGATCTAACAATATCGATTGGTATTGATTTTTCTCCAGGTATCCCCCTTGAAAAAGGAACCAGACGAATATGGTAACCGGCGGAAGCCACTCATTTTCAGTTTTGATCCTTCGCGCAAAATTGTTGGCCGGTGTGGAGAGCTTTGTTGAGAGGCTCCATCTCTTTTCAAAGCCACCGTGGCGGAAATAAAAGGAATATGATGTACATAGACATGCTCTACAACAAGTAAGCAGCATCGATCGAACAATCAATATCGATTGGTATCAATTTTTGACCAGAAATCTATTCGAAAAAGGCAATATGAATAGATGACCGGCAGAATCGATTCGTCTGTCACAGTGTCTTTCTGTCTGTCCTTCCGCGCAAAATTAATGGCCGACGGGAGGGCTTTGTATGGATCTCTGCTCAAGGTCAGCAACGCGGACAGGCTTTACAACAAGTAAACGGCATCGATCGACCCATCAATATCGATTGGATCGATTTATCTCCAGGTATCCCGCTCGAAAAAAGAACTAGACGGATATGCTAACCGCTCGTTTTCAGTTTTGTTCCTTCGCGCAAAATTGGTGGCCGGTGGGAGAGCTTTGTTGAGAGGCTCCATCTCTTTTCAAAGCCACCGTGGCGGAAATAAAAGGAATATGATGTACATAGACATGATCTATAACAAGTAAGCAGCATCGATCGAACAATCAATATCGATTGGTATCGATTTTTGACCAGAAATCTATTCGAAAAAGGCAATATGAATAGATGACCGGCAGAATCCATTCGTCTGTCACAGTGTCTTTCTGTCTGTCCTTCCGCGCAAGATTAATGGCCGACGGGAGGGCTTTGTATGGATCTCTGCTCAAGGTCAGCAACGCGGACAGGCTTTACAACAAGGAAATGGCATCGATCGACCCATCAATATCGATTGGATCGATTTATCTCCAGGTATCCCGCTCGAAAAAAGAACTAGACGGATATGCTAACCGCTCGTTTTCAGTTTTGTTCCTTCGCGCAAAATTGGTGGCCGGTGGGAGAGCTTTGTTGAGAGGCTCCATCTCTTTTCAAAGCCACCGTGGCGGAAATAAAAGGAATATGATGTACATAAACATGATCTATAACAAGTAAGCAGCATCGATCAAACAATCAATATCGACTGGTGTCGATTTTTGACCAGAAATCTATTCGAAATAGGATATATAAATACGATAACCAGCAGAATCCATTCGTCTGTCACTGTGTCTTTCTGTCCGTACTTCCGCGCAAAATTACTGGCCGATGAGAGGGCTTCGTATCGATCCTTGCTCGAGGTCAGGAACGTGGACAAGCTTTACAGTAAACAATAACGACCGACTAATCAATATCGATTGGCATTAGTTTCTGATCTAAAATCTCGTATGAAATAGGAACGATACGAATATGATAACCAATCGAATCCACCCTTCCGTCCCTGCGTCCTTCTGTCCGTCCCTCCGCGCAAAATCAATGACCAGTGGGACGAATAAGATGTATGCGGATAGGCTTTACAACAAGTAAACAACACCGCTCGACTAAACAACATCGATTAGTGTCAGTTTCTCATCTGAAAGCCCATTTAAGATAGATGACCGATGGAATCCGTCCATCTGTCCCTGCATCCTTCAGCGCAATATTAATGGCCGGTAGTCAGATAACCAAAAGCTATCCATAGTAGTGGAAAGCACGTTCAGTTTCAGCCATAGCTGAAGCTTTTTTTCCTTTAACAATAGCTAGGTTTCATTGACATTGTCGAAATCTTAAGACTTTTAAAGGTCGGCTTTATCATTCTTCGGGTGGCTACCCTCTACATATCAGCCTAAAACACTGATGCCCCTTGATGCTAGGTACGACCGTAAGTTGACAGCCCTGAAAGTGAAGGGAGATGCTGGTTCGAACCCCGCGTGGAGCAGTAGTTTTGCCCGATCTATAAGCTGCCTTTTAGAAATTACAACCAAAGCCGTCGTTGTGTAGGAAGAACCAGAACTCCATAACGCACCTCAGCTTCATATAAGGAAGCCATTGAGCTCTATCTGTCATATACACTGAATAAATCATCCTATGTCTCCATGGATTCCCGACGACGCAGCTATAAGACGCCCATCAGCCTCATATCTACACCTATACCTGGGCACCTCGCTCGCTCCGCTCTTACGCTATTCGTTGCTTAAATTCTCGAATGTAGATGACTTTCAGCTCTGCACGGTAGGACTTTATGCTTCTGATGCTTTACAGGGAACCGACGACGCACTGTTTCTGGCAGTCGTCTGAAGACCATGGGTGCAAAGCTCTTGCACTATCCATTTAATCTACAGCCTCACGATTTGGAGGGGACGTACGGCCCAACCTTTCAAAGCTCATCAGACATTAACTTAAGCTCTTTAATTATCTAGAAATGGTCTAGACACTTCAGACTTCTGATCTACTTCTCCAGGCCATAATTCAATCTTCGGATGCGTCATTGACTTCTTGGCATGCAGATATCTCATCGTCTTATCCTTCGACTGAGCCAGACTCTTGCGTTTCTCCAGTAGCCAATACAAGTCGTTAATGTGGCCTACTTAGTGTAAACTGCAATGCGTCAGATCAATCAGGCCGAGGCAGGTTGATCGATCATCTCATCCAGAAGAAGGCAGCCA
This sequence comes from Heligmosomoides polygyrus polygyrus, assembly GCA_947396885.1. Lineage (NCBI taxonomy): Eukaryota > Metazoa > Nematoda > Chromadorea > Rhabditida > Heligmosomidae > Heligmosomoides > Heligmosomoides polygyrus. Next base: position 4,578,283 of record OX377205.1, on the reverse strand, counting down.
CATTCAGGCCTGATTAGCTGGCGAATCTCCGCCTCCCATGTAGGCCACAGCAACGACCAGTACCCATCTCATTCGAAAGTTCTAGCCGCCTCTAAGCGGTAGTTCTCTAAATCGAGCTATTCCAGACTATAACCAGCTTCAGCTTCACGACCAGCTACAGCAATAGCTTGCAGCCATGTGGCCAACGAAATTGGGCGAGCATTGCCCATCTACTCCACAAAGTGCCCTATTTTCAGCTCCTCCAGCTTGAGTGCTCGAAATGGAAAACGACGGCCTTTCCGCAAAAAGCCTCTACTTCTATCCGATGAGGTTCTATTTTGAGATCTCACAATGCGCCATAATGACAGCATTGAGAAAAGCAACGCACTTTCCTCCAACGGACGACGACATCGAACGATGAAGAACTGGCGCTGCAAATGCCTTCAAAAAGGCCGCGTTACTATATTAAGGATGAAGGACGGCGTTATTCAATCCCCTTTGGGATGCGCCACGCATTCTACTTCTACGGGATGTCGCGGAAGGGAACTGAATGCGTATTTGGTCATACAATGACTTGCGGTGGCCAGCCGATGAACAAGTCAGCGCATTATCCTTCCCAGACAAGTCTGGTACCAATTCACCGACCTCGGAGGGATGGAAGGCTTGGTTGGCCTGGACAGGAAATCCGAACCATGAGCCTGGTACCGGGTGCGGGCGACAGCCGGCGTCTTCTCCGACTGCGCTCACGCGCCCTGTTACCATATTAGGCCAGTCAAAATCATCAGCATTGAAGGTCAACACGATTAGCTCAAAATCTGTGCTTTTGTCAACAAGGCCGAACTGATATTCCCTGAGTTGCTCTCAGCTGCAGACCAAGATTGGTATCGACCTTTTATTAGGCTTACGTTTCGGCGATGTCGCCTTCTTCAGAGCCTGGAAAAGTCGAGTTCATTTGAAAAACTACTCGCCCAAGCGTCATTTCATCCTACAGGAGTGAATTCCGAAGGAGACAAGGAGTCAGGAAGCAATGTCGTAGAGCATAGTAACGCTAACCTTAGTGGTGGGGTCGAAGTGATCCACCAGTTACCCGTAGCTGGAGGTGGGCTAACTCGGATGGGTTTGCGAGCTTATATCGACTGACCACCTGCCCCTGGGACCCGCTTGAGCACGACCAGGTCAAACCCGCAGAGGTCGACGTAGGGCGCCAGCTCTTGCGTCACCGCGATGCACTCCTCCTTGCGGTTGATTTTTGGATTTCTGGCCGCGATCCAAAACGCTTCGAGAGTTCTGCGTGCCGTGACGTCGCGCTCGGGTGCCAAGATCGTGACCGCCACCTCAACCATTGCGTTATCGTGGCTCCGGACCCTATGCTCCCCCAACGGAGTAGACACATTAGATCTTCTTAGCCCATCCAAGTGCTCCTTAACCCTGGTGCAATGCGGTCTCCCCGTCTCCCCTATATACTCATCCCCGCATTGACTGCATGTAATGAGGTACACCACCCCCAATGTCATACAGTCACCTGCACTTCCAAACGGGCAGACAACACAGGATGGTGTAGTGCACGTCCTGTCGTATAGGTGGTTCCGAACCAATTGTCCCTTCAAGTTTGTGGGAGGGATCTCAATCACTCTCACCAGGTCCTGTAAACCTGCTTTACGAAGGCATGTGCGAATAGACGCACTGGTTTCGTCTGATAGAAAAGGGGTGCAGAAGGGTATCTTTCGTTCTTCTTGAGCTTGAGCTGCTGTCACCACAGCTCGCCGCCTTCGTCGTCCGTGGAACGCTTCCGTGGGATACCCGTTGGTTCTTGCAATGTGATCTGCCAAATTCCTTGAGAAGGCTTCCTGTTCGGCATCAGACGAAACTTTAGCCGCCGTTCGGTACATATTTCGCACTATTCCCCTTTTTAGTACTACTTGGATGAGATGACCGGAAGTGGACAAGGATATTTTTATTGCTCGGCTTGCGGTACCACCTCGTCCTGAAAACTCCTCCCGAGAGGCTAACCTGCACGTTCAGAAATGGAAGCCAATTTTCAGACGTCAGAAAAGGCCGATTCCTTCCGGTTGCTTTCCGAATGCGTTAGGCACGAAACTCCAAGTTCGATCTGGCTTCATGGGTCTGGTGCGTTACCGCCTCTCAGTGTAGGCCATACTAACAACCAGAATAACATTCCAGCTCTCTGATTTATTAGCCTTCTTCAACAATCGTAGCCGACTAAACAGCAAAACTTCGCTTCCTTGGTCGTACTTCTTCATCGTTCCGCTCGCCTACACATTCTTTTTACGGTTTCATTTATGCTAAGCCTTTGAGCGAGTTTGGTGTAGTCAGCAGGATGGGACTATTCTTGCCTGACCTCAAGTCGAGTCGGTTGAGTCTGGTTCATGGAATAGAATAGAAGAGCAGTCTATCCATCATCTGTTACCTCCAGCCATTCTATACACGAAATACGCTAATGCCTGCCTTCACTCTACTCATAAATTGATCCTCAAGGACGTCGAGCGACCAGACACACGGGCCACTCTGCACTGAGCAAGTGTGGATAAATACGTTGCTGGCGCTCCCCCAATCAAAACCACGAGACCGTCAAGCCTTTACCGACCTGATTTGCACGCTAATGGTACAGAGAAGGTTGACAGAGGCTATTTCTCGATACTGGTCGACTCCTTTGGGATACGCCACGCATTCTTCTTTATTTGCCTATGGAGCAGTGACTTATCCGACTACAATCAGTCGCGCCTTTGGACAAAGACAAGGCTCAGTTGATGGCTTTGAACTTGTGTCGAGCGGCACCTTCTGACATTCGGTGATATAGATGCTATTCAGGTATATCGAGCCCTGTACACCTATCAAGCGGACAGAACCCGCTGGTTCACTCTGGCACTCAGTAGAGGTTGATGGAGATGTTGGCATCGTCGTTTCTTTTCATTCGCATTTAATTACGACGCTAACATCTACTTTACATGGATCTACTTAGCTTTATACTTTTTGCTTGTCAACAATAGTTGAATATTCAATATTTATATATTTTCGAATATTTGTTCGAATTCGAACACCGATGACTCTAAAAATTCGAGTATTTGTTCGAATTCGAACATCGAAAGGGTGTCATATTCCAGTACTATTTGAAAATTGAATAATTTTATTCGATTATCGGATAAATTTCGTATCTTTAAGCATAGGACTTGATTCGAACAAGTTATTCAACTGTTCGAGTATTCGAATAAACGAAAAATCGCGCCTACTCGATTTTCGATCATTCGAAAAAAACTGATGAGCGAATAAATTTGATCGTTCACTCGTTCGAAATTTTTCCACATCGAATAAACTCGTTCACTCATTTGTTCGAAAATTTTCGAAATCGAATTTATTCGTTCATTCATTCGTTCGATAAAATTTCTCAAAAGCACAACTACACAACACTGCGCAGGACGCGCAGGATCTGAAGAACACCTAACATGTCAGGCGGCGGTCACACGAGCCATGCGGCTTCATGCGCCCAGTCCACCATGTTAGATCCTGGTTATAACATGTTAGCCAGCGGTCAGCACGCGGCATATCTCCATTCCGTCGCTTTTGCGCGCCGAGACGGTTGTAAACCGCGGCGATTTTTATTTTTTATTTGTTTGTTCATTCATTCTTGGTTTCTTTTAGGTTCCAACTCGTTCTCTAGGAGACTAGGAGCCGCTCGGTAAGTCCCTATTCATTTTGTTACCTACTTTTTAGTTATGTGGCCCACGGACTAGGATACATCCCGAAGCCCTTCTATCTTCGATGGGTGAATGAACACTTTCCATTGTGGAGCCCCATACCTTCGTCGTTCGGAAGGAATTTCCGCCTTAGTTCTTCATTTGAATCAGCATATGCCTGACGAATCGCTCAGACAATAACATCCGTCACGTGAAAGCAATCGCTTCACCGACAGTGTGTCTAGTCCAACCGACGGCAGTTGGCTGGCTGGCCGTGTTTCAAAATTAGCCGAGTTTTCGGGCAGGAGAAGGTCGTAGCTCGTCTGGCTTACGGTCCTGCACCACGTTTAGGCCGTTGCAGACTTCATCTTCGTGGCCATAATCGTCGTAACGATCATCATCATCATCGTCACCATTAGGATGGCCGAGTTGAACTCGAAAGCCCGGGAAAGTGGCCCGGCACAGCTGCTGCTGCTGCTGCTGCTGCTGGAGAGCGGCAGTGCATCGATTGGGGCAGTCGTCATCGACGGAGGGAGGGAGGTGGCTCTCCGGGGCTCGCCGGCTAGCTTTTCCGCGAGGCGACGACGACCACGGGGCGGAGCGGCGACGGCGGCGGCGTCGAACGAGCAGCGGCGGACTACTAGCCGAGATCGACGAGACGCCGCCAGCAGACACAGCGCAGCCAGCGTGACAACGCAGTCGCGACGTTGACGTCGTCGTCACCTCTCGAAGCCACGGACGTCACCACTACAATCGTCGTCTACATTGTCGTCGTCGATCACCCACCGCCACCCTCACCATGTGGAACTCGTCCGAAATCGACGAGGCCTACGCGAACATGACCCACGTCTCGGCACCGTCGCCCGGTCTGGCCATCATATTCGGCTGCGTCACACTGATCGGCATCGTCGGCAATCTGGCGCTCCTCCTCTACATTCTCATCCACAAACTCTATCAGAACTTCATCTCGTCGCATTTCATCGCCCATCTCTGCATCACGAATCTCGTCGCGCTGATGATTCTGCTGCCGATATTCCTCTACACCTTATGGACCGGTGTTAACGTCTTTCAGGACAGCAATTTTATGTGCCGATTGCAAGTGAGCTCTTCTTTCTGGTGCAGCAGCCATTCCTTCTGGCCATTCGAACAGATTAGCAACCAGATAAGCGACCTAGTGCCGCTCGTACTCCTGAATGAGGAACTTCTCGAGCGCGGCTAATCCCTCCTCCACGTTCTTTGCACCTCTTAATCCTTCTTAAGAGGGTTATATTGAGACTAGTTCCGGACAAATGGCTTCAGATGGCCCTTATAAAGAGAGTAATCGACGATCCCTGCCTAGTTTTTGGAAGAACAGTAAAGCCCTAGGTGCCTTGATACACCTAGGGCTTTGCAGTTCTTCCACAAACGCTGTGAACAACCACGGAACTGACTGCTTTTCCGCTGGAGGTAGCAATGCGGTACTTGTCGTTAGTGTGGCCTACATGGTGGCGGTGGCGGAAAAAGCCAATCAGGCTACATAGAAAGGGGATGTTCCGCTCTGGGTGCAGGCACCTTCCGCACGAGCGGCTCATTGGCTGCAGCGTGGCTATATGAAAAGACCTTCAATGTGAAGCCTTAGATAGTTCTCAGAATTTTTGCGTCTATTTCTTTTTATCTATCTATATTTATACATTTATTTTTATTTTTATTTATAAATTTTCCTTTTTTAAGCAAAAGGTCCATATATTCGAAGAACAGTAAGGATGAATGCGGGGAAAAGATATATTATGAAAAATTTTAAAAAAATAGCTATAGTCTGTTGTGGAACTTGTCGTTAATGCGGCCTACATCTGGAGGAAGGCACTTCAAACCACCAAGGCCCTGTCGAATGGACCAGCTAAAAGAGGCATACACGGTCGACTTTCTGATTCGCTGGCCCGTCTTTGGTCGGCACTCTGATTGGTCTTGATTTTCTGGTGAATTCCCATGCCAATGCAGGCCATATTACCGACTGGCACCAATAAGTAAAAGTACCGGTTTTCCTAGTAAAATCCTACTTTGCTCAGTCTATACTTCCTACAGAACGCTGGGCGGAGCTAGTTCCTAGGCATGCGATGCGGGACCACCTACTCTATACCTTTTGTAACATTAACCCCTAAGGTGTCTTCTACAAATTTTGGTACTAGTCGCTAATGTGGCCTACATGTAAAACATGAACGCACCAGTCAATCAGGGGGCGAAACAGTACACTCTCCTTTCAATGCGGCCTCAATGGCCTAGTGCGTCCTCTCCTCCTCGCCATGTAGGCCAGATTAGCGACATCTATTCCACTGTTCCCGACAACGGACTTAATTCCTGGGGTAACCGTAGGATTAGTGCCACTTAGTATACAAGTGTACACCTCAATGAGGAAGTTTTCTTTTCGTGCTCGGCGTTCTTTGCACCCGTTAATCCTCCTTAGCAACAGGCTAGATAGAGGCTCCACTCTTGTCAAAGGCTTTCGGCGGCCTTCTTAGGAAGTGAGTAATCCCCCTGTTCGAAGGAAACCTGTAAGGCAGGCAGTCCTAACCCAGAATAACTTAGCCATGATCAGCTTCCCTTCGTTACTAAGAAAACCCTGCTGCGCTAGCTTCACTCACAATTCCTTGCATTACGCCGGGCAATCCACCACGGCCATCAAAGACGTTCCGATTTTTTCCTCTCTCAAGGGCACATGTCCTTTTGGTGTCACCATTTCGAACGGCTCCTAACAGCCTTCTGCCTTTGGCTAACTCGACTAGCCTCTCTCATAATGAAGCGACGTCACTCGACTAGAACTTCGCGTCACGAGAAAACGTCGATCAATTTCATTAAAAACTCAGGAACGCGGCCTCAGGCCAGGCACTTGTAGCCACCTTCATGCACTTTCATTTCCCGAAACCACAATGTCGCTGCCTCTGCTAGCGCACTTATAGTGCTAGCAAGGAATCTCGGACCTATCCTAGTCGGGAGGGGCACCGCGAAGGTGGCAGTTCCGTCCAGCATCCAGCGACACGAAACCGCATTCTTTGGGATCGCATCAGCGCTACCGTATCATTGGGCAGAAGCTGAAGCTCCGGGACGAGTTCAAAGAAGGGGTTGGAGAGACAAGAGACAGCATGCCCCTTGCAACTAGAATAATAGATCCGGAATCTCATATTCGACTTCTCGTTCTTGCTTGCTGGAGATTAGGCGCTTCGAAATGGCCATCTACTGCGCTCCTTTTAGGCTTCTTTCCCTAACGACGTGATACGAAGCTACATCACACTTAACCCTCTTCAAATTTCGTTAGGCGGCACAAAAACACCTAATCGATATTGAAATCCACGTCTTAAATCTCATAATTTTTTATTTCTGGGAAAAATAATGGCTCATATATAGGTTTGAAGAGATGGAATTTTTAGTGCTAAAAAAGAAACTGTCATGAACTCGTCAAAGCTGTCGCGACTTCCATTTGACTGAACGCGAAAATTCCGTTTCCGTGGAGTTACACACTTGTCAACGGTACGACAAAAACATTTATGGAAAACACACGCATCTTCACATTGATAGCCAAAGGAAGTATCAGTTACACTATCAGTCAAGCGAAAATCGTGACGAGCTAGACGAATTCATGACGAGATCTCCTCTTTTATATTAATAAAGTAAAAAAACTGCCGACTTTTTGCACTTTCAAATAAACTTTGGGGCAGCTTTTCCTTGAAAATTAAAAAAAAAATTAAAAAGAAACTTCTAACGGTGTGTGTGTCCACCTTTTAAGTCATGTTACTTTCAAAAATGACAAAAAAAATGCAAAGGAAAATGAAAAGCGGGTGAAAATTCTCAAAGAAATTCATACTAAATCTTCCTTGCACAAGAGATTACTCTAACCGTCTCGGGGAGTCTATACTTTAATCTTTAAAGATTCTGCTATCAATCGAATAAAAACCGCCACGTCTTGAACGAGTGCATGGCGCAATATCTTCTTTTGGCGCTAAAAACATCCGCCTTCCTGCTATTCAAAGCAAGCATTAAACTATTCCTTTCCACAAAAAAATGATACTTTTATAAAATCTCAAACAATGTGTTCACTTATTGGGTAGACGAACTAAAACTTCAAAAAAATTCATACAAAAAATTGCTTGAACAAAAAACTATTCAAATCCTTTCTTTAAAAGTCTTTAAGTCTCTAGTTTAATGTAGAATGATGTTTTGTAAAATATCAAACAATGTGGTCACTTATTAAAACTTAAAATTTTTATAAAATTTCAATTACTATGCTCATTTATTGAGCAGGTGAATAAAAATCTCCAAATTTTCCTTGAACAAAAGTGATTCCAAAAAAAAATTCTGACCTTTTTTTGGAAAGCCTAGTATAATGTGGAAGTTTAATGTGTCGTTTTGATTAGTGAGTGTTCAGACCGATTTCTAAAGCATTACGCTTGCTTAAAAGAGCATCCAATTTGACGTAGTACGTGGTAGTAACGAAGTATCCTTCCCTCAACAACATTTCAAGTTCCTAAGCCTTTCGAATGAAACCAAGGGCCGGATTCATCAAAGTTACCGCAGTAACTTTAACGGAGAATTGTAAGCAAAAAGCTCAGATAACGTGGCTTATCAAGCGATATGGTGAGCGATAAGCCACGTTATCTGAGCTTTCGCTTACAATTCTCCGACAAAGTTACTGCAGTAACTTTGATGAATCCGGCCCCAAAAGTACTTTATGGACCTGGCTTTCACAACCCTTACCACTGAGGATAGCATCGGCCCTTGGTAAACTCCCTTCCACGCTGCGAGTCAGCAAATCAGCAGTAGGTCAAGCATCTTTGAGCTAAGAAGCCTATCCCTACAGTAGAACAAGCCCTTAGTAGGTCTTGGAGCAGCGGAACGTCGTCCGAAAGCATAGATCCCTTCACTTCCTAGTATAGTCCTCACGTCATTTCACGCCCAAACCACCATTCTTCATCGCGGCTACTCAGCAAATCACCTGCTTTTATTACTGAACAAACTCATTAGGCGTCTAGCAGCATTAGCAGCACTGAAGCAAGCAAACACTATAACCATACGCATAATATTTACTACTTCTTCACGTCATTACCGTCATAAATAACCTCCACGCAGCTCCTAGAACACATATGTAACATTCTAGGGTTTCTAGTGTTAGATTGGACACTATTCTAAGCAAGACTGCCGCATTTGAAATCAGACTGAACATCTTCCAAATCAAAAAGAGCTTTTTGCACAATAATAAAGATGCTAGAGTAACTCAGTCCATCTGAATTTCGCACGAGGTGGACGAAAATATATCACTATCATGTTAAATTTGACACTTTCCATATGAAATCGAGCACTTTTCCTAGCAAATTGGACACTGGTCTAACGCGGAAACAAGCCTAACGCTTTTGAAATCCAACGGAACACATTTCAAATTAAAACGAGCTCCTTCCACATTACGCTAGAGATCTCCAAGACGGTTAGAATAATTCTCTGTTCGAAGTAAAATTTAGTCTAACTTTATTTTTTCTAATTCACCAGCATCAATAAGTGAACACACTGTTCGAAATCTTATAGAATCTACATTTTTAAAGAAATAAGTGAACAAATTTAAAGCGCTATAAAGCAGCAATCACTTTAGTGTAATAAAAAGGCAATCGTGCCATGCCCTTGACTGAATCGCCACAACTCCAATATGATTAATAGCGCAGATGCTGCTCACTTGAAACAGCGATGTGAGGATATGAGTGTTATTAAGCCTGTTTTTGTGTACCGTTTAGATCTGCTTTACTCCACACAATCAGAGCTTTTGCTACCAATCAAATAAAAATCGCTATGATCTATTCCAGCACATGGAGCGATCTCTTTTTTAACACACTATATGACTGCTGCCTTTCTGTGCTTTAAAGCAAAATTCAATCCACTATTTTTCTTCAACAATAAAAGTTTTATAATATTTGAATTACCAATTGTTAAGTACTGTAAACGATACAATAAAAACAGGTTTAAAGACACATCCTCACTTTGACTCTTCATGAGCACCACTTGTCAGTATCAATCAAATAAAAGTCGAAACGATGATTGACTTTACGAATGCATGGCGCGATCTAATTTCTTAAGGCACTAAATGATTGCTGCCTTGTTGCGCTTCAAAATAAACTCAATTTTATTTCATTCTTACCCAAAAAATAAAATATTTTTATTCAAATATTTAATGCTATTCCTTCGGTCAGCTGAATTTTTTTTTAATCAAAGAAGATCACATTGAATTTTCCTTGAACAAAAACTATTCTAACTGTCTAGGTGAGTCTCCGTTTTAATGTAGAAGAGCCCGTTTCGAGTTGTAAAGCCTTCAGCTTAATTTCAAGAGCGTCAACCTTGCCCACACAAGTGTCCAAATTGAATTAAGAAGTGTCCAATCTGACGTGACAATGGTGTAAACCTACTCGTACAGGGGCAAGTAAAAAATTTCAAATTAAAATTACAAAAAATTAAGGCTCTATTCGGGTTATGATTAGAAGGCAAATAGATAGAAAAAGAACAAATAGAAATAGATAGAAAAACTCGGCCCTATTCAGAAAAAAGAACAAATAGAAATAGATAGAAAAACTCGGCCCTATTCAGCTGTTCCGGTTACGCCGTGCGTACAACCACCAATACCAATCCAATATTTTTAGTGATTTCATGACATTTTTCAAATCAAATCGGACACTTTGTCAGAAGGTCATTTCAGAGGCGTCAATTTTGCTCTGAAAAGCCAATTTAACCTGAAAGTGTCTAATTTAATTTGAAAAATAACCTATATGATTTGAAAAGTGTCCATTTTGTATCGAAAAGTGCCCAATTTGATTTGGAAACTGTTCAAATTGACGTGAGGTTGATTTTGATTTGAAAAGGGTCCAGTTTGATTTGAAAACTGTACAATTTGGTTTAAAAAGAGCGCATTTTTGGGTTGAAAGGCGTCCAAATCGATGTGAAAATCGTCTATCTCGAGCCATTTTCAGGCTTTGCTGACATGCACCGTATGGACAGTGATGGCACTGATGGCGTTGTGCATCGCCGGCGTGCATCTGCTCACATTCGCTCGGATTCACTACGACCAGCTCTTCGGTCTGCGTCCGGGCATCCTCTGCATGCTGTCGTGGGTGATCTCGTTGGTGCTCGCATTGCCGTCGGTCACCAACGGTCACATCGTCATCTACGACGCTTCGCTACGGCACTGCGTCTGGGGTCATTCGGACTCGGGCCTTAAATTCCTGACCTATCTACTCATTCTGGGCGTGCTGATCCCAGCCGCCTTCTCTTCGTACGCCTACATTCGCGTGTTGGGCATACTCTACCACAGCCCGATCGTCTTCCAGTCGCTCGGACTCTACAAAAGCCGTTTTCTCGTCTACGCCTTCTTATTCAGGTGAGCCGCTTTGACCACTGGAAGGCTTTTCCAAGGGGCTGGCAGCAGAGTGGAGGAGGGCGGGTGATATAGGGAGAGAATTGAGCTCGAGCGCAAACATGTTTTCCTTAGGCGTCTGGAACTCAATCATTCTCCAATTCCCGTCGTCATCTCAAGAACCACCGCCGGCCATTTCATCAAGGAACAGAGGGCCCTTGCAGAACCCCCGCAGACCACAGCCTCTCTTAATGACTTTCCAGCACAATGTGCCTACCCAATTACCGTCGTCTGGGAAAAAAAGTTGAGATGAACCTCTGAAGCTGGCAAGGCAAGACAGAAATAGAGGCTCAAGAAGCGCCCAAAAAGGGAAACCCGCAGGAGAAGCGCCACCAGAGGCTAAGCCTGACCACCCACACCTGTCGCCCTGAACAACACCTACTCTACACCGGAGCACTTCCATTTCCTAGCACCATTAAACCACGTCACTCGTAATTACCCTCGAATAGCCGACGACGGGAGTGCCTCCTACTGCCTCGTCATTGGCGGTAAATGCATTACGAGCGCTAAAAATAGGTTCAGACCAAGAAATTCCCTCGAGATTCATTAAAAATTCCTCGGAGAACGTCACAGGACAGCAGTATTCACTGGCAAAACGCAGAAAAATCTCGTTAAAAAAGGCAACCTGACCCTATTCAGAGAGGGTAGGTGAAGGGGAACAGTTCAGGTCAGATAGGACCAACCTGAACCAATAATACGTCAAACCTAAGCCTCTCCTTTCCTCTTACAGACCAGCCCCAACCAGCGTCAACTGCTCCGGCAGAGGACGGACCAGCTAGTAGCTATCTACTACGAGCTGCGCCCATATTAAGCCACTAGCGCGCCTGTACAAATCATAGGTATTGATCGATCTCGAGACCATTCAAAGCACAACTATCAGCGCGATTCCTATACAGAAGTTGCGCCAGCCGCCCAAATTCCAATGCATGTGGACGTCGCCCTGGCAACTAATTAAGCGTAGGCAGTCGAAGAAGAAGTGGGCGAAAAAACGGGATTCCGCTGCCCTTCCCCTGACGGGAATCTGCCTATAATGGGAGTGTAAGGCCTAAAGCAAGTATTGATCGAATTCATCGAACAGCGGCTGCATGCCTCCTCGTTCTGGTGGAGGGAGGATCGAGAAGATACTTTCACCTCAATGCAATAGGCAATATGATGCCGTGTTCAGAGTTCGCAACGGAAGAAACCACAACAATAGCTCGCGCGAGCAAATGATGCATATTGATTTTTGGCGCGCGACGACGCGGCACTAATCCACTCCTTAGCCCTGGTTTATAGTTGTGCCTCTGCGCGGCGCGGCATCATAGTCGGAATAGATATCGACCGTGCTGCGCGAAAAATCGATATCTATGGCCATTGTGGTGCCGCGCCGCGTGGCGGAGCAAGCATAAACTAGAGCTTACCTGCACGAGTGATTCAATCATTGTCGTCGCGAGCTATGAACAACCCCTCTAGCCACATCAGGCTCAACGCACAGCACCCCAAACGCGTTGTTTTTCTCCAGGGACCGAATTCATCGACGTTTAACACATACGTATAAGGGGTAGAAATACTCACGATGAAGGGTTGATCCCTATCCCTTATACCCCCATACCCGCGGCTTTAATTATTGACGAACCGGGTCCCAGGATGGTATAGCCGTGTGGGTCACGTCTGGGGTAGCTTTACCAAGCCGCTACGATCTGAAACACAGAACTCAAACCAAATTCACCATTGATTTTGCCGTAGGTGATAACGCTTTCCGCCAGTAGTTCTAGGAACTCTAGAGCTCCACGGCCCGATGAAAGGAAGAGCTGTTATGCGAGATTTATACTTAAATCGCAAAGCAGTGCGCGTTATGAAAGCCACCAGTATCGATTAGGTAGCGCAGACAATCGATATCACGCCGCAAGGCGACTAAGTGTAAATCGATTATATTATATCGATTGATAGTCCATTTGTCCATGGATACTCTAGATAGTCAGAAAGATGCAGTAGCAAGGCAAACAAGGCCAGAATAGATCTGTGCAGTGATGGTGATCCTTTTTCCACTCATACCAGCCTGACTAAACTCGCTGTTACGCATTTTAATCTCTAGAACGTAGCCTTTACACTCCTTTTCCACAAAAAACTGCTGAGGCGTGCTAAGATCTTGATCTGTCCCGAGCTAAGAGAGATGGTCTGAGGAACATTTATACACCGACAGTCGCGCGACGCTGCATAAAGTGGTGTAGTAGGAGATCCACCAACATCAATCCCACAAACTAGCCAATCGATACAGGTGATTTCACATCATTTACCCATCTCATCGGTTAAAAATTCGCCATACTAACCGTTGTGGTGGGTAAACGATGTGAAAATCACCTTATCGATTAGCAGTTTGTGGGATCGATATTGGTGGATTTCTTACTAGACCACTTTGTACAGCGCCACGCGACTGTCGATATATAAACGTTCTTCAAACCACCTTCAGTAGCTGCAGACAGATCAGGATCTTAAAGCGGTTCAGCCCTTTTTGCGAAATAGGAAAGTAGGCTAATTTCTAGGGATTAAAATGCATAGCAGCGAGAATGGCCATAGCTGGAATGGGAGGAAAAAGGATCACTATCTCTGCAGAAAGCCATCTTTGTCACCTCCCAAACCACGCCTAATCCACTCCAATTTCAGTCCGATGTATCAAGTACCGTTCTACGCGGTGACGATGATGCATGCCAAGCACGCATGGCGCATCCACACGGACTCTCTCTGGCCAGCGATCTGCATGTTCCTCGCCTTCACTCAGTGTCTCATCTCACCGGCGCTCTACGGTGCCAGCTTATTCATGATGAAGGAAGAGGACATGGCGCTGACAGCTCGCACACACAAAGGAGCCACCGGCTATCAGCATGTGCAATCTCAAAACATGCAGGCACAGCTCATCTGAGTCACCTTCCTCAAAGTCATAGTGCTTTTACTCTGACGATGTTCCTCTATGCCTTTCGTCGTCCGAAACACTGAATAAACCTTGGAAGCTCGTCATCAAGGCCAGTGACGCCTACATATGACGCACGTTGGCGATATCTATAGGCCTACCGTGGACTTTTTCTGCACTATCTCTGCCATGACATTAATCATTAGCGTCCAGAGGGGCTGCATAGTGACGTTTCTAGGGACGGACGTCGACTTCTTCACCAAACGACTCGGCTTTTCAGGGCTCAGAGCGTGATATTAGAGGAGAACATTCCAGTTTTGGACATTTCAGTAGCGGCATTAGTCGTTAATGTGCCCTATATGGGAAGGAGGGGAGCCCGCCAATCACAGCACCCATTCGATGAGACATGATTGGTCTGGTGCGTCTCCCTCCCCCAAGTAGGCCATATTTACGACCAGTACTACAAGGACTTAGAGCCTGTTCATACTTCACACGAGCGCGACGAGAGCGATTGGTTGGCCGGGCAAATCATACCTACCGATTTTTGCCGAGCAATCGCCCAACAACAATCGATAAGCATGAATCGCAAGCCTGACCAACCGCTCTTGTCGCTTCTGTCGCGAAGTATGAACAGATCCTTAAAGCTACACTCCACACCCATCTGTACATTCAGCCTCAGCCGTTCCTCTGATCCATGACCCATTTACCACCGGAAAATCCTGAGTTGTCTCAGAGCGCCTATATATTTGACGATCTGCTCATAGTTCTGACAGCAGCGGCTGAATCGCCCAAGCAAAGCATGCGAATCGATTGATGTTACGCCATTGTGCGGCGAAAATCGATACGCATACTTTGACCTCGCAAACAACCTGAACTCATCACCGTCGTTAACCATGAACAGGTCCTAAGCTAGCCGTGCAGTACAGCAGTACGACAACCAGCGACATCGATCACCCACGCGACCTAATCGATATCGGCGGCTCGCACACTAGCGCGCCTGACAGCAGCTTAGCTACTCATAGCCAGTGACGGTCCGCGACGAGAGCGACTGACACTCTCGTGGAAAGTATACGAATCGATTAAGAGCGATCTGCTGGAAAAGTCGATACGTATTCTTTATCCGAACGATCAGTCGCTCCAGTCGAGGACTATGAACAGACCTTGAGGGGCTAAGTTGCTGCTTGGAGCGATAGCGTGATAACCGCTGATATCGATTGAGTCGAGCGCGGATGATCGATATGGATGCTTGTCGCGGACTATGAACAGGCCATCAAACAAGGGCACTTTAGAACCTCCGGACAGCACATGAGATTTCATCGTTGAGTGAGCGGAGCCTCGGCGGGATTTATACTACAGTCGTCGGAGGGAATGGCTTTAGGAACTCTACCAGTATCGATTATTCCGCGCAGAGAATCGATATTTATAGTTTTCATAACGGCGGGACTCCCTGCTACTAGTACAAATCACGTTTTTAACTCCTGAAATAGAGAACCTACTGAAATACCGGTGAAATATCGTCCACTTGACCGTTGATTTCAGTATAAAACAACTAATATCTGAGTATAAACGCCGCTTACGGGGCTATTGACCATTCCCCGCTACTCCAGCTCATATCACTCTCTATCGCTACAGAGCCATTTCATCTACGGGGTGCTGCTTTACGGTGCACTGTCTCCTCTACAACCATTATATAGGTAGTACCAAACTCGAGTGCCACATTGTTCTTCATATTTACATGTTGTTCGTTCATAAATTGATGTAGATTGTGCCAAGAATAAATGATCCATTCAATATTCTCTGACCACCTTATAGCCTTACGTCACTAGAAGTTTTTCTACGAACACTCGAAGGCTTAGCACTTCTACAAACACATCAAGAACAGCCACTCTCTCGTCTCATCCTCTTTGATGAACACTCACCAGTTGGTACAACCAGTACATTAGTACATCGCCATGCATTTCCATTTCCCTTTTGGAAGTATCAAATCGCCAAATAACCGCATGGAACTCAAAAAAATGAATTTTTGATAAAGGCTCTTTGCAACACCTACCCTTAGTTAAGTTATCAAAGAAGAATGAAACCTATTGGTGAAGCGAACAATATAGCCTCCTCCTACCGATCAGCCATAATTTTAGAGTCGTGGACCCACACTAGCATCACACACAGAAGAAAACACGTCGCCTAAAACACCGTGCGTGGCATAATCGACGGGAGGCGTTAACTCTCAAATGGGATTTGTAGTACAGTTGTATTAGCTGAACGAATGGATGAACGAACAAATTCAATGTCGAAAAAATTTCGAGCGAATGAACGACGATTATCTAATTTTTCAAACCGAAATTGAAAAACGAATAAGCTCCATTTTTCGTTCATTAGGGTACCGTTACGTAGAGAATGAAGTGCAGTTTTAAACACCTACAGGGTGGCTGAAAAGTTCGGGCAATTTTTTGCGGCGCTACTTTTGGCCTTGAAATTGAGGTTTTTTGTTATTTCTGTTGTTTCCGTTGTATTCCTCGCGCAATTTTGATCTAGAATCTGTTGCTCCAGTTTTCTCGTTTTCAGTTGTGCTTGCGTTATCTCTCGTGAAAGTGAGCGTATCACCGTCGTCGAGCTGCACAAGACGGGAATGAGGACCGCGGACATAGTTCGAACAACCGGCTTCAAACAAAGGACCGTCTACAAGATTGTAAGACGCTACAAGGAGACTGGCGGGACCTCGGACCGTCCCCGCAGCGGCCGTCCCACCACTGCGACAACACCGGAGAACATCAACAAGGTTCGTTGTCGCATTAGCCGGAATTCTGAGGTATCGATGAACAAGATGGCTACGGATCTCGGGATCAGTAGGGAACGAGTCCAGCATATTGCCAGGAGGAAGCTGGGATTACGCAGCTACAAAGTAGCTCGTATTCACTTCCTCAACGACGCGATGAAAGCTGAGAGGTTGAGGAAATGCAGGCGAATGCGTCAGCTGGTCGGCGATGGTCGCTTGTCGAAGGTGCTGTTCACCGACGAGAAGATCTTCACGGTCCAGCCGGTTCACAACCATCAGAATCGCCAGCAGCTGCTTAAGAAGGGTCAGCAGAAGACGTCGGCCGCAAGGACCAGCAGCCGCCGCCATTTTCCAGCCTCGGTGATGGTGTGGGCTGGAATATGCGCTACCGGAAAGACGCCGCTGGTCTTCATGGAGCAGAACGTCAAAATTAACGCTGCCAGCTACCAGCAATATGTCCTCCGCGACGTACTGGAGCCGTGGGCGACGAGCCATTTTGGCGAAACCGGATTTTCTCTTCAGCAGGACTGGGCACCAGCGCATTCCGCCAAATCCACGATCGCCGTTTGCGAGGAGCTCTTCCCAGGGTTTTGGAGCAGGGACATCTGGCCATCCAACTCGCCTGATCTCAACCCGATGGATTATTCTGTGTAGTCGATCATGGAGCAGAAGATCTCCACTACAAGATACGCCACCGTTGAGCAGCTGAAATCGGCGTTGTTGAGATCCTGGGACGAGATTACAGCGGAGCAGTGTGCGACCATCATCAGCGACTTCCCAAAACGACTGCGAAAATGTATTGAAGCCAAAGGAGGAAATTTTGAGCACTTGTTGTGAATTTTCCTGTTGTATTATGTTGTTGTTGATCTAATGAAGTTTCTGTTATTTTTGTTTGTAAATCTTTGGCGTTTATGTAGTTTTTTCGTACTGCTGAAATACTTTGAAAAATTGCCCGAACTTTTCAGCCACCCTGTATAAAATGTATAGGATAGCTCTTAAAAATTTCGACCCTATTCGATAAAACTCAAAATCCCGATTTTTGTGTCATAGCGCTTTACACCTTGAATCTCGGAAAATCAAAGGCAGAATTAAATCGAAGTTTAGGTGATACGTTAAGAACGATTCATCTTAAAAAACCAACAGCAAAGTACTGATACTCTTCAAATCAGAAGTAAAGATCCTTAAATGACGAAAAGCCTTGCTCTGAATAGACGATCGTCGTCCGGGGAATTAATTACAGGAAAAGCACAAATAGTTTTTATTAGTTTGTCACACGTTTGAGGTATCAAAAAAAAAAATCCTGGAGACCAGCTTCCTTGCATAACAGAAAGAAGGAAGTTCCAGAAACCTCTGTGACCTTGTGCCTATAAAAATCGAGTGGCAACGGCTACTTCTGAATTCTTTCTTTAGCGGAAGAAGAATGAGAATTTTTTAAAGACTGGATAAATGCTAGCTGCCAAATGCTGAGAGCACATCATGATCAACAACATAAAATGGCTTATGAACACTAATGAATAATGCTACAATAACGTCGTGCTTCAATCTTATATTGTTGTCTGGTTTTGTTGCACGGCCTATTTTTTTTTTGTCCTCACAAATAGTGCGCGTCATTGAGGCGTGTTTAAATAAATGAACAAATAAATAAACAAAAAAATTGGTGAAATACTACTAGGGTATCCAGAAAGTATCTGCAGAACCAGGACAATTTTTTTTTCAAAACAACACAATTTTTTTATCAACATTTTATTAATCAACCCAATAATTTTCATCAACATCGACTACCCTCCCCCAACATTCCGCATAACTTCGAATTCTTCTGGCGTAGAAATCCGGCGACTTGGAGGCGAAAAAAGCTCAGAGGTCATTTTTGAGGTGGTCACGATCTTCATAACGCTTCCCTTCCAGATGATGCTGAATTGTTCGGAAAAGGTAGTAGCCACTTGGGGCCAGATCTGGGCTGTACGGTGGATGCGGCAGAACTTCCCATCCAAGCGCCATAATTCTCTGAGAAGTCGTCTTCGCGATGTCTGGGCGCGCGTTATCGTGCAGCAAGTGATCTTTGTCGAGCCTGGGCCGCTCCTTGCGCATCTTGTCGGCCATCCTCTGCAGTTGGGTAGCGTAGACCTCGGCAGTGGCAGTCGTGCTGTCAGGCAGCAGCTCGAAATGGTAGATCCCATAAACTCCCCACCAGACGCTCAGCATGACTTTCCTCGCACGAATTTCACCTTTCACGAAAGATTTCGGCACTTCACCGCGTTGGCACCATGCACGGTTACAAGCGTGGTTGACGTAGAGGACCCTTTTTCGTCTCCTGTGACGATGGTGTCCAGCCAGTTGAAGGTGCAACTTCGGGAGAGCAGCTGAGTGCATACAGTGGCGTCCAAAAGTTTGTGAACGCTTGCATTTTTCGACATAACTTGCTTCAAAAAGGTCCAAACAGAGTGAAATTTGGATATGTGGTAGCAAATTAGATCGCAATGACGATCCTTTGATCTACGTTCGTATTATCGATTTTTTGCAAGTGCAAAGTCAGACGTGCGCGCAACGGTCAAAGGTGAGCTGCTAAAGCATTGAGCATAGTTATCAATACATTTTCTTATGAAGCCAATCTAGTAGCGTTTCGATATACTGTGGTCTTTAGCAAACTCCTCGTTATGCCGAGAGGAAGGAATATCCCTGCTGAAGTACGAGAGGCAATTTTTCGACTCGTCCAGAAAAAAGTCTCTTATCGACAGGTAGGACTGCTTTTCGGATGCGGGATTTCGACAGTTGCTGCCATAGTCAGAAGAATGAAACATTCCGGAACAGCAGAAGATGCTCCGAAGTCAGGCAGACCACGTATTACGATCTCTAGAGATGATTCTGTCATCCAGAGGATGTCGAGGCGTAACCCGTCGCTGACTGCCGTCGATATAAAAAAGTCCGTAGCCACTCACCATAGCCTAGATGTGAGCGTGAGCACGGTAAAACGTCGACTGAGATGTGCTGGACTCTATGGACGACGCTCCGTTAAGAAAGCCTTCATCAGCGAGAAGAATAGGAAAGCTAGACTCCAGTTTGCCAAGGAGCATCTGAGCTGGACGATAGACGATTGGAAAAATGTGCTTTTCAGTGACGAGAGCAAGTTTAACCTATTTGGATCCGATGGACCACACTACGTTAGACGTCCAAAAGGCGCGAGGTACGACAGAATGTATCAACTACCAACTACTAAACATGGCGGAGGAAACGTTATGGTTTGGGACTCCAAACGCTACCAGGAGATTTCGAACAATGTTATGCTTCCATACGTTAAAAATACCTTCCAAACGCCGTGGATTTTCCAACAGGACAACGACCCGAAACATGTTTCGAAGACGGTGAAGGAGTGGTTCAGTGCAAATAGAATTCACCTGATGTCGTGGCCCTCTCAGTCACCGGAGCTGAACCCAATCGAACACCTTTGGGAACACCTTGCTAGGTCTCAGAGCAAGAAACAAGGCCGAAAAGTTTGAACAATTAAGGCATAAATGGGAAGATATCGGACCCGACGTGATCAACAAGCTTCTAGAGTCCATGCCAAATAGATGTGAAGCTGTAATTAAAGCAAAAGGATTCGCAACTCGCTACTAGTACAGCTACATTGTTTCTGTGTACAACTTGCCTGCGTTTGGTAATAAAGAATGTTGCCGAAGTGTTGTAACCTATGTGGTAGATTTCACGGTTTTTCCGTTTTTATACTTGAAATATGGAGAGGACTAATATAGAACAGCAGTGATGATGCGATATAAGAATGTTTGTTATTTGTCACAACATATCCAAATTTCACATTCCTAAAGCTGATTTGAAGGGAGTTCTGGCGCAAAATGCAAGCGTTCACAAACTTTTGGACGCCACTGTATGTCCAAACGAGTAGACAATAGACGCGGGTAGACCGTTCGGCCATGGTATAGTGAAATAGGCAAGGAAGACGGAGCTGGATATGTTATGCAGATACAATAGGATAGTGGGGATAGTGTCCTTATATAGCACTTATGTTGAAATCTTCAGAACATTCTAGAAAAGATCTGGGACGTTGCGAAATCTTCTGCAGATACTTTCTGGACACCCTAGTAGCTTCCTAGAACTGTGAAGCTTCTTGGTTACTCTCAAAAATAATTTTTGGTAATTGATGATCTACTACTCCAGCAATTCAGGATAACTTTAGAACGCAAAACAGTAAATTAGAACAGGACATGTTGATTAGAATCAAAAGTCCAAGCATGAAAATCCGCTGAAAATTTTCCCTGCTCAGTAACTTAAAATAATAAGCCGTCCACACAAAAATTGTAGAATTCGGATTTCAAGCTTTAGCCTTGTTCCTCTTAATCTATAAGTATGTTGATCGCAATCTTTTTTCTTTCAAAACTAACAAGCAGACTTTAAGAGAAGAATCTTCTCTGCGTCCAAATTGATCGAATAGAACCAGGTGCACATCTATACTAAAAAATATTGTATAGATTAACTACCAACTATCATGATGTAAAAATTATTTTCAGACAGTTCATCTTTTTAATGGAGCTAAGAGCTTCCGAAGCTGAAAGGAAAGGAAATGAATCAGAGGATGGCAAAAGGAGAAAATGGGGCCCACACTTCCGCACTGTTCTACCAGCTCTATCTCTACAACGACTTACACCTTCGAATCGACAGTCGAGCCAACCAGCACCTTATTTCCCTCACAGCCAAGTCTGACGCCAATCAACCGACCCCAAAGTGAAGATTCGGGAAGGCTTGTTGGCCTAAGCGCGAATTCGAACTCCATACAACCGATGCGCAGAAAGTGCGGAACTCTGCCCACTGTATCCAGTCAGTACCGACCGCCTGCAAAAGTTCCACAGATATATCCCGAGTATCTCCTAGACGGCGGCTAAAGGTATTGACGCTAATCTCTGTAGACTCTAGAAATCTAAAAACGCGGATTCGAACTCCATACAACCGATGCACAGACGACAGTGCAACATCAGCTGGTCCCCTTCCAAACGAAGGGAAAATCATGACACAAGCATAAAACCGCTCGTTATCGTCGTCTTGCAAAGCGCTACTAGTTTTTGTATCCCAAAATATTGCACGACTGCAAAGCCATTAAGCCTTATCAAGTCTGAGAATGGGATGACTTCGCGACCATAGTACAAAATGCAAATATGAACCACTGAACATGAATGTAGAGGCTAATGAATGCTGAACTCTTCAACGAATTAGTGAAATACCGAGTGGAAAAGGTCTCTACAGCATGATTAGCGCCGAAACGCCGGTGAGTAATTCCGAAGACTACAACCGCGAAACTATTTATGTGGTCCTCATCACGACATACCGGTGCTATACCCAATCTCATCGAACTGTACAGATACAAACAAGCTCTCCCGAAATAGCCCTTACTAAAGGAAGAAGAATAAAATCGGTCATAAATCCGGAAACAGCTGAAGAACAGGCGCCAGTGAACTAAGCCACAACTGTTCCTGCTGATCAGGAATGGCGAGTAGTGTCAGCACAAAGGACAAGACCGCCAGCATTGCAATGTACCAGCAAACGCATGAATGTCGGTTCAAACGCCTACCGGTGAACAGCTGCGGGAACTTGATCGGTAGGATCACCGCCTCCTTCAGCGCTTCCTTCGCCGTCTCCAGCCCGGCTATGTCACTCCATTTCACGTTCGGCTTCTCCATTACAATTGCTCCTGATAGTTTGTCCTGAACAATAGGGTTTATGGAGCAAATACACACTGGAATGCAATTCCGTTTCAGTCGCAGAGAACACTGCAAACAGAACTCTCTCCTCAAACCCTCCTTTATCGGGATCACGATGTCTCTATGAGGACAGAATAAAGGATAAAACGACGTCAATCGTTCCCTTCCGGGATGCGCCGTGCATTATACTTCTACGAGATGGGGATCTAGGGCCGGATTCATCAACGACTTACATAACCTTAACAGAGAATTCAGACCGGAATACTCAGATAACGCGGCTTATCGCTCACCATATCGCTTGATCAGCCGCACTATCAGGGATTTTGGCTGTAATTTACTCCGCTACATTGCTGTAAGTCGTTGATAAATCCGGCTCCTGAATGCTGGCATTCATACATTAGGTTGGTGCATACGTTCTCGGACATTTGGGGCATGAAATATTTATTATCACAACATACGAACAACAATATCAAATCATTTGAAGTGACCACCCTTTACATCAATTGTCTTTCGCCAACGTGCTGGTAAGTCATGGATGCCTTTTCTCCAAAACGTGGCCGGTTGTGATTCCAAGAATGTGAGCAGTGCCTCCTTGACATCCTCTCGGTTCCTAAATTGCTGGCCGTCCAAATAGCGTTGAAGGCTTGAAAAGAAATGATAATCAGAAGGAGCGAGATCTGGTGAGTGAGGTGGATGTGGAAGAACGGTCCATCCGCAGTCCGCCAACTCAGCCGCCGTCGCTCTAGTAATGTGCGGTCTAGCGTTGTCGTGTTGAAAATACACCTTCACTTGCTCTCCTCGTGTGGTTTGAAGGTGGGCCCTCAACTTCCTCAGTTGGCTGACGTAGACCTCTGCCGTCACTGTTATCCCAGCAGCTCCCAGTACCCAGTATTCTACGCCAAGAACGCTCCACCCAATGCATGGCATCACCTCTTTCACGTGAAGGTCGGGTTTCGGAACGTCCTCTGCCTCCAGTTGCGTCAACCCACTGTGCACGCCGGTGATAATTAGAGCAGAGTATCCACTTCTCATCCCCGGTGACAAGGTTGTCCAGCCATCCGTGAGTAAACTCTGAGGGTAAGGAGAGAAAGAGCGACATCGGCTCTGCGATCCATGTCATGTTGTGTCAAGTCGTGAGGTACCCAGTGACCCAATTTTTGCACCTTGCCAATCGACTTCAATCCTCGAACGACTGTTGTGTGACTAACACCAAGAGTGCTCGATAGTTCGCGAGTGGTTTGGTATGGGTCCGCTTCCACGCTACTTCGGAGGCCATCCAAATCCAGTGTCATCGGGCGCCGTTCTCGTTCATTATCTTCAACGGAGAATTCACCAACTGCAAACTTCGAGAACCACTGGTACACAGTACTTCGAGCAGGAGCACTCTCGTTGTAAACATCCTTCAGGCGACGATACGATTCGTTGGCATTGAGGCCAGATCGATGCAGGAATAACATGACGTGCCGAATATGCGTCTCAGTTGGGATGAATTGCTTAGCCATAATAGCTGACGTTAACAACGCAGAGGTAAATGTTAGGAACAGTTTTGTAGCCCTTTCGTTTCTCTATCGATCGATCATTTACGCGTTGATGCGCTTTCAATTCATGAGGAATCAAATGCCCGAGAACTTATGCACCAGCCTAATATTCGTTATAATTTCTCCACATAGTGGCCGCATCGACTTATGCTTCTTTCAAGGTTCAACACTTAAAGACACACTACAGCTTGCGGCAAAATGCTGGCTATCCTTTAAAAATGCAGATAATAATATTTAAAAAAGCCAAATCGCAATCCTTCATTAGAGTTTTATTCATGATTCTGTCCCTGAATGAACAGCTTAGATAATAGTTTGCCATTATTAATGTCGTTCTGTTCTAATGTCTGTGTTTAACGCTTGGTATTGAGCACACAAGCACATGCTTGAATAAATAAATAAATAAATAAATAAATAAAATAATTTAAAGGTTCTAACATTGCTCCTAGTGAAGCTTTTGAAGATGTTTGAGACTCAAACGAAAGCGTAGGATAATGAAAATTCTGTAACATCTATATGGTCAAGATTGCGCCATGCATCCGTCTGAAACCTTTTATTTCAGTCTCGATTGACTATACATAGGATGAATTATTGTTACTAATTGACAACATTAACCCGTACTGGACTTCTTCTAACGTTTAGAACTTGACAATCCACTATTACTTGTGGCAAAATGCGAAGTATCCTAAAAAACCTAAGCGTTATATGAGCCACCATACCACTTCTACTAGTGAAGGTTCTGGAAATGCTAAGGATTCGCAGAAAGTTCTAGCGCACTGTCCAGTTCTAGACGTTGGAAAACTACAGTACACGTAAATATGGCCAATTAATGGCAAACCTGCAACAAGCATTCAGCCAATGCACAATCAATCGAGTCTGAACTGAAAGGTTTCAAGCGGAAGCATGGCGCAATCTTGACTATTTCTACGTCACACAATTTTCGTCATCCTGTGCTTTCATATAAGTATCAGACATTACGAAGATGATTCCGTTAAAAAAAAAACACATCCTACACAACGGAGCGAAAAAATAAGAATAAGCAAGCATTCTTGCGTATAGTGTTTACCTGGAGCTTCTTCTTGTCTGCATCCTCATCTGAATCGCTGTCCTTATCCTTTCCGCCTTCCTACAAACAAAGTACTTGAGCTAAGGAAAAGAAATACTTCAAAAAAAAGTATAAACACAGGAGGTGCTTACCAACCATTCTGCTAAAATGCTGCTGTACCTCACCACCTAGTACAAAAAGCTCATGGTAGCAACATAAGGTACTTACGCCAGAATTAGATCCAACATATACTTTCACTGATCCTATGCTAACTTTTCCCACTGGCTTTTCTCGACATTTCTAAAGAATGAGCAGAAAAATTTAGTGTACTCGTGTAGGCCTATGTAAAAACCGCTTTCGAAGATGCCTAGTAGCGAGAGAATAACTCTAAAAATATGACCTATTTTGACTAGAGCCAGTTCAAAGAACGCGAAAAAAGCGAGCAAGGCGCCCGTGCAAAGCATACGAATCGATCAAATTCGTGCTCATTCGGAAAAATCCTATACACATCCCTTGCTTAATCGACCTGTTGCCCTCGTCGCCGCCATCGCGGACTATCAACAGGCCTTTAGCTGGCTAGCAAAACACCCACCTTTACAGGCTTCTTGTCTTTACCCTCCTTCAGGAACTTCTTTATCTGCTCGTATCGATTCAGGTACGTCGTGCACTTTGACCGGATCGTCTCTTTCTGTTTTTCACCTTGAGCTTCATCTGAAATTATAGAGAATAGCAGTAACTTACAGCAGTATAAAACTAAGCCAATGAATCATAAAGGATAAAGGTCGGCACTAGTCAATGACTTGGTGGGATGTGTAATCTAATTCCACAGGATACCGTACGAGACAGATTCAATGCGTGCTTGGCCAGTACAATGATTTGCGGCGGCCAGCGAAGAATTCCGTGTTTCGTTCTTACCAAACAAGTCTGGTGGCAATTCGAAGGAGTAGAGGGTATGGTTAGCACAGACGGGAAGTCCAAACCGAGAACCTGAAATCGAATGAACGCGACATTCCGCGCCTCTCGTCATTGCGCAACCGTGACACCGCTGACTTGGCGTGCGCGGTAGTACAGTCCGAGGAGGCGCAGGCTGCCGCGTACACCCGATCGCGGGCTCCTGGTTCTGATTTCCCGTCTCCGGAGCGGATAATTGGTACAGACTTGTCTAGGAAGGATAAAGCGCTGACTTGTTCATCAGCTTACCACCGCAAGCAAGGATAATGTGGAGGCAATTTGAATGCGTAAGCCAAATACGCGTTCAAATTGCCTCCACATTATCCCGTAAAAGTTGAATGTGTGGCGCACCCCAAACGGAATTGATTAACGCCGTCTTTCATGCTTTGTTATATAGCTATAAAATCTACTCCTCGCTCCATAATCACAGCAGAAGTACACGCAAATATGGAATACAACAGATCAAATGCTAGAATTTACAGCACATATCTGGGAATAAAACATCTATATGAGCGCTCTACAATCTAGCAGGCGCGGAAGACAATGAAATATCAGTAAAGTTCTCGTTATCAGTGATAAACAGGTTGCGCTTTCTAGCAGGCCTGTAAGCCCTAGTTTATACTTGCACCGCCGCGCGGCTCGGCACCACGATCGCCATAGATATTGATTTTTCGCGCCGCCCGGTCGATATCTATCCCGATCATCGTAGCGCGCCGCGCAGCGGCGAAAGTGTAAACTAGGGCTAAGTGAAGAAGTTAGAAAGAAACTACGACACTACAACCGTGACATAGAATCTAGGTTATCTGTTCTGCTTTTCGTAAGAGGTAATCCAGAAAAAAGAACTCAATGA
Organism: Heligmosomoides polygyrus polygyrus; assembly: GCA_947396885.1. NCBI lineage: Eukaryota > Metazoa > Nematoda > Chromadorea > Rhabditida > Heligmosomidae > Heligmosomoides > Heligmosomoides polygyrus. Next base: position 4,551,452 of record OX377205.1, on the reverse strand, counting down.
GATCCAAAGACAGCTTTCCTTGTTAGGATCTTAAACAGCATGATTAGATCTGCCTTATTCTACTTTCAAGGACACTCTGTATGCCATCAACGGCCCACAAGAATGGATTCTGGGTTCTACTTCCACCACGATAACTAGGCCTTCTATATAGCGTTGAACTGCCACAAGAGTTACTTAGAAAGAAAGTGAAGATGTACACGACCACCGCAGCCCCACTACCTAATCCTGACCTTGCAGTGGTGACACGAATTGCATAAATCTCACCTAAAACAAGAACGGCCAGTAAAAGCACTGTTGGGCTTTTAAATCATCCTACCCCAACCGTCTTCTACAAATGCCCTTAAACTAAGATACGTACAACTAAGCGGTAAAGTACCAAAGTATTTTCTCCACGAATCATCCCCTCCCTCCAAACGCAACCGCTTCGCTCCTTTCGGTATGGTGTTTAAGAGCCTGGAATGCTGGGAAGGTTCTCGGAGAGCCTTACAATCCAGAAGACTAGTGGCCAACATGGTATTTTGCTACCGTATTCTAAGGAGAGAGGTTAAGCTACTTTCGAGCAAGTAATGGGTCTATAGGCCTATTAGCCCTAGAATGAATAGCATAAACGGGCTCCTAAATCATCCTACCACAACCGTCTTCTACAAATGCCCTTAAACTAAGACACGCAGAACTAAGCGGTAAAGTACCAAAATATTTTCTCCAAGAATCAACCCCTTCCCCAAACCCAACAGCTTCGCTCCTTTCGGTATGGTGTTTAAGAGCCTGGAATGCTGGGAATGTTCTCGGAGAGTCTTACAATGTAGAAGACTAGTGGCGGACATGGTATTTTGCTACCGTATTCTAAGGAGAGAGGTTAAGCTACTTTCGAGCAAGTAATGGGTCTATAGCCCTATTAGCCCTAGAATGAATAGCATAAACGGGCTCCTAAATCATCCTACCACAACCGTCTTCTACAAATGCCCTTAAACTAAGATACGTACAACTAAGCGGTAAAGTACCAAAGTATTTTCTCCACGAATCATCCCCTCCCTCCAAACGCAACCGCTTCGCTCCTTTCGGTATGGTGTTTAAGAGCCTGGAATGCTGGGAAGGTTCTCGGAGAGCCTTACAATCCAGAAGACTAGTGGCCAACATGGTATTTTGCTACCGTATTCTAAGGAGAGAGGTTAAGCTACTTTCGAGCAAGTAATGGGTCTATAGGCCTATTAGCCCTAGAATGAATAGCATAAACGGGCTCCTAAATCATCCTACCACAACCGTCTTCTACAAATGCCCTTAAACTAAGACACGCAGAACTAAGCGGTAAAGTACCAAAATATTTTCTCCAAGAATCAACCCCTTCCCCAAACCCAACAGCTTCGCTCCTTTCGGTATGGTGTTTAAGAGCCTGGAATGCTGGGAATGTTCTCGGAGAGTCTTACAATGTAGAAGACTAGTGGCGGACATGGTATTTTGCTACCGTATTCTAAGGAGAGAGGTTAAGCTACTTTCGAGCAAGTAATGGGTCTATAGCCCTATTAGCCCTAGAATGAATAGCATAAACGGGCTCCTAAATCATCCTACCACAACCGTTTTCTACAAATGTCCTTAAACTGAGACACGCACAGTTAAGCGGTCAAGAACTTTAATGTTTTCTTCATCATCGCGAATGACCCCCCCCCCCCCAATCCAACCGCTTCGCTCCTCTCGGTATGGTGTTTAAGAGCCTGGAATGCCGGGAATGTTCTCAGAGGGCCTTGTCTCGAAACTTCTCAACGATCGCCCATAAATCTCTCGCTAATCGCTGTCATGTATTTCGAAATACTGGTTATCTCTTCGGAAACTTTTTCGAATCAGAACTATGCCCTTCAACGGTTCAGAACGGTGAAAGGAAAAAGCTAGCACGTGACGAGGGGCAGAAACCACAAACCACAAACTGCCCATGAGTGATAAGCTCGAATGTGAACACCAGAAAGAAATAGAGAAAGTAGCGCACAAAAAAGCCTTTTCGAGGAAAAGGAGCATTTAAGGTTTCAACTGCTTCAAATAAATAAATAACTTCAACCACTATGTGGTTTTTTGTTCGCCGTCGAGATCACTACTTCTCCCTCTAATACAAGGGGTAAACAGCGGAAGAGGTTGAATCCTAGAGCAAAATGCAAGAGCAGCATTTTTTTCACGAATCCCCCTGGCTCTGATTTCTTGAAGCTTTCCAAGAAAATGGTTTCACTTAACGCAATAAGACAAATCGAAACACCATTTCGAAACACCATTTTTCTGAGAGATTTCTCAATAGTTTACCGCGTTTTTAAGCTTACAGATTTCTTAGTGTATTCTAGTATCGTTGAACGTTCTGTCATCATTTACTACACATTTAATCGGTTTGTAACGATTTGCCGTTTCTTCTTATTTGTACAGCTATCCATAAATAAATTTCCACATATACGTATACCAAGGAAATTTTTTAACTAGGCCTGGCAGCTATAGCTCATAGCAACTACTTCCAACCACGAAACACTCGATCACCCACACTCATATGCAACTCCAAAACCTGAAGGACCTGTTTAGGCTTCGGGTACAGCCCTACATACCGGGATAAGCCAGACTCTCTGCTTTATCTCCTTTACCAAACATTCAGCGGCCTACAACGACCACCAGACGTCTAGTTAAGGACTTCGCCCCAAACCCCGAGAATAGAACAACCCCAATTTTCCTCCATTCTCCTTTAGGCCTCACAACTTTTATTAAGTAAAAAACCGGTTTCACTATATGATTAGTGCAGCGAGATGGTAAGACAGAAACTTCACTGCTCCTAAGAAGCCCATCCACCTTCTACCGCATGTACGCGATCTATTCTCCGAAGTGCCCGTTCTCTACGTGGCCAGAAGTATCATGAAAGTCGCAATCCGAAGTCCTTAATATTCAGAAACATTATTAAAATTAATCGGTACTGGTCGACTGGTCGATATCGATCACTGTCCGATATTGACCATTAGACCTGTACCTTGGCTTCAGTCCCCCCCCCCCCCCCCGTGACGGACACGTGACATTAGCCGATTACATATAGTAGGATCCTTTATCATGGCAGGAACGTGTCCAACAGAACCTAGATCTCAGCAGTTCTTAACGAGTGAAATCCCTCCAGTATCTGAATCTGAAGAAAAGATCATTGACTGGTCATCTATGGCAGTTCTAGTGCTCACAGCTCATAGCTCATAGCTCTTTAATGTTCATGGACGCGTGGCAGCGCAGTCGGAGGTGGTGGCTGTCACGTGCATTCGATTCCAGGTTCCTGTTTCGGTTCCCAAGCAACCAAGTGTCTTCCGTCTCTATGGGCCTGTTCATACTTCGCGACAGCAGCGACAAGAGCGACGAGAGCGCAGCGCGCGGAAGTATGAACAGCCGACAGCAGCAACTGGAGCGACTGGAGCGACAGCGCCGGCGCTCGAGTATAAACACTTTCCGGCGGCGCGCGCTCACTTTTAATCGATTTGCATGTTTTCCACGGGCGATGAGAGCGACGAGAGCGCAGCGCGCGTGGGGTTCGCAGAGCCGGCAAGCATGAACAGGCGACAAGAGCGTCAAAAGTGACTGGAGCGACAGCGCCGGGAGTACGAACACTTTTCAGCACGCGAGCTCGGTTTTAATCGATATGCATGTTTTGCACGGGTGACGAGTCGCTCTTTTCGCGAAGTATGTACAGGCTCTATGGGTTCGGTGAATTGGTACCACATTTACCTGGGAAGGACAAAACACCGACTTGTTCATTGGCAGCCCACCACAAATCATTGTATGACCAAACACGCGCTCAAATTGTCTCATGGCAATCCTATATAAATAGAACGCGCGGCGTACTACCGGGATTTACTAACGCCGGCCTTCATTCCTTTTTGTACTTCTACTAGAACAGTTTAATACCTTAATAATATAATGTTTACTCATAGCCTGGCAACTTCCAATTATTTGTACGGTACTTTAGAGTTGTACCAGAGAACTAGGTCTCTACATGGGATTCAAATCTTTTTAGTAGTTTTAGCCTGAAAACCCACAAATTTTATTTTTTTTCAACCTTTGGAAGAAAATACAGAATGCCCCTCCAAATAGAATTGTAGTCATTCCTTAGACCCCTCTTGCGGCTGCTCGTTACGATGGTCTTAAAAAGTCACCACGTGACGAGTCACACAAATTACAAGGCAAAAACCAAGCAAGGAATGATGATAAGCCAAACAATTGCTCCTGATACAACACAGGGCATGCAAGTTATGATAAGAACTTCAGTCCCAGACCAGACGCGAACTTACCGCTACTCATCCTCGTCAAACATCACAGCCAAATTAGAAATTTCCCAGGAGTTCCATTTAAACCAGCCGGCGGTCGATCTACTTCTCGATAACGGAATGCAAAAGAGTATTGATAAGTTGACGTTAGGAGAATTTCGTGAATGTCGCGGTCGATTCAACAGCGCACGTGGTGCTTTTAACACGACGCAGAAAGCACTGCGTACAGGTTCGAGTTCTGCCTGGCGCAAATGCTTTGATCGTTTTTTCGATAAATATCTAAAGGAATCGTAGTCACAAGCCCAGAACGAAACAATCCATGCATGCATTGCGGAAATAGATGACGGTACGGATAACAACCCAACGCGGAAGGAAAGAATGCTGGTTCGATTCTGGCACTGGATCGAAATTCGTGTGAACTGTCACGAATTGAATCTTTACAAGCATGGTAAACCCTTAAACCGATTTTAAGGTGGCAGTTTTTGAGTACTTAGCCTTTCTCCTGATCTACAATTAATACACTGTCACCTCCTATAACAACGGAGCTGTTACATGAGTAATGAAACCCAGAATCACAGCATGTTTGGAGAAGTTATACCCAGAGGTGTGATGGTGTCAGGGACAACTGGTACGGATAACAGCTTTCCTCGAAGCCCTGCGCTATTAGCTACGACACCATGACAACGTACGGCATATGTCGCAAAGATGGGCAGCACTGGGAGTTGGAAGCGCTGGATCCAGTCAGGGCCAGACTCATTAACAACTTACAGTAATTTAACGGAGAAAATACAGGTGAAATCCTTGATAGCGCAGCTTATCAAGCGATATGGTGAAACATTTCACCAGCGATAAGCCGCGCTATCAGAGATTTCGGCTGCATTTTCTCCGTTAAATTGCTGTAAATCGCTGATGAATCTAACCCCAGGTCGCATCAAATCGGAGCTATTCAGAGAAGGCTTGAAGAGTCAGTGTTCTGATTGGCTGGCATACGCGCTGCCGGTGCTTTGCTTGGTTATGATTCGCAAGCGAGCAGTAACCTCCCAATGCAGCCCATCTTCGCGACATGAACCCACCGTACTTCTTCTGTTTTTTTTTTTAATTTTCACTTTCACGCTCTCCTTCCATCATGCTGAATCTGATCTCGCCGTTTTCATAGTTTTAAGTTCTTTTTATTATCCTCCCTTTCCTTCACCTAGATTCTCACATATTTGAGCAGATTATAGCGCACACCTTGTAGTCTACAAAGTAGATCAATAAATAATCAATATAAATAAATGGATCATCAAAATCAATGACCAGGACCACGTCTCCATGCCAATCGACGTTTAAACATTGGGCGTATATGACTACCAGCTTCAGATAACGACTTCAATCTGATTATACTCACCATGTGATGCAATGAATTCAAGAAGCTTATGATAAAGATACACGCTACAGAGCGCGCTAGCTCCGACAAAGAGCCAGAGACAACAAAGCTCATCGAATAACATGAGGACATGAACTCACATTTTATAGCGTGAATAAAGTACGATATCGCCTGATCGTAGTATGTCATAGCCGTCTCATATTTGCCAGCCTTATCCTCTTCTGTTGCAGTCGTCACCAACTCAATGGCTTTCTGAAAGTCGGAAACATAAGGCAATCATGGTGCACGACATTTCTCAAAGAAATCAAATCCTAGGACGAAATGAAGGTCGCGAGTATGTTCGGTTGTGATTCCGCATGGCTTGCTTCTCAGCTACTGAGCTAAAGGATAAAGTGCGACGTTAATCAGACCCTGCTTGGAATAAGCCACGAATTGTACTTCTATGGGATATCAAGGAGCCATGTTGAATACGTATTTAGCTTTAACAATGGCCTGCGATGGCAAGTAGATGGATAATTCAGTGATATAGTATCCTTCCCACACAAATCCGCTACCAATTTATCGACCTCGTAGGGATAAAAATTTGGCTGCCGTTCACGGGATTCGAAACAACATCGATTCATGGTGCACGTGACAGCCGGCGCCTCCTCCGACTGCGTTACCACGTGCCATCAGTTATTACACAAATCCAGCTATCTATCAACGAAGTACCAATATAATGAAAGTTTTCACGAAGAAATCAATCGAACCAGTGATACAAGTCGGTTCGATTCCCTCGCCTCGCAGGAATATTACGCTAGATGAGATTTATTTTGCAGCTTAGGGCCTGTTCATACTTCGCGACAGCAGCGACTAGAGCGACAAGAGCGGCTGGAGCGACAACGCCGCCGCTCGAGTATGGACACTTTTCGGCGGAGCGCGCTCTGTCTTAATCGATTCGCATGTTTTGCACGGGCGACGAGAGCGCAGCGCGCGTGGCGTGCGCAGCGACATGAGCGACTGGAGCGACAGCGCCGGCGCTCGAGTATGAACACTTTTCGGCGGCGCGCGCTCGGTTTTAATCGATATGCATATTTTGCACGGGCGACAAGTCGCTCTTGTCGCGAAGTATGAACAGGCCCTTACGAGAGGAAGGTTATGGAGTTCAGTAACAAGGTTGAAGGCAGTGAAAGGACACTTCTATTCAAGACAATTAACTCCTTACAGTAGGAAGTAATTGATGTTAATACACAATTTAATAATTCATATTATTTATTTATCACATTGTGTCAATGCAATATAGGCTATCAAACTGAAAAATTAGAATCAACTAAAGGATAAAGAACAAAGATGGGCATTAATCTGCAGACTCGAGGAATAAGCTCAAAAATCGATTAAAAGAACTTTGTAGAATATGTACAGAATATTTAGACAAGACAGTAAAGGCAATCACCCCCCGACTATTGATGGCCTACAGCTTTGTGAAGACCTACAAGATGGCTTTCTGGGTTAACTGTTCCTTACTGTCCTTATTTCGATATCCATATCCTTATTTTCACGAAGTATCCTTAATGCGCTTCAAACGTCTGTCTGGTTTTTTCCGTTTTTTTCACGCTTCTCTGTTCTACGTGGTAAATGGTCATGTATAGTGGCAAAGACATGCCCAAGCTCGATTGGTTTTACGAGCAAACTGCTTCGTTATCTATATCTATGTGATTTTTCTGCTTTCTGTAGGCGCACAATGCTCTGCAGCAAAATAAATAAATCAAGCTATATGTTGTTACACGATGTTTTGTTGCGATTAAAACTCTTGAGCCAGGCAGGACTCGAACCAGCACTTTCTGCTTTCCAGGCAGCCATGCTACGCCTTAAACCACCGGCACTGCTTGACCGAATGCAACAACATATAGCCTCTCTACCAGCCGCTCCATGCTTAAGCAAAGGTGTTAAAATAAATCAGGCCTTCGTGAAACCATCTGAATGCTCCTTTGGCCTAGAACGGCCTGCGGTGGCCCGCCGATGTACAACTCGGCACTTTTTCCTTCCCAAATAAGTCTGGTACCAATTCATTGACCCTGGAGGGAGGTGTTTTATCTCTTGCCAGAGAAGTCTTGTACCTCTTCATCGACCCAAACGATGAAGGGCTTGGTTGGCCTGGTATCCAGCCAAAGCTCTGATCGACTCGGAAGGTATACAAACGTGAGCGCCTCGCCCTACTACGCTACCACGCCGCGGTTAAAATAATATTGAAAAATGAGACGCTTTATGACCCTTTTTCCAAAGTTTCATATTGCTCAACACTATGAAGACGTCGCCGCAAGAAAACTGCAAGCAAACCACTTTGCAATCACGACACACTGAACTAGCCCACTATTGGACCTTTCCTTATAAACTCCTGGCCGCGGCAGGCCACCCTGCTCGTGCTTCTTCTGCTTTTCTAGAGTAATTTCCCCCCCCCCCCCCTCCCGACAAGGACAGACCCGGATAAAGCAGTCAGATAATAAGGAGATGTATGATGGAGCACCACCTCCAGACTTGCTCAAACTTTTGTACGAAATTCACTCGAACCACTTCAATTGTGTAATTATTACTGAATCAAAAATATCCTCATAGTAGCGCTACAGAAAGCTGAACCCGGGAGGACGCCCATGCGGGACAATGAACTACGCATGCAACACAGTCCAGGTGGTGCTACTGAATCAAAGGAAAGCGTCTACGTAATTCTTTCCAAAGCATTTCGGTTGCATCCTCCTACGAACTTACGTAAACTGCGCGTCATCCGCGTCACGTCGTCATCATAAGTCATCATTCTCGCCACTGGTGTGTTCACCGTTCTACATGAGCACCCTTGTGAATAGGAAAAAGTTCCTCCTCAACATGTTGCTATTCGAGAACTGAATAGTAATCTTAAGGCGGACATTCCGCAGGCAGAAATCGTTTTCCAGTCAAGGAAATCACTATTCGCATTAGTGGTTGTGTTGCAAAACTCGACTACGATTGTGTCCTTATCGCCTAACTAAACTTCTTTCACAAATTCACCCGTCGTTTTCTTCACGATGCGATATATCGATGGAATGCACCATATTGTGTACACGTATGCTATAAGAAAGGATGAAGAGCGGTGTTACTCAATCCCTCTTGGGATGCGCCACGTATTCTACTTCTACGGAATGTCATGGAGGTGAGTTGAATGCGTATTTGGCCATGCAATGACTTGCGGTGGTCAGCCGATGAACAGGTCAGTGCTTTATCCTTCCCAGACAGATCCGGCACCAATTCACCGACCCCGAAGGGATGGAAGGCTTGATTGGCTTGGGCGGGAAATCCGAACCAGGAACCTGGTATCGGGTACAGTCGACAGTCGGCGCCTCGTCCGACTGCGCTACACGCCCTATGCTATAAAAAGCTTTGGAAATTGATTCCCGTCAACTTGTACAGTGCCGATATATCTCATAAAGATAAGGATTTTGCTGCTGCTATTTGCGTTCGTGTTCTGTTGTAATCATTTTCCAATAATAAAAATTTCGCTCACCACAATTCGGCATTTCTAATTGACTTTCGGCAAATTGTTGTTGTAACCCACATGAGCATGCTCGTGTAATAAATAATAATAAAGATAAGGGAACAATAGCACTGAATGGACGCTGCGACACTGCCACACGGGCGCCAGTCTAGAGCTGATGGTCCAGCCAGTATGATCTTCATAGCAGTGCCCCTCTACAGTTATTATTAGGTTGGTGAAAAAGTCTTGTACCACAGCGTAACTTTTTTTTTCAAAATTTTATTGTTTCTTTTGTGAGCGACTTTAATCTACAAAGTAGTTACCATTTACATCTATAACCTTCTGTCATCTGATTAGGAGATCATGAAATCCTTTCTTCCAGAATGAAGTCTACTGTGACTCGAAGAAGTGCTCCACATCGGATTCCAGTTCGGTTCGGTCGTTGAAGCACCTATCCCTTAGCCATAGTTTATACTTGCATCGCTGCGCGGCGCGGCACGATGGTCGGGATAGATATCGACCGGGCGGCGCGAAAAATCGATATCTATGGCGATCATGGTGCCGCGCCGCGTGGCGGCGCAAGTATAAACTTGGGCTTATGCGTTGCTTGAGAACTCGAAAGAGGTGGTAGCCCGATGGCGCAAACGGTGGGTGGGGCAGCACCTCCCACCTAAGCTCCTGCAACTTCTGGCGAGACGACCTTACAATGTGAGAGGCGAGCATTGTCGTGAAGAAGGTAAACATCCCTCCGCCGCCCTCGCCGTTTGCGCGACATGGCATCGCTCAGCTTCTGCAGCTGTGTAGCGTAGATGTTCGCTGTTACTGCGATGCTGTCGTCAGGAAGCTCAAGATAGAGCGTTCCCTAGAATTCCATCAATAGCACAGCATTACCTTCCTCTGGTGAATGTTCGCCTTCAGGTTGTGGTTCTCCTTAAGGGAGCCACTGGGCTTTCCGAGTATGGTTAACGAGGAAGACCCAGGATGTATTTCCCGTGATCCCGTGACGACATTCTCGAGAAAGTCCTTATTACGAAAACGAACAAGCAGAGACTGAGCGATAGTCAGTCGCGAAGCCTTGTCATTCAGTCAGTCTTCACTGCAATCCTAGTATTTATATGCCCTCAGAAGATGTTTGCGCTACAACTACGTGGCACCAAACAGTCCTTGGAAGTTCTTGCTAAACCTTGAAAAATTTTCAAAGATTGTATATATTACAAGACTTTTCACCAATCTAATATGTACAGCAGCTTTACCTTACGTCATAGTATTGACAGTTTTTATACAAATTCTAAACACTTCACGAAGGAGGAGGAGAATTGATCGGATAAATCCGTGCAGTCACACTCTGCACCGGATGGCTTTTCTGTCACGTCATTGAAAAGCAGACAAAGACAAAAGACACGCCACATCCCCACGTCACGTCGTCCCGTTGTGAACACATTTTGACTGTAAACTTCACATGTCGTCATTGACGTGCATCGGTCGATGGAACATCAGTGATGATTTGCAGTTTGCATATAAAGGCATGCACTGGATGCAGCATCCCTGACGTCGCTGGGTGCTCGCGTAAGGACGTGCATTATGGATCCAGCAACGTGCAAGAAAAGTCAACGCAAAGCACGGGTTGGGGGGGGGGGGCACCCTTATGACGATGATTTTTTTTCCAGACTAGAGCTCACTATTCTAGCACAGTCCTAGTGTGAAGGTGGGTCTGCTAGGAAAGCGAAGTATTCTATCCTACCATAGCTGTATATTGAAAATTTCCAAGCCTACAAGGTCCTTCACACCCCCCTCCCCATGTCTAGGAGAGATTAAGTGGAGTGGCCCCACTCTAGAGTTGCACCTGCACTCCAGGGCTCAGAGGGGCTCTGAGCCAGTTCTGGGCTAGGGAAGCAACTCCGTAATGGCCAATTTAACTCAACCGCGCGACATCCATCCTAGTTGGAGGGGACGACGCTAGAAAAATAGAAACAATACAAGCAAGGTGACCTATCACGGTAGGATTTTACTAGCTAAGTGAACCAAGGGGGGGGGGGCGGAAGCACTCCGTCACAGGAGCGGATTTCTTTGATGCACGGCTCGCTGCAGGGGCAGCATTTTCGTCCTTATCTTATCGCTCTCATCTCATAATTCTTGTTCTAGTGTCTTCTCCGCAACAAAGCATTTTGTAATGTGAAGCACAAGGTCTTCCATATTTGCTAATGAAAGCTTGTTTCAACTGCGGCGTTACGATTCAACAAACTTCGCTTCAGAAAGAAAAATCAAATCGAGAAACGCTTAAGCCCGTTAAATGTTACGTTCTTCCTTCATTATGTTTGTCCACTCTTGTACAGCGTCCAAACAAGTGCAATAAATAAATAAATAAGTAAATAAATATTGCGCTTTCCGGATCCATTCTTATGGGGAGTGGGCACTTCACCTTACCTCCATTTGATTCGAGGCAAAATAGAGCTGTTTTAGACAGACAATAAGCTGAACTAGCCTATGAGTGGACTATTATTTGAAGGTTCCTTGGAAGGAAAGGAAAAGTCGGACCTATCCCAACGGGAGGGCACCGCTAGAAAAGCGAAACAAACAAATAGGGGTCAAATTCATCAACGACTTAAGCAATTTAACAGAGAAAATACAGCAGAAATCTCTGATCGCAAAGAAATCGCATAGCGAAATGCTTCACCACATCGCTTGATAAACCGCGCTGTCAGTGATTTCGACAGTATTTTCTCTGTTAAATTGCAGTAAATCGTTGATGAATCCCAGGATGGTTTCTTCCGACTAGAAACCCCAAATAAAGGTCATATCGTAGGCTAATTCAGCATACTCTCTGTTTAGCATAGTTCAATTTTCATTTTCAGTTTTTCTTAGACGTCAGACAGAGAGTGAGGTGTCCTCCCCCCCCCCCCATGGAATAGATGTGCTGTATAAAACTACAGTATGAAGAAGGTGTAAGAAAACCACTTACAGAAGCACCAACGAGCTCAACATTTTGCCTTCTAAGAATGAGAACATTGTTAACATGTCACCGTCTTCTTTTAAACGACTAATTGCACTAAGGGTTCATTAGGCTTGTTTCGTTTTGTTTGTTTCGTTGCTCCTTCACGTAGCTCTTTATACTTACTTTAGCGTGTTACTGTTACAATCTTACCACTTGTGATTACAATCCGTGCCTTGAAATAAATAAACAAATTAATTAATTAATAAAATGTCAATATTTCTGTACCGAACAAGGTTTAAGGTAGATCAATTTTACGAGCGGCCTAACATTCCGACCTTTTAGCCGTCTTCAGAGGCCTAAAATTGGTTCAAGGCTTTAGATTAGCTACCTGTCCGACCAAATGCCTCCTAAACTTTGTCGTTCAGTCCTAGATGCAAAACGTTGAACCGCAGCACATGAGAAATAAACATAGGACCATATCTGAAAGCCGAGATGGAGGCGTTTGCTCGGGTAACTAGAAATCTACAGTTTTCAACCATCACTTTTGCGCCTCGGAAAGCGTAAAACAGGTCGAAAAGTTGGGTCGCACTATAAAATGGATCCACCTCACAACCCCATTCGGCACAAAAATATCGACAGAGTAAAGAAATGACGTTTTACGAAGAGAGAACTTGGAGAGTAAGAAAGTCCTTACCTTGACAGCGACACCCCCCCCCCGCTAACTGACACGGGCTACGCTGAAAATTACAGGGCTAACAACTTGTAGGTTAGCTCAGTGTATAGGCTTTGTTGGATAGAACGGTGGGTGCAACCCCTGTCAGGGGGGGGGGGGGCAGTCCATTTCAACTTCTAAAGAAATGCAACATGCACCACAACATATGAATATGTATAAATATGCTTACATTATCCATTGCTATCCTTCCAAAATAAGCTTTCTAAATTGCTTTCCTAGTCGGGGGAAGGGAGTAATGAAAACACAGCAAATTGAACAGAAGCCTGTAACAATTACAATACTATAAAACCACGAAAACACGTTAAAGCAACGTTATTACCTTAATCAATTAGTGCATAGCGGCTTGCGATTTCTTTTCAAAGCAAATAGAGTTTTGGATCACAACCGTGCTGCAGTGCATAGTGCCCCCCCCCCCCCCTCCTCCACCGTGCATAGTCCCATATTAAAACTTTTTCAATGTTTCAGCGGAACACTCGGACATTTCCAAGGGAGGGGATCAGGTAAGTTAAGGCATTCATATGTTGTATTGCATGTTGTATGTACACATGCGTAGCTATCGTTAACAATTCATAATGGACTGCCCCCCCCCCCTGACAGGGATTGCACTGAACGCTGCAATCCTAGTTGGTGGTGGCCACTCTTAAACGATATCAAATGAACTGAACGTGCTCAATATGAAATATATTGACCTCATTCATTCCTTAGAAAACAAACTACACTATAGAAATCAAGGTCTAACAAAACACAACACATGAGAATATATAACATTTGTGATAGGATGTTTGCAAATGATTAGGAAGTGAAGTACCTTGTCTTGCCTCTGTCCAAAACGTTGATTGATGGGCCTATTATATTTTGATTTACTGATGTTATGTGTTTAGTTGCTTGATGATGATCCGTTCTCGGTGAAAATCTAGCAAGCCGGTCCTACCTTACTAGATTTGAACCGAGAATGGTCCTTTTTGGATTCCCCTCTCATGACTAGAAATTAGAAAACTGAGTGTATCTGGACAGCTGTATTTCTTTCAATTTCTTTCTGCTGTTGCCCATTTATTGTGTTTCGTTATGTCGGGAAATTGTGCCACCACCAACTAGGATTGCACCGGATAGTACACCTTCAACTTCACCGTCATCGCCAAAAAACGTTCCCAGAGCTATCCTAATCGAAGGGAGTACACAGTGATTTGCATCTTCATTTCCTGCCTTAAATTTCTAGAATTTTAACCACTGTACTCTGATGCTTTCAATTAAATTGGCTGGCTGATGGTTTTCAAGTAAATTCAGGGAGTATGGTTGTGAAAAGGGAAAATGACGTACAAAATTGACATTGCGACTGTCCACTCCCGATTAGGACAGGTCCACGTTCCTCCTCCCTACTAGCGTTGATCCCACCATTTTCAATGTAAGCACAAGTCCACTGAGCACCGTAACAAGGTAAGAAGCAGAGGATGAAGTTACCTGCAGAGACGTTGTCGCCATGGTTCACGATACGGAATCTGTTTCCAGACACCCACACCACGGCTCTGAAGAGGACTATCCTGAAATTCTTTGGATAAGACGGTATGGCTGATATTGTCTGGATTACAAAGCAGCGAGGAAAAGCGAGAAATGGCGAGCTTTCGAAGACAACGAGGAGAAGATTTGGTGAGTCACACGGTGTCTGAGTCACTTGGGGTGATTTCGAGTGGAACGACTGCACGTGCACATACCCAACGGGTCGGAGGATCAGCCGGTTGAGCCCAACGAGTTCATCTGAATGAAAGAAGCCGGAGGAAGTCGGGAATAGCTCCGGCTCGGTGTTGATTACTCGAGTTGTCTGCGATTAAAGGACAGACAGCTGCTCGCTGGCCGGGGATCTCGCCGCGAAGGGGACGGGCGCGCGGCGGTCGCGGCGCGTGCGACAATGGCGGCCGCGCCGGCGGCGTGCGCGCAGTCTCTCTGGCCTGGTAGGATGGGGCTGATGGGCTGCGTTTCTGGCGCTGGCGCGGACGCGGAAGGCCGCGAGGCGCGGAAGGTCAACAAGCAGATCGAGGAGCAGCTCGCCAAGGACAAGCAGGTGAGCAGCGGCCACGAAAATTCCCCGTCCGATTCCGTCCAGTCGTTGTTTATTAGTTATTGATCTGGTTGCCGAGCTAAAAATAGCCGAAAAGTGTATTTCGGGCGAGTGCTGCTCGTTGCAGGTCATGCGCGCCACACATCGACTACTACTACTTGGCGCCGGCGAGAGCGGAAAGAGCACAATCGTGAAACAGATGCGAATATTGCACATCAACGGTTTCAACGAGGCCGAGAAAATGGAGAAAATCAAGGACATCCGACGGAACATTCGCGACTCGATGCAGGTCGGCTTTGCATTCCCTCATTCTCCTTCATGTTCGAACGCTCCACTCTTGGCAACACGCACATATCACGCTATTCCGTATCCTTATCTTCGTGCGGTGTGGTGGTGTTGGTGGTGGTGGTGGTCGCGGCGGCACACGCTCTCGTTGTCTATTTTTAGCCGCGGCTTTTTCCACTGGAAAAACCGGACGCTATTCGCTTTCAATCTGCCGTTTTGCTGGGACTTTTGGCGCCGTGCGCGGCTATATTTAGGCGACGAAGACGTGTTTCCAGCGTGACTCAGCGCATAATTGTTGTTCCATGGGAACGTTTATGTATTACAAACACACTCGCACACGCTTGCATACACCGCACCGCTGCGCATCTTTTCGAGAAATCCGAGCGCGCTAACGCCGTCGCGGCGCGCTCCAGCGACTGGTTTTGATTCTTCTCGGTTAAGAGGCGATTTAGTCGATAAGTGTTGTGCGTGCGCGTCAGTCAGGCTGTGTGTGTGTGTGTGTGTGTGTGTGCGTGTGCCGTGTGCTGTGCTGCTGAGGAGAGGGGGACTGTTCGGGGCGAGAATCGAGAGCGCGACATGTTGTGTTTGATTGAAGGTAATTCTGCGCGCGATGGGCACGATCGATCCGAGGGTGTTCCTCGATGATCCGAGCACCCAGGCCAGCATGGACTACGTACTGAACTGCGTGAACGAGGTCGACGGCGAATTTACACAGGTATGATCCGACCGCTTACCTTCACAGCTAATTATCGCTCGAAAAAAATTACCTGTCTGGAACAGAGACAAAAAACGCAACTTTTTTTTTCTGACATTCTTATAATTGCGTACGGCGTATCTATGTCGACTACTTCATGTTTACTTCTTCAATTTGTTTTTTTCGCTTACATTTTTTGCCTTTTTTTCTTGAAGAGCGTCGGCCTTCGAAGCGGCAAGCTTTTTCATTCTTTTTGTGGTTCCACTTTTTTCTGATGACGCTCTTTTTGGTCAGTTTTCCTCATAATTCTTTTTTGGAGCATTAAATCTTTACGTTGCAGTGTATGTTGCGTCCTCTTTGCAACACGTTTGGAAAGGCTACTGTGGTCCTATTTGAACTGTTTCATTGGGAGAAAAAGATGCTTTCAATCTATCAAAATCGCGAAGGAGAAGCTCCACTGAGGCTGTTTTTTTAAGCATAAACTGCTCCAAAAAATGAAGTCTTGGTGCAGGTCTAGAGAGGAGAATCGCCCGTATATATTCCAAGTACTTCACTGCCCGAAGTAGCCTTATATCTCCTACAGCGGCTGTATTGTTCATCCGATCTCAGCCTTTTTATTTCATAAGTTCTGGTAAAGTTCTCTGCTTTGTGGAGCAAAGTCAGGCTCTTCTTGGATTTGCGCCGTATTTTTTTATGTTTTTGTTTCCGCTTTTCCTTCTGATGAAGCTCGTTGCGGTCAGTTTTTCTCATAATCATCATTTGGAGCCTTAAATCATTTATTTCCGGTGCTATGTTGCGTCCTGTTTCCAACGCTTTCGATAAGGCCACTATGGTGCTTTTTGAACTGTTTTATTGGGGGAAAAATTGGCTTTATGTCATTAAAATCGCGAAAGAAAGCCTGTCCTTATGCTGGCTTTTTAAGCCATAAACCTGCTCTAAAGAAGCTCTTGGAGGAGGTTCGCCTCTTATTTATTCCAAACCCTTCAGCCTCACATCACCCAAAACAAAACAGACTTCTATCTCCTACTGCACTTATTGTGTTTGTGCGAACTCAGCGTTTTATTACATAGCTTCTTCGGATGAAATTCTTGGACTTTGTGCAGCAACATCGGGATTGACCTGTTTCCTGGACTTGGACGCACCGAAGTCTTTTCCATACTCACTTCTTCTGCTGTTGTACCTATTGTGCCGCGTGATTGTAACCCTTGTGTTCGTGCTTGTTTTTCTCATTTATGGATTTTCACATATATTTTTCTTCCGTTTTTTTCTATTTTTTCAAAAAGTTTACTCCTTGGACTTCCAAACGGCAATTTACATGTATCTCTGCTGCCCAGACTGAAGCGTGTTGTGGTAATTTGATTATTTTATGCCCTTATCGCTTTCTCCTGAACTGGATCTCCCTCCATAACAAAAGAACAGAGACCCTGGAATTCATGGGTGAGTTAGACGAGGGCCAAGGATTTCTCCCTTCTTGTGGAGGCGGATATTCTGTTAGTGTAAAGCATATTAGCCCTGTTTTGAGAGCCTCATAAACCTCTTTAGTGCTAGGGCCGGATTCATAAACGATTTTCAGCAATTTAACAGAGAAAATACAGCCGAAATCCCTGCCAGCGCGACGAAATGTTTCACCATATCGTTTGATAAGCCGCGCTATCAAAGATTTCGGCTGTATTTTCTCCGTTAAATTGCTGTAGGTCGTTGATGAATCGGCCCCTGCTGATTACCTTTCGCTACCATTCTTTGCTACTTCAAATTCAAATTCTGTCCTCTTGCTCTGCTGTGTCTTTCTTGCTCTTCTTATGTCGAATTTGAAGTTTCTACAGATTGCGTTGAGCAGAACATGCACTACGAATCTGGTACCTTTAAGAGAGATGAAGAAGACGACAGACTTCCTCACTGTAGTTGCTAGTGGAAAACGCATATTAGGTCCTAAAAAGATGTTCAAGGCTAGAAAAGGCGAGGGAATTCTCCCAGGAGAGAAGGGGCAACGCTGAAGAAGCAAAACAAACAGAAGCAATATGGCCTCTCCAGCAAATTGAAGAAAAAAGCGTTCCATCTCAGGCTACCTTAGCATGTCGTCTTCGTGAAAATTTTGCCACCGTTGTCAAGCAGAGCCTTCTCTTCCACTAGGGTGGATCCCAACGAGCTTTAACCGGGGATAGAAGCTGTGTGCTTGAGCCACTTATCATAGGTGCGTCGTCAATGTTCGGGTTATGTTTCGGTAACCCCCTTTTTCCTGTAGTACAGAGCGGTCGGAGATGCTCGTCGAAAACTTCGGCCAACAACACAGTAGGTGAGCTTCGGATTTTATCGCCAGATAGTAGGAACTTGAATAGTAGGAATAAAGAAATAAAGCCCATGGAAGCAAAGATCCTGAGTCTAGCTTGCTCCATTCCTTCCGAATCAGTACTTTTACATGATGTCGTCTTTGTTTTCCTATAACGATATGGATCCGGATTCTTCAGCGACTTACAGCAATTGAACAGAAAAAATACAGCCGCAATCCCTGATAGCGCTGCTTATCAAGCGATATGGTGAAGCGTTCCGCCGCACTATCAGGAATTTCGGCTGTATTTTCTTTGTTAAATTGCTGTAAGACGTTGGTGAATCCGGCCCCTGGGTTCTCTGTGTACTGCCGTCCGACCATCGTTCAATATTCCGTACGGAGACAACTTATTTTTCCACTATCCTGCCATCTTCACCTTGTATACGTGCTGTGGTGTTCTATCTCTGCATTGTCCATCATTTTCGTCAGCACGCTTAATCCCTTAAGCAACCGATCCATTTCGCTTGCTTATCGGTGCCATCCGAATCAAATAATGTTCACCGGCGGCAGTACGACTTGCTCACTGAATCGCGTTGTGTACAAAAAATACTACACGGCCATATTTGTTTATTCGTTTGCACTTAACAGCTGGTTGTTTGTGTTACGTTCTGTGTAATTTCAAAACTCGTTCCTATATGTGTTAGGGATACATGTTCTAGTACAGTTCTAGAGAGGGGTGCAGCCCATATTTCTTCCACAGCTAGCAGTTTCGCCATAAGAAAAGCATGGGCCAGATTCGTGTCGGTAACGGTATGTCGGTTATCGTATCTCTGTATCACGTACTACGAAGGCCGATATGGGGCCGGATTCATCAACGACCTACAGCAATTTAACGGAGAAAATGCAGCCGAAATCTTTGATAGCACGACTTATTATGGGAGATGGTGAAATATTTCGCCGCGCTATCAGGGAGTTTGGCTATATTTTCTGTGTTAAATTGCTGTAAGAAGTCGATGAATCCGGCCCTTGGTGAATCCACTGTGAGATGATAGAGGCGGTATCATTGATGAAACTGGCCCCAGGGCTAAAAACGTGTATGCGTCCGTGTTTAACGCTATCACTAAAGTATATGTGCACTCTTCTGCCAACGAGGTTTTGAAGTGGAAGTTCTATTATTTGCCTGACGTTTCGACCTTGTCGCCGTCGTCAGGAACGCGGTGTTCCATCGTTGTTGGGGTGTGCTACCACCTAAGTCAATCAGTAACGAGTAGCGACACTATTGGTTACTCTTGGTGGAACACTGCGCCTCTGAAGACGACGACAAGGTCGAAACGTCAGACCGTTAGTAAGAATTTCCCCTAAGAACCTAGGTGGCAGAAGAATATATACTATAGAGCCTGAAATTTAGAAAATTCTCGACCAAGTTTCCCCTCTGTTTTGACTTGCAGTCATGTGTTTTTAAGCAGTTTTATTCAACAAGAATTTTTATGTATAGGTTTGAAGCTTGATGCAGCTAATTTTTATCCAGAATGCGATTTTGAGCGTCAGACCGTTCTTCAGCTTGTTTTTTTGTTGGAGCAATGAGATCTATGGCAGCAAGAAAGTGAATATAGTGTTTCTATTCTCGGCATCATACGGAGTCCATTAATCAGCTGTCTTGAGCTATTTTTAGAAAGCTCGTGGAGCTACAAAGGCTAAAATTATACCGTCGTTGCATTTATCGTCCCTTGTTGACTTCCTTTCTTTGGAGTTGTTCAACAGCTTTTCGCAGAAGAAATTTCGAAATCTGGTGCAAGGTATCGTGCAATAAATAGCAGCTGCAGCTGCTCTTTGGAGCCAAGACATGAGTTCGTCAAGAAGCTGCTGTATGTCACGTAGAACGGTGTTCCCGGATGGTTCTAGTCTTGCTACATATTTTTCATGATTTGAGGCTAGTGCTCATTTGTGAGGTATCGAACCAAAAGTTCCAAATATCTAGGCTTACTTGCCGTGCAGGGTTCTCTAGTACTTCGCAAAATGCACCTCTACTTGTCTTGTTAGAATGTTAGAATAGAATATCAAATACAACAGAGGCACCCATTGTGCACCTTGTAACCATACAAAAATAGACCTAAGGCTCCTTGATTTGTAGTCAAAATGTGGTTGAACTCTCTTTTGAACTTCTTTTTTTATCCTTTACGTTTGTTCCTATTTGTAGGCTACGTGTTGGATTTTGTCGAATGTTAAGTCGAACGTTCTCTTGTTGCTTGTTGCTATCGGTGATTTTTTGCCTGTTTCTAAAATTACTTTTTCCTGTTTTTAGCACTCCGAGCTCCTCCCATTTGTCAGAATCGATTTGTTGAACTCCGATTGCTTGACAGAACAGCTTGGAGCGTTGTCTATATGCGTAGAGATCCTATTCCCCATAAAAGCCCAGTTTTCTGTCTGCTTGTTTGCTTGTCTTACCTCTTCCTTATTCGTACGTTAGGCCCCGTTTATATTTCCGACGCCGAGCGACGCGGCGGGATGTATAGTTGCCACATTGATCGATCGTGTCGCCCGATCAATGTGGTCACACTACGTGGGGTCGCGTCGCTCGGCGTCGAAGTATAAAGGAGGCCTTACCTAAAGTACCATCCAGCCAGGCTTTAAGCTCGGTCCCTCTAGGCCTCCATCTAATCTCTGCTAAGTCGAGCTTCTCGTGTATATCGGTGGTGATAGGTTGGTTGTCTGTGGAAGTGGGTTTCCATTGGTGTCCTGTTTGCTAGAAGGTTTCAGTCCTACGAATGGTAGTAGAGCAGGAGGCACGAAACCACTCCCAAATACGGGCTCGCTAGGGATTCCTCTTCATTGGCGATTTCAAGTCACTAGAAAATGAGTACTTTTTCTTCGAAGTCTTAGGTTTTTTATTGAACGATTGGTAATCGTAGTTTAAGTCTAATTGTGTGAACTATGCTGCTTTTCCATAGAATTAGCACCTCTTCTCTCTTCTCTTTGCCCAAATGCTTGGAGTTATCCTAAGTAACGTTGCCAGACATTGCTGTCAAAGTATTACAACAATTTGAAGGGCGATTTTTGAGAGTTGAATCGTTCAATTTTGAGACGCGTCAGAGATCGCGGTGTAAAATTTCTTTTGCAAAATTAGCAATTGTCGAGCACATGTGCGTTTTGTGCGCTTCAAAGCTCAAGCTCGGACGTTTCGAGCAAATGCTTCCCGAAAGTTCAAGTATCTTTGTCTCTGTCCGAAGTGTTTTTGAGAATTTATACAGAACCGATCAAAATACTGCAGATAAGCAGGCCGTGGTCCCACTGAAAATTGCTACTATAGACCTAGGGAGTCTTAAGACATTAAGGTTGCATTGATTTGATGGTGAAATGGGCACGTTAGGCAAGATCACCAGGTTCCGTAAATTGTTTGTTTTATTTTTTTTTCAAAAATCATTAAATTTCATATCAGTTCGTATATAAAAATTCATAAATTATAAAAAATAAACAGTGTGGTGCTTTCTTGAGACAACATGATTGTTGGTCAATCCTCCTGCTGATATGATGTAACATCGCCTTTTCCTATGAGAGGCTCGTTTTCGTGGATGTGACACAATCGAAAGCAGTTGTCGACCATGCTCAAAAATTGATCTTTCATTCAACCGTACTTTAATCTAGAAAATCAGTGACTAACTCTGCCTAAATGTCTTCCTCAGCCAAATAAGGACTTCCTATATGAGCGGTGGTGACCTTTTCATCGTGAGAAGTCGTATCTGGGAGATGCTTTCTCTGTTTGATTTCCGAATGGTTGTTTGTTGTATCATGTGAGCACAAATGTAATGAAAAAGAGGAAATATGCGAATAACATCATGGAAATACTAGACTTCTGGACAGATGGATTAAAAATTTGGTTTTCTTCTCTTGTTTTCTACTTCATTTTCTTGTTTACTCTTGTAGAAGTTTCCTTTAAAAGACTATTTTGTCATGAATGCTTAATATTTTCGTTTTGTCCAATTTTTTATTTTATTTTTTGTTCTGTTAAAAGTTCTTCCAAAGGTTTGTGTTTGCAGGAGTTTTACGATCACGTGTCAAAATGCTGGGCCGACAAGGGTGTGCAGGCGTGTTACGAACGAAGCAGCGAGTACCAGCTCATCGATTGTGCGAAATAGTGAGTTTTTACACTGAATGTATAACATTTTGCTTATTTTTGAATCCTATTCGATGGTCTCACAAAACTAGGACACGGAAACACGGTGGTCAAGCAGGTACAACGTGAGCCATGCGACTATCTTTAGTAACTGTCGTTATTAAGTCCTTGAGTTGCTTAATTAACCTCAATTTCTGCGGATTTTGATATCGATGTAGTGTACTTTTGGGCAGCCAATTATCTCTTTGCGATTTAGTTAGCGGTCGATCTTAACCTAGGTTTATTCGAATTTTAGGTGTTCATACCTCTCCTTCGGTGATTTATTTCTTACAGTTTATATAGAGGACGTGCCCTCTTTAACGCCTACCCTGTAGACCCATACGGGTTTGGTTTTTGCTGTTTTTGCATTTCAGCTCGATTTTTTGAAGATTATTTACGCTTCAATAAGGGCCTGTTCATACTTCGCGACAAGAGCGACTCGTCGCCCGTGGAAAACATGCATATCGATTAAAACGGAGCGCGCGCCGCTGAAGTGTTCGTACTCGAGCGTCGGCGCTGTCGCTCTAGTCGCTGCTGTCGCGAAGTATGAACAGGCCCTAACAGTTTGGGCGTGTAGCGCCGTCGGAAGAGGTGCCATCTGTCGCATACACCCGACTCCAGGTTCCTGGCTCGGATTAGCCCTTTCCCCCCCCCCCCCCTCCCCCCAAGCCAACCAAGCTTACACCTACGGGAGCGGGGAATTGCTGTCGGACTTGTCCGATAAGGATAAAGCGCTCAGTTGTTCATGGTTGACCATCGCAAGTCATTGTATGGCCAAATACGCATTCAACTCGCCTTCGGATGTTGTGAAGCCGATTTGAACATCCAGTACAACTAGAATGCGTCGCACATCCCGGAAAGGATTCAGTATCGTCATCCTTTAGCCGTTATTCTAATAGCAGTTGGAGGCAAGTGTAGCACGGGAGGGGAATACGCCATTCTACCAGGAGTTCACTGCCTGAGGTGGTCCGTGAGTCGGAGCTTTTCATGTCTCGAAGGATTAAATGCTGTATTCTCCATCTGATGACCCAAGTATGGCATTGTGCAGACCAAATGTACACTTAAAATAACTTGAGCGATATGACGTAGAAGGAAAATGCAGGTGCAATCCCAGACGAAGATTGTTTACCGTCAATATTCATTTGAAAGTTGTCAGGAGGTAAAAAGACGCGATAAACAGCGGGTTTCTTCTATGGCGGTTCACATCGAGTTTCGCAATCAGTTTGTCGGGCTTTTACATATCGTTTCGTATTTCTGGCATAGTTGTGGAATTGTGCCTCTATTTTTGTGATCAAAGTTGATAATTTCACGTGAACAAGTAACAGGTGCCAGTTTCATCAACCACTTACCGGTCTCTAACGGCGAGCATACCGCCAAATACCGATGCTGATGTATGTCATATCAGGGGGCTTGGCGGTATTTCACGGTAGAGGGCGGTAAGTGGCTGATGAATTTGGCTCCAGATTACAGTCAAAACATGTACCAGTCGGGAATCAATCCCGCATCTCAGCTTTCCTGGGAGTATGCTAGGCCATTACACAACACACGCTGTTTGGTCGCATCGAAATCCACGATATTCTTGTTAGAGTGGCCTCGTAGCACTCACACGTGGTATGAGCCAGCTGCTGTTATTAGCATGAACCTGGTTCAAGTGAAGTTTCTTCATTCGTATATCAGCAGTCGACCCATCTTGTATCACGGGTGAATGCTCATCATAGGTCATTCACTCTTCATTCTGTTCGCAGCTGTTTCCAGAGTTACGAACGCCTCTTATCCACGTTTTCTTGCTGTTTTGCAATTTTTTGAAGTACAACTTGCTCGTTTTTCTCATTTGTTCTACGAGTGAGTATCATGTTCACGCTATGAATAAATAAATAAATAATAGGCTGTAAAAATAGGAAGGTATCGCGTATGCCGCATGCGATCAAACATCACCGGTAGTGCAATAGCATAAAATCCATCCAAGAAAGCAGAGATTCGGGTTAGAGTCACGCCAGATGCAACATTCTCGATCGTAGCAAAACATCCGTTCCTCGAAACCCATATAACCTTTGTCCCACCCGCTCTGGGTTTGAACAATGGTGGTGATATTTATTTACGTAATGATAAAGGGTGGCATTAATAAGACTCGGTATATGTCGCATAGGTGAGCAGAATTGGTAGGTGGTAACGCCTAAACCAATCCGATCGCATGGAATGAGCATGCCATTCAGAGAGGGCATGTACAGTTGTTACCCTGATGGGCTGGCATGTGCTTAGCTTGTGCTCTGACTACCATTGGCTGGCGCGCTTCCTCCTACCAATGCTGCTCACCTACGCGACATTACCTAAGACTCTTTGCCGTGTATTCTGCCTCTACAGGATTCGCGGAGGCAATTTGAATAGGTATTTAGCCTACACAATGGCTTGCAGTGATCAGCCGATGAAAAGGAGCCCATTCATTCTATTTCTATGGGAGATATAAGGCGTCACTCTCTTTTGGGATGCGCCACGCATTCTACTTCTCGGGATGTCGTGGAGACGGTTTGAATGCATACTTGGCCATACAAAGACTTGCGGTAGCCAGCCGGGAACTTGGTGTCAGGTGCACGCGACAGCCGGCGCCTCCTCCGACTGCGCCGCACGCATCCTGTGGGAGATATAGTGGACGAAATTCAAATGCCTATTTGGCTTAAACAATGACTTATAGTGGCTAGCGAAGTGGACAAGTCGGTTGCGGGGCCATTCGCCCCCGCGGTTTCGAGCGTGGTAGGTTAGACTCCAGACGGAAGAGTCCAGCCTTCTGTCTTCATAATTGTCTGTGAAGAACAAAACACTTACTTGTCCTGTACCCGGGCAGCTCGCCCCCCCCCCCCCCCGCGACAGCGGAGGAGAGCACAGATTGGGCTATGGAAGGGACTACGGGGTGTGGCGAGTCACCAGACGCGAAACAAAACAGGGCTCGTGCGCCGAGACTGGTCGTGGGGGGCGAGGTGCCCGGGTACAGGATAAGTCAGTGTTTTGTCCTTCACAGACAATTATGTGGTGAATAACTGACCAGAGTCCGGATTCATGAATGACTTCACCCAGGGTTTTGGTTATGGATAGAGGGTAGAAACTGAAGCATTACCTGGATTTCACAAGAGCGGTGAGGTGAGTGAATGGTGGGGTAGAACTATATTTATACCAAACGCCCTCTGCCCAGTATCCTCTGTTGGTGAACTTATCCGCTAGCCCTGGTTTACAGTTGCGCCGCTGTGCGGCGTGGCACCGTAGTCGGAATAGATGCGATTGGGCTCCGCGAAAAATCGATAACTATGGCGGTCGTAGTGCCGCGCCACGTGGCGGCGGAAGAATGAACTAGAGCTTACCATTAACCCATTACTTTATCAATCGTGAATTCAGTCTAAGGACAATTTTGGAACACCTAGTGGTCAACCTCGGGTGAAGGAAAATGACGTAGACACTGGGAGCGGACAAATGCAGGTGAACTCGGCGGACACCGTTAGGTTTTCTGATTTTCTCCCTTCAGAAGGATAGAAAAGCTTGCCTAGCTATGACGGAACGCAAACCGAGAACTTCGATTGGGGTTCACGAATTTCAGTTGGAGTTGGCAGCTTTTCCAACTGCGCCGTTACGCTCTAGGTGATCCCTTAAGGGTTAAAAAATTCGCCAAAAAAGTCCCCTTTTCGGATTTCCTGTGGTCGTCATGAACTTAATCCCAAGCTCAACACTCTCAGCAACCCTGATTCTATTACACTACCATATGATGTGCTGAAATAGGCTGTTTTCAAGGACTAGACGTCTTGCAGCGCTATATTACAGTCGTGCGAATGGCACAGACAGAACTAGCACGAACAGTGCAGATTCTATGTATAGAAGCTATTTTTAGCTGATGCCAGAGCGATATTTATAGATTCACGACTGATGTATTGCAAGTGCATGCGGAATTTGAATACTGATATCGTTGTGCATAAAGTCTATTCTTTGGCTAGGAATCCGAAATGGGGAGTTGGCGAATTGCTAGCATTGAGTGGCCAGTGAAAGATGAAAGGAATTCACGATATGTCGCTAGTACTTTATTGGTGTAGCTCAAGCTAGGTGGGGCCAAACCAAAGTGAACCATTGTCCATGTGTTCAAGTCGGTTAGAGGTGCTCCTGTCCTTCTGCATTACCTTACGCCACGTTAGGTAGTGAAGATTAGGCCATTCTAGCTTGAACTGCAACCGTTTCTTAGCAGAAATTGACAGTTGTAAATGCCAATGTCTTTTTCACGTAAGCAATTTATTTTGTTGTTTATTTATTTTCTAATTAAGAAACTTGCCTGTACACTAGCTGGAGTTCTACAGATGATAGAATGAGAGCGTACGTCGCTTCTATGACCGTAGCATTTGTTCTTGGGAAGAATCCACACCTGAAGGGAATGGTGTGTGTAACAAAAGGAGTCCATATGACTTGGAAACCCTCCGAAACTATGAGAAAAGTGACGGGCGCAATACGGGAACGGGATGGGGGTGCACCATTATGACGACGAGTTTTTCTTGGTTTTTTCATACTAGAGCATAGTGGGGAGGTAGGCCTTCGCTAGGAAAGCGTACTATTCTATCCTATCACAGCTGTATAAAGGATAAAGGATGAAGGACGGCGTTACTCAATCCCTTTTGGGATGAGTCACGCATTCTATTTCTATGGGATGTTGTGAAGGCGACATGAACGCGTATTTGGCCATACAATGACTTGCGGTGGCCGGCCGATGAACAAATCAGCGCTCTATCCTTTCCAGACAAGTCTGGTACCAATTCACCGACCCCGGAGGGATGGAAGGCTTGGTTGGCCTGGGCGGGAGATCCGAACCAGGAACCTGGTATCGAGTGCATGCGGCAGCTGGCGCCTCCTCCGACTGCGCTACTCGCGCCCGTCACAGCTGTATATGGAAAATTTCCAAGCCTGCAGGGTACTGTATCCCCATTCCCGTGTTGCAGCCATGATCGATCGATTTCTCGGATCTATCGCAATCGGGTGGGTGGTGTATGGTGATTTATGTCTCCACTTGCTCCCCTGAGTTCCTAGGAGAAATTCAGCTGCTGTTCCATGATTGAAGGATTGTGGTTTGAATTTAGGCCTGAGTTATACTCCCGCGGGAGCATCCGCGGAAGGGCGGGAATCGCGTCGAGATCCCTTACCTGGCCAATCGCCGCGCCCTGCCACGCCCACCGTCCGCGGTGCACCCTTCATCTGCGGACGTTCCGCGGATGCTTCCGCGGGACTATAACAGAGGCCTTAGTGG
Organism: Heligmosomoides polygyrus polygyrus; assembly: GCA_947396885.1. Lineage (NCBI taxonomy): Eukaryota > Metazoa > Nematoda > Chromadorea > Rhabditida > Heligmosomidae > Heligmosomoides > Heligmosomoides polygyrus. The sequence continues at coordinate 4,523,967 of OX377205.1, read as the reverse complement.
ATATGGTTATCTGGCCTGGAATGACCTCCGCAATTGGCACATTACCGCTACACCCTCCCGGCTAAGATAGATCCGATTTCTTTAATAGTTTTATAGTCTCCATTGCGAGCATGTTGCTGCTTCAAACGGTGATAGCCCGTTTATACTCCGACATAGGACGAAACTATGCCATTTTATGGTGGTCAATTTGATAGAGCGACGCGAATGACAAATTAGTCCGGCACATGTCGCGAAGGTGAGCAGCGTTGGTAGGTGGGAGCACGGCTGACAATAGTAATCAAGCAGAGCACAGACCTAACACAGGGTGCCGATTGCACACGCCCTCTCGGAATGGCACGTCCCTTCAATGCGGCCTTATTGGATGGGGCGCTCCCATTTTTCAATGCTGTCCGTCTATGCGACATATACAATTTGTCCTCTACACAAGCCATTGCGTCGTTCGACGTCGGGAGTATAAACGGGATCTAACGCAGTCAAGACCGTATTTATTTGGAGTTTACGCAATTTACATGCCAACTTGTTTCAGTTTCCTCGACAAAGTTGATGTTGTCCGCCAGCCCAACTACGAGCCAACAGAGCAGGTGAGATTTTTTCGTCGCTTTCGATTACCTTTTTTTGGTAGATACCTGTTAATATGTACAATACAGTAGAATACGACGTTTGATAGATACACTAAGATAAGCTCCAAAATTAGACTTATGTTGCCCTCATAGTCGGTAGGAGCCGCCGCTTGTTATCGCGTCGAATTGATTTGGGGGGGGGGGGGCGATCCACATCGGACAGCCAAGACGTTCGTCTTCGGCTTCAACGAAATGGGACTAGGCTTGTCCGAGAAGAATAGAACACCGACTTCTCTATTGGCTGGTATCCGCAAGTCACTGCATACAAGCTAATTGCCCATTTAAATAGCTTCTCGTAGAAGTGGAATGCATTGTGCCTCCAGGGTCCGGATTCATCAACGACTTACGAAACTTTCACAGAGAATTGTAAGCCTGTCAGGCGATATGGTGAGCGATAAGCCGCGTTAAAAGCTCAGATAACGCGGCTTATCGCTCACTATTTCGCTTGATAAGCTTACAATTCTCTGTGAAAGTCACGCAAGTCGTTGATGAATCCGGACCCTGGAGGCACCATGCATTCCACTTCGACGAGAGGCAATTGGCCAGGAGGGATTGTAGGACGTTGAACTTACTGTGACGGTTAAACAGGACAAAGACGGCTCGGGTGATGTGCGTTCTTCCTTTCGTCCTACTTGGATTTCCCGAGTATCTGTTGCCTGGGATAGGTGGGATTTATCGTTCAGTCGTCGAGCGGCTCAGCCATCAATATTGATTGGACGGCGCAGGCAGTCGATAGTGATAGCTTTCATAAGTCCGCAGCGCGTCGCGACTGAAGTATAAATCCACCTTACGAGTTCTTGAAGCAGACATTTTTGTCCTCTTCCGCACAAAAGGTGTAGACCACTAGGCCAGACCGATCGCCTGAAGAATTCACCTGAAGAAACCAATTTGAGATGTGACCATCTATTTCCGTTGCATGGTTAGAGATACCAGCTCAAGTAACATTTAAAATTACTCTACTGATGATTCCATTTCGATATATATGTATGTTTCGGGTGCATCATCTATAAGCGGAGTTTTTGAAGCGTTTTGGTTTTTGAAATTAAAAAATAGAACTGCAATGAACCTTAATATCTGAATGAATCATCATAGTTGTTTTTAAATGGTTTTCTTCGATCTTTTCATGTTGTTCATGAGGCATCGATGATTTTGACGCGGCGAAGTCTCAGAATTGTGAGCGCGATACATCAAGAGCCCGACCCATCAACCGCTTACCGGGTGGTAACGGTGAAAATACCGCCAAACCCCCTGATATGACATTTATCAGCATCGGATTTGGTGTTACTTTTCGCCGTTACTGGCGACAAAGCGGTTAATGAATCTGGCCCAGTTCATCTAGCTGTGGTATTTTGCTCAGACTATCGATGTTAGTAGTGAGGATTCCCACGATAATTTTGTATTCCCATTATGTGGAAAGGGCTACCTCTCTTGTCTTTTTTTCTAGGGCTGACCAAAATAGCAACGTTCGAAGGAGCGTTTGCATGTGTTCTGCAAAGTTTGCTGCCGCTGATATTTTTGTTTGTCCAGTGATAGGTCGGGGTGAAAAAACTGATGCGACCGCTATGGTCGACAGCAAAAAAGATGCTGCGCTGTCGAACGCACAAAAACTGCAAAAATGCTGATTCCCTGATGACCGTCTCAGTTAGCAGACTGCAGCGGAGTGGCAAGTGCAGGTGTAGGGTTCCCATGCTGAAGCGACTGCTGTTCCATCTAGGACCTACTGCAACTGTTGGAGACTAAATGATGAACATCCTGCTCCTTCACCTGGGTCCCATCTCACCTTTACCAGCCTAAATTATGAAAGTGCTGTGATTTTAGGTTTTCATAGAACAAAGGGGATCTATACTAGTGTGGGCACTTCACAAGACGACGCCTGAACTGGCTTACGATGGGACACTTCTTCGCAATTTCCTAGCCGGGAAAGGCCAGGCTATTTACATTGATTTTGCCTTTCTAGCTTTGCACCCCTCCGACTGGGATAGACCCAACAAATCTGCTGACTGTTTCGGATCCTGCCGAGGGCATACGTTTTGGCTATAATTCGTCCGCGTTAGAGTCCCAGCCGGAATCGAGCTGTGTTTACCAGTTTTTGTGCAAGTCCTTAAAGTGGCCCGCATAAGGACGCGCCCTTCGCTGGCGGGTTCCGCTAGTGGTGCCTGTGCTCTAACTAATCCATACATTGAAGGCCTCATATCCACGCGGTATGACCGCTAGGCGCATACCGTACTGTTCTGAGGCGAGACTATACTCATTCCTCTCCTATTCACCCACGATAGTGATGTCGCAGGGTGAAACGAAAGGGAATGGTACAGTTATCAATTGAATTTCTTGCATGGGCGCAGGCTGGCGCAGTCGAACGAGATGCCGCCTTGCAGCTTGATTCCAGGTCCTTGGTTCCAGCCCCTCCTAAGCTGCCTTCCATCCCTTGTGGATATATGAATTGGTACCAGACTTGTCTATGAAGGGTAAAACACCGACTCCGGCAACAGTTGGCATCTTCCATTCATTTCGTAGGGCAGATATGCATTCAGATCTTCAAAGCTTCCGCCAGGAGTGGAATGCCTGACCTAACCCAAACAGGGCTTGATTAACGTCGTGTTTATCGTGTTGTCCCTATCTATTCCAATAAAATTAAGGGGAATTCCGCCTAGTTGATGCTACTTCATCTTCTCACTGTACACGTTATGCAGCTTTGTTATACCTTAGCGCTGGTTAATCTTTTCACTGAATCCGAGTTAATAAAGGAGTGCTATGCTTTCCTATATGGTGCCTAAGTGGAGATCAATGCGTATTCGCCATTGTTATAATGGCTTGGGTGTGTAGGAGTAAGGAAACCCCCCTTATCGGGGTCATGGTCTATATAGTAATAGGATAAGGATAATAAGGGACACCATGGTCCCTATAGGAGTCAGGAAACCCCTTATGGGGTCATGGTGTCTGTATAGTGATAGGATAAAGGATATCGGGATGCGCCGCGCATTCTACTTACTATGGGACATCGTGGGGATGGTTTGAATACATATTTGACCTCTACATTGACTTCATTGCCCTAGCGATGGACGAATCAGTGTTTTGTCATTCCCAGGTAAGCCTGGTATCGGTTCGTTAACTTCGAAGGAGTGAAGGGCTTCGTTGTCTCTGCTGGTACCTGAACCATGAACATCGATCCGGGTGCATGCGAGAGTAGACGCATACCCTGCGTCACGCTGAAGACTGGCTGATAGGCTTCGGATGAGGACGAGGAATCCTATGATGATCCGACTAGCGTCCCGTCCGGGATGTAGGAAATTCACGAAACGGTTATGGTACGCGGCTGGGACGCAACAAGTGTCTGAGATGGCCTCGTGCCATCTGTGGCTCATGGTCCTCTTGTGCTGTGAAAACAAGCTAAAAACACCGGTTTAATTGAGTCTATAGAACCTTTTCGGTGAAACATCGGCTGTTGTGGGCTATGCTGCTTTATGCCACCCATTCCAAGCTTTATTGTGGGTACTGTGCTGCTTACGCTATCCCTTTTAAGTATGAATTATTCAGGACATCCTTCGGTGTCGTGTCATGACGACGGGAATCTTCGAAACAAAGTTTGAAGTGGACAAAGTCCGATTCCAGTGAGTTTTGTTTGGTTTTCTCTTGCTTTTTCGTTCTTGTCCTTCTTACTACTACGATTTTCCTACTTTATTCATTTGTTAGACAGCCAACACCTTCGTACTTATTCACAAAGCCTCCCCTTTGCAGTATGTTCGATGTTGGCGGCCAGCGTGATGAGAGACGAAAATGGATTCAGTGCTTCAATGATGTTACGGCTATCATATTTGTTTGTGCTTCGTCATCATACAACCTTGTGCTTTGGGAGGATAGTACACAAAATCGGTGAGTTCTGCTACAATAAAAATTTCTCGATTTTGTTAATAAAAAATAAAAATAAAAACGATTTTTGATGCTTTGGAACAAGAAGTGTCCAATTTTGGAATTTGTTTTCGATTTTTTGACGCGACGAGGGTAAAAATAATGTATTGTTCCAGATTGCGAGAATCGTTAGCCCTGTTCAAGAACATTTGGAATAATCGCTGGTTGAAAACGATTTCAGTTATTCTGTTCTTAAACAAACAGGTGAGCTATGAGCTATCATGTCCGTTGTGGCTCTACACAGTTTCAAATCTCTTCACATTCTATTCTAAACTTGGTATGCTTAAGGATTTGTTGGCGGAGAAGATTAAAGCGAAGCGATATTTGCTTGAGTCGTACTTCCCAGAGTTTGCGAACTATCAATTGCCGTCGGATGCCGTATTTGATGCGGCAGATGACAAAGACGTTGTACGAGCGAAGTATTTCATCCGAGGAGAATTTTTGGTACGTCACCTTTGCTTTATTTTTACTGCCCTTTTGGTAGTTTTGTTTATTTCTTTCTTGAGATATCTTTTACGGCGAATGTTTTTTTCGCGGTGCGAGAAAATTTAAATTTTCTGTCCATAGTTCTACAAAAGGATAAAGATTAAAGTTAACTCTCAGTCCCTTCGTGAGATACGCCACGCATCCTACTTCTACGCAATATCGTGAAAGCGATTCGAATGCGTGTTTGCCTTATGCAGTGAACTCCGACGGTTAGTCGATGCATAAGCCCTGGTCTATACTTTTGTCGCAGCGCGGCGCGGCACCATGACCGCCATAGATATCGATTTTTCGCGCCGCCCGATCGATATCTATTCCTGCTATAGTGCCACGCAGCGGCGCAACTTTGCACTAGGGCTAAGTCAATATTTTGCCCTTCCCAAATAAGTCCTCATAGACCCGTATGGTTAGAGGCATGGGTTTTTTTTTTGGGTGAAGCTTGAATCAAGAGACTTGATTCGGGGTTCGCCCAACTGCTGACGCCTTGTCTGAGCGGGGTACGACGCGCCTCAGTAGTTGTGTAATCGAAATAATTCACAAGAGTGCTGCAGCCACCTAAACCTACCTAAAAGCTTATGGTAAAAGAGTAAAGGGATTATATAGCTAATTGGACACTCATTCGAGGTTCCGGCTGTTGGGGGAGACCGGTTTCAGAGTAGGAGGATAGTAGGACGAAGGATAGGAAGGAGTCTTCCCCCTATATAAGGAGTGGATTCGGTTCAATAAAGGTTCTACCCCCTCTCGTCTTCTGTGCCAGACACAACTCTGGCCATTCGACCTACCGTAACAATGATTTTGTTGAAAATAAGGCCTAGGCCAAAATAAGGGTACAAAACCCTAGTGTTTGGAACAGAAATAACAACTCCAACAAGGCAACTAACCATTCCGTTTCAAGGGGAGATAACTGGATGTTAGAGTCTTGTTGTTTTGTGCGATTGTTCTCGGTCATTCGCTTCTCCTCTCCCTCTTGCTTTTAGTCGCTGGACTTAATAGTACTTCTTAATTGGAAATTTTAAAATTACCTAACAGTGTAACATGTAGTTTTCGGTCGTTATAATTTCAAGGCTTAACGGATTCTGCAGAAGTGTGAATAAGTGTTGGTTTACTGATGATGGGTTTATACTTCCGTCGCAGCGCGTCAGATTCGTCGTCAGGTTTGGTTCTTTTGTGCCAGACAGGTTTGTTATGATGGAACAACTTTTATTGTGGCCTGACGTTTGAACACAACTCGTTGTTTTGTAAAGCCCGGAAATGTTTCTAAACGTTGTACCAGGCACATATTTCATCAAAGGGTTCTCCAGCTCTTCAGTTGCAGTGCAGTGAGCTCCCAGGAATGTTCAGAAGTACTCCTCCAATGTACAACAGACTCACTGTTGTTCTACCAGCGCTGAGTGAGGGCTCAGCTATACAATCATCATAGCGCACTGAGACCTACTATGTCCACATATCTACACTACAGCTATATGCATAGAATGTGGAGTCTTAGAGACCACAGTAAGGGATGAACGGCAAGAAGTCACTAGTGATTGAAATGCATTCGTTTTTGCTGTTCATTGTTGGAAAACGTTCCCGAATCAGAAGGCTTCAAGTGTTTCTGGTACCGATTTCCAACAACGAACAGCCGAAACGAGCTCATTTCAATCACTAGCGAATTTCTGCCGATCATCTCCTTTTGCGGGTTCTGAGATCGCACATTCTGTACACATAACTCTTTAGTATAGAACTGTATACATAGTAAGCCTCATTTGCCAATTGGTGGTAGTATAGGTGAGCACTTGCGCAGCGCCGTTGGAGCAACGGTGGGTCTGATGTACATTGGATGGGTACTTCTGAACAGTGGTGGGAGCTCATTGCAGCTTTGCCTTTGACGAAATGAGTGCCTGGTCCGAAGTTTCGAAATACTTTCGGGCCTTTGAAAACCCCGTGCCATAAAGAGTTGTTCCATCATAACAGACCGAGGCACAGAAGAATTAAATCTGTTCTGTCAACGTACCTACGTACATTCATTGATACAGAAAATCCTCAATGGACTTGATAAACGTGAATTCTTCATGATGAGATCGTCTAGAACCCGAGGCGGAGGGCATAAACTTTCATTAAACACCGCAAAATTTTCAATTCGGCTTAATTTTTCTAGCCCAGGTTTTACGAACGTCGAACTGTAGGCTAAAGCCTTGTTTCGTTAGCTCATGCGTGAAGTAAAATTTAACAGTTTATATAGGGTGTCTCAAGATTACTGTATACTGTTTGAAAGGTGATAACTTTACTCACAGTAAAGGTATTGAAGAAGTTAAGGAAGGGCTCATATGAAAGCTTTAGAAAATAGAAATTTTCTGACATATGAGTTACATGGAATGCGCCATGCACTCGTCTGAAATTGTGCATTTCAAACTCGATTGATTGTGTTTCGCTTGAATAACTGCTATAATTTCTTCACAAAGTGACCGCATCGGTTGATTTGTGCTTCTTTTAAAGTTTAAAACTTAGGAACACACTACTGCTTAAGAAAAAATGCATTATTTTCAAGGGTTCTAAGATTACTGCCAGTGAAGCTTTTGAAGACGTTTGAGATTCATATGCATGCGTAGAGTAACGAGATTTCTGTGGTGTGCAAATAGTCAAGATTGCGCCATACCCCCGCCTGAGACTAGACTGATTGTGCATGGGCCGAATGCTTGTTACAATCCTGTTACTACTTGGCCAGATTATGTTGTGCTGTGCGTCTGTTAGCGTTTAGAACTTGATAATCACATGGAAGACACGTGACATGCGAGTATATTGATTGCACAATTTAAATCTGAGCAGGAGCCCCATTTTCCAAAACGGATTCTGTGGACTGATGAAGTAACATTCAAGCTGAATGTAAGGGTTAATCAGTATAATTGCAGCTACTAGGCGACGGAAAATGTTAAAAGAAGCGCAGCACAGATTAATCTGACCAAGTAGTATCGAGATTGTTACAAGCATTCAGCCAGTGCACCATCAGTCGAGTCGGAAATGCAAGGTTTTAGGCGGAGGAATGGAGCAATCTTGACTATTTCCACGTTCCAGAAATCTCGTTACCCCGTGCCTTCATATGAGTCTCAACGTCTTCAAAAGCTTCACTAGCAGCAATGTTAAAACCTTTCAAATAGTACCTGCCCTTTTTAGGATACCCTGCATTTTTCGAAAGCAGTAGCGTGCTTTTAAGTTTTAAACTTTAAATGAAGCACAAATCAACCGACAAGGCTACTTTGTGAAGGGATTGTAGCAAGTATTCAAGCGAAACACAATCAATCGAGTGTAAAATGCACAATTTCAGGCGAGCGCATGGCGCATACCACACTGTTCATATGTCAGAAAAGTTCTATTTTCTTAAACTTTCATAAGAGTCCTTGACTTCTTCAGTACCTTTACTGTGTGCAAAGTTATCACCTTTCAAACAGTGTATACATTTTTCGGAGACGCCCTGTATTTGATAGAATAATTGATGTATTTTAATACCTTGTCAGTATTGCTGTCTTCAGCGAATCTCAACGGCAGCCGGTGACGGTCGGCATCACTGCTATCCGCACTTCACATGTGCCGTCGACACGGAGAATATTCGACGGGTGTTCAACGACTGTCGCGACATCATCCAGCGCATTCACCTTCGGCAATACGAGCTTTTGTAGCTGCCCGGCGCCAGCCCGTCTCGTCGCCGGCGGCGTCGTCGTCGTCGTCGTTGTCGTGGTGGTGGTGGTGGTCGCGCCATCCACCATCCGTCGTCACTGCAATCTGTATGTGTTATGTGCTGAGTTATCCCTTACCGCTATTGCTCACCTGTTACTTTCTTGCCGTTGGCGCGAGCAGCTTGGCAAACTGCCAAAGCCTCCTCTCTCCCCCTTTATTACCCGCGTCCGTACGTACGTCCGTCCGTCAGCCTCTCTGTCTCTGTTCCGCTCTGGTCTATCTCCCTGCCCGTCGTCCCCTAGTGTTCTCCCTCCCTCGCTCCTCGTGCGCGTCCTCTTCATCCGTCCACTCTGCCCGCCTGCTTTAGTGTTGCTGCTCGTGCATTCTAGCCATCGCCAATGATGATGCTATGTCCGTTGAACTCTAGTCGTTCTTCTATATTTTCTCTCGCGCATTGCATTTCTCGTACGTTATTCCTAGAGATTCGGAGTGTCGTGTAGATGACTGCTTCAGAGCGCTTAGTAGTGGTGCGCGCGCGCGGCGTGTGAAGTGAAACTGAAATTCACGACGAGATTATCCTCCCTGCCTTGAGACGCATTTTTCTCTCCCCCGATACTATGCTGCGGTCATCTGCTATCTGCTACGCACAGCCAATTCTGATTCTCTGTGAGTTTTGCGTTGCTGAGGACGAGAGATATGATTCTTTCGAGAGATGTCCGGGTGATAAGCGCTAACGCTGGCGCTGATAGCCGTGCTACTACGTCCACGACAGTGTGGTGTATGGTGTGTGTGCGTGTGTCTGTGTGTGTGTGTCGCAAAAAAGAGCACAGCTCAAGCTAGATGTGATGTGCGCGCTGCTGTTGAGACGGCCGATCTGGCCCCTTCCCGTTCTGTTTTCCCCCGCCCCCCGACATCCCGCCTGTCCCATTCTCCCGCTATTCTTAGCGCTTGCATTCTCGCCAGTCAGACTGCTGTAGAGCACTCAGTTTTCGTCGCACGTAGTGTTTCTGTGTCATTATTAGCCGCAACAAAGCTTAGACATCTCATACCAGCGCAGCCGCTTTCATTGAGATACACGCCTGCCCCTCCTTTGCCCTATGGGATCCACGGTACACCTTTGCAGCAGCAAGAAGTGGAGTTTTTGGATGGGTTTCGGCGGTGGAAAGGCTCTAGGGCAAGCTTTGCCTCAAAGCCGTCTCGCCTGAATTCCGCGTTACCCACCGACGGCCTAGCTTCGGCTCCATCTAAGCGATCAGACGCTAGCTGTGCAGCCCAACTGGCTCATAGCTCTCCTTTGAGCGATGTCTGATCGTTTGTGTTTGATCGTTTCCGGAGCATGGCTACCAGCCTTGTGTTTGAGAGAACTTTTAGTGCAGATTCCATTGAAATAGAGTACACACTGTGTACAAAAAGGCGCTAAGAATCGCGAAAATGTACTGTTGTGCACCAAAAATAGGCGAAAGATTTGTGATTAGATGCCAGAATACACTCTATTGGACGATATGGGGATCTAGACCAGTGTGTTATACAGCTGTACTGGCCTTTAAGCCAATTCTGACCTCAAGGAACCGGTAACCAGCCAAGTTCCTGGTCAGTGCATTCGAGAAATGCCTTTGGAAACCTCTGTTGGGCCTAAGGAGCGTAGATACGAGCTAAGGAGCGTAGATACGAGCTTAGAAATCGATTTTTTTCGATTGATTTCGACTGTATCGATTTGTATGCTATTATGCTTTGCCCGCACGAGTCACTACCTGCCATAGTGCACTATGGACAGGTCGTAAGGATACTCTTCAGCTATTCGTGCTCCTTAGGCTCAGCAGAGGTTTCCACAGGCATTTCCCGAATGCACTGACCATGAACTTGGCTTGTTACCGGTTCCTTAAGTTTAGAATTGGCTTAAAGGCCAGCGCAGCTGTACAACACACTGGTCTAGATCCCCATATCGTCCAACGGAGTGTATTCTCACATCTGATCACAAATCTGTCGCCTATTTTTGGTGCACAACAGTACATTTTTACGATTCTTGGCGCATTTTTGCACACAGTGTGTACTCTATTTAATGGAATCTGCACTAAAAGGTCTCTCAAATACGGGATTGGCCGTCAGCTTCGAAAAAGATGAAACACAAACGATCAAAGGATAGCTATGAGCCAGGTGGGCTGCACACCTAGCGTCTGATCGCTTAGGTGAAGCCAAAACTGTGGCCTGCATTTGAATAGAGTGTGCACGTGAGAAGTCTCCCAAACACGACAATGGTCACCATGCTCCTAAATGAGATATTCCAGATAGGGGCCGGTCATAGAGGCTCATTGTCACGCTAGGGAGGACATGGGAGGTGCCCACAACAGCTTCCCAATCCCCTACTCACGATGAACCGTTGTGAATCAAAGCGACGCGGCGCGTTTATACTTCCCAGGGATGAGGCTGAGACTTCCTAGAGCAGATGAGGAGACAACAGGTCGGTGGCGCCGCGCTTACGCCCCGTTTTCACATTTCCTTCTTGTATTTGATACTAGCGGGATGTTATGTTACTAACTTGCCTATTTTCATCATTTTTCATTCATATTTTGCGCATTTTTCTTCATGTATGTATGAAATGTATGTGTAACACACACACACGCACACGCACGCACGCACTCTCACTACCCCCACACGCTGATTCTGTGCAACAGCAAGCGGATTCTGCTGTCGTCTCTCTTGGTTTCGTTGCGCTTCAGTTAGTTGCTCTGTCTCTCTGTCTGTCCCTCTCATAACGTATGCTTTAATATGTACATCAATGTCAAGTCAGTCAGTCAGTCAGTCACACGTAATTGCTTTATAATTTATTGTTTTAACGAAACGATACCATCTAAGTCACCAATTTTTTCTTCGTCACCTATTCTTTCGAAATGTGTCTCCGATTCTTTCCGCTCCTAAAAGGTTAGAGATCCCCCTAAGTCGTTCGTTCCCTGTTCATTATCGTTATCACCATCATCATCATCATCTCGATCCACAGATTCTTCTAAGTCTAGCTACCCCAAAAAGAACCTGAACTACTTTCATGATCTTTGCAGCACACACACACCCACCCACCCACCCACACACGAATAATCATGAGGGGACATCAGGTGTACGTTTTTTTTTTGCATTCTTCTTCATCATCCTCTTCATCGTCTTCTTCATATTCGCAGATTGTTATAGTTTTATTATTATTTTTATATAATTAGGCCTCCGGTGTCGCACCATAGGCACTGTGTACTCACAATTGTCACTGCAACGTGTAAAAATTCTCCGAATAAAAGTCGATATTCATTGATGTTGTCATTACAGCCACCTACGCCTCACATCCATTAAGCCAAGACATTTTTATACCTTTCAAAATTGCACACTATAAAGCTTTAAACCAGAACCAGATTCCTACAGGTTAAACTAGAAACTCTCCAAAATGGTAAGAATATTAGGATGGAAAAAAAGTCTTTTCATTTTTTTCAAAGATTTATTACTTCACAACTACAAAGTCAAATCAATTGAGATAAACTCTATTTTGTTCCACTACACTTCTCCAAAGACTGGGTAATTTTCCAATTCCTCTCGCTTAAAAGACTGCAGTTCTGGAGTCGAACCATTGATGAATCCAATTTTTGAGGTCTTCATCCGTTCCAAAATATTTCTCTCCAATTTCTTGCTTGAGACCACGGAAGAGATGGTAGTCGCTAGGGGCGAGATCAGGGCTATACGGTGGATGTGGCATTACCTCCCAGCCCATGTCCTTTATTGTTTCTCTTGTGAGTCTTGCAACATGTGGTTTTGCACCGTCATGCAGGATCATCACCTTCGACTTCTCCGGCCTGTTTTCTTGGAGAGTTACGACGACTTTGTGGAGTTGGCCGCAGTATGTGACAGCAGTAAGTGTCTCTCCACTTCTGAGAGTTTGCCGATAAATCACTTCTCTGATATCCCACCAAACACTGAAGAGAATCTTCCTTTCGTGAACATTGGGCTTGAGATCAGACTTAGGGCTCTCTCCCTTTTGTACCCATTGCCTTTTCCTCGGAAGTTGGCACACAGAACCCAGGACTCTTCGCCTGTCACAATCCGCGGAAGAAACGATTTTCTTCCTTATCTGGACAGAAGAGAAGCAGCGATGGAGAGCCGTCGACCTTTCTGAGTGTCTGACAGGGCATGTGGAATCCAAGCTCCGAATTTCCATGAAAGCCAAGATTCTTCAGATGGATCCCCACTATCCTATGAGACACTTCGAGCTTCTCTGCCAGCTGACGTGTCGTCTGCCAACTATCGGTACGAAGAAGATGGTGCAGTTCACTGTCGTCCAATCCAGTTGGCCTTCCTGACCATGCTTTGCCCTCAGTGAATAATTTCCCTTTAAAGACTTTCCGAACCACTCATAACAGGCGCGATGAGTAGTAGATCCCAAGCCATATATATGGTTAATTTGGTCGGCTGCCTGACGTGCTATAGATCCTTTAATGAATTCATGAAGAATGCCGTGCTGAAAACGGCCATGAGGTAGATCTGGCATTGAGTCCGGAAGATTGGATGGATAACGAATTACAAGAACAGTCTTAACCTGTGTCCGCGTGCGAACGGTAGACAAGTGTGATAGGATTACGAAATCAGCTATCAACATTGGCTAGTGCGTTTACAAGGGGAAGGGTAAAAAAAATTCGAAGTGTGAAGAGACTTTTTTTCCAACCTAATAATTCTTTGCCTAAGCAAAATTTTAACTTCAGCTGCTCGAATGAGAGTAATAATATCATAACACTTTTGTTTCTTTTTTTGTTTAAAAAAATACATTAAATGTTTAAAAGCACAGGAAGGCGGAAATCACTTAGTTTTTTGAAAGACCAGATCGCGCCATGCACTCGAAAAGGCGGTCGCGATTTTTATTTGATTGATAGTGTAGTAGCCGTTCAGTGTTTGTTGGTATCTACTTCACTGATACTGCAAATGGGATCTATCCTAGTCCGGGGGGGGGGGGGGGGGAGGGGCACATAACTAAAAACTAGGCAACAAAATGAATTGATACTTACCGAGCGGCTCCTAGAGAATGAAACCTACCTAAAAGAAACCAAAAACGGACGAACAAACAAAAAAATCGCAGCGGTTTACAACCGTCTCGGCGGGCAAAGAGCGACGGAATGGAAGCATACCGCGTGCTGACCGCCGCTGGACATGTCATAACCAGGATCTAACATGGTGGGGAGGGCGCATGAGGCCGCATGCCGCGTGCTGACCGTCGGTTGACATGTTATAACCAGGATCTAACATGGTGAGGAGGGCGCACAACTTTGCCTTCCTACAACCGTAACAAATGCAATTTTTTCGTTTTTTCTTTGTGAATTTTTCTTGTTTAGATCCTGTGCTGTTCTGTGGGAGCCGCTCTGTAAGTCTTGAGTGAATTTGTCACATATAATGCTTTTTAGCTATGTGGCCCCCGGACAAGGATAGATCCCTGCAAATGTTATTTACCTGAAGATTTTCAAGAATTTACTGCATGAATTTTTACGCTTAGCTGAACCTTCAAATTGGACCTGCAATTTCAATCGCCTATGATTACTTGGAACATTCTAAGCCAGGAATGGAGCCTCAATACGAAGGAAAAATTGGTAAGCGATTCCTGACCGCCCATTTTCTAGACAAGTGCTCCGTCACGCCTACCGGCGTGCCTCGCACTTGCGTGCTTTGCGCGATATTTCAGCATCACTAAGCTAAGGAGAACAACATCAAGCTAGCTGCTCTACTTGTACTGCTTTCCTCCCTACCTAGGAGTGCCAAAGGCTCGCAGTACGTACAGTATATAGTGTGATAGAGCGATCTATTGGTTCCTCACTACTGGTCCTCCCTCAGTGAAATGGTCCCCCATTACCGGTACTGGTCCCCCAATGATCACCCTTAGCGGACGACGTCTTTGGCACGTCTTCTGAATCGCCAGGCACGTTATGCAACGACTGCGCACGTCTTCTGAATCCCTTGGCACGTAGAAGACGTCTGGATATTCTCCGCTATTTTCGTGGCACGTAATTTGATCAGTATCGATCGATGGCGATCGATACTTCAAAAACGAACTTCAGATTCATGTTCAGCGACCTCGATTGCCCCAGGGCTGAAGTTCCCAGGCAGGAAGAAGACGTCTTGGTATTTTTCGCTAATTTCGTGCCATAATTTCCCCCATTTCCCCCCCCCCCTATTTTATGACTAATTTCTGCGGTAGCGGCGCCGATCGATAGTATGACTCAGCGCTTAGCGCGTTATTATAGAGTATGGTGATGTGGGGCGCGTGTAGCGCTGTCGGAGGAGGCGCCCGTGCACCCGATACCAGGTTCCCGGTTCGGATTTCCCGCCCAGGCCAACCAAGCCTTCCATCCCTCCGGGGTCGGTGAATTGGTAGCAGACTTGTCTGGGAAGGATAAAGCGCTGACTTGTTCATCGGCTGGCCACTGCAAGTTTGCATGTGGCCAAAGGTACAAAATATAGCCACGCCACTTGCCGTCCTCTCATCCCCATCGCTCACCCACCCCAACCCCCTAGGTTTCACCGAGAGCATTACAGCTGCCTTACGAAACCTTGAAGACGCAGAACAGAACAGGCGGCTGTACCTCCTGACACCATGCCCCTCGGCAGGGGGCGGCACCTCCTGTTGCCAAGTGAAAGACTGTTGTAGAGAGCGTAAGCGTAAAACTTCTTAAAACGCTCCAGGTAATTATGTAACATTTGCACTATCAATCAAGCAAACATTGTTAAGTCCCGCTTTTACTTCAGACACCGAGCGACGCGACGGCATCTATAATGATCAAATTGATCGATCGCGTCGCTCGATCAAATGGCCAAAATACGTGGCGTCGCGTCGCTCGGTACCGAAATATAAACAGGCCTTTGGTCGAGTGCATGGCACAATTTATAACGCACAAAAAGATCTCAGCTTCGCTGCCCTTTGAAATAAGCTGGTGGACTTCAGCTGCAGCTCAATGTGTAAGAGCTTTACAATCACCCAGGAAAGGCATACATTCCCTTCAGATCGGTTGGTGATTTAGGTGTCGGTTCATACTCAGTCGTCGTTCAGTTCAAAATTGCGTTATGAAGCCTACCATTATCGATTCGGCAGCGCGAATATTATGAGAATAATCGGTAATCGAAAGAAACCCACAACGCCACGGTGCCTTGCAACTGCAGTACAGATACCGTCTAAGGCCCTGTTCATACTCCACGGCAGTGACTGGCCGTTGCGTGATAAGACACATATCGATTTTCCGGGCGGCCGTATAACATTAATCGACTTGTAAGGGCCTGTAGATACTTCGCGATGGCAGGCAGCAATTCAGCCGGGCAAATCATACGTATCGATTTTTTGCTGAACGATCTCTGGAAAAATCGATACGTATGAATTGCCTGGCCAACCAATCGCTTCCGTCGCGAAGTATGAGCAGGCCCTAGGGAATGCGGAAGGTCTATTCGATATAACGGATCTACAAAATTAGAATAAAAAATTCAGTTGAGTTTAAGAAAAGAGTTACAGCCTACCTGATCGATACACAACTAATCGTTCTGTAATCGTATGCTGCCTGGAGTGACTCGAACGTCGTCAAAACAATTGCCATGTCTCAGCGCCTCAATTCTTACTGTACTACATTTTAAACAGCAAATAGACGCATACATAAATACATTCATTTGGCACACAGGATCAAGCACCAGGGGCAAATATGTACAATGAAAAGGGAAACAAAGGGAATGCGGACCACCATTTCCGAGAACGAGTCGAACAGAAACAATGCCGAATTCAGTGGAAACAGATGTGTCCACCACTTCCAACACTGATTATCCTTGCAGTGGTGGAAAAACAGTTCGAGGGGAATAGCTTTAGATAGCCAGACGAGACTGGTCTTGCGAGAGATCTACATGAAATACCATTTTCACGTCAAACTGGCTACTTTTCAAATCAAATTGAACTCTTTTTGGATCTTTTGGCCCTTTTCTAAGCAAGCTTGACGTTTTTGAAATCAATCTTGACATGTCAAATCAAAAAATCAAAATGGACGCCTTCTTAGAAACCAGCGACCCTCCAACATGGTTAAGAATCAAAGAATCAAAGCACACGAATAAGCAAGAATGCACGGAGTAGGAGAACATTCGCTGTATCTCAAGCATTAGAAATACGCTTTGGAATCCACTTGACGGTAACAGTACATTCGCCCTGACAAGACTGTTCATTCATGCACAGCATGCACACATCGATGCACCCAAATCGTCCCGTAGAAGTGGAATGCATGGCGTATACCGAATAAGAACAGCTTAACGTCGTCCTTTATCAATTCTTACTCTTTCACGGAGAACTACGAACGGATTCTAGCACTACGTTCGTAAGGTATATAAAGTGCAAGCATAAAGTGCCCGTACAAGCTGCCGACATGAGGACATAACCCGTGACTAAGTGAATATTAACCGTAACAGCATAAAAAACATCAGAGGAATGACAAGTTCAGCAGAGAACGGTGAATCGACGCCAACTTCTTAACACCTGTTCATAGTTTGCAGCGACTCCGCCGTCCGCGCAAGGCACACATATCGATTTTTCCTGGGCAATCGGAGCATTAATCGATTCTGTAGTTCCATTCTCGTCGCGTACTATGAAGTTTCGGCGAACAGCCTTGTACCTTTCACCACATATTTGACGGCAAATTGGAATTTTATTTGGATGGGCAGGTATTCAGCTTCACCTGGGCAACAATGAGTAAACAAAAAGTTGATAAAAATCTGTGAAAACACTTTGAATAGAAATTTAGGCACATGTCGCTAATGCGGCCTACATGGGAGGGAAAAGCACCAGCAAATCAGAGTACAGGCAGTACACGGTATTTTCGACACATTCGACGGCAAATTGGAATTGTTTGTTAGATAGGCAGGTGTTCAGCTTCATTTGGGAGCAAGGACTATGCAAAAAATCAATAAAAATCTATGAAGGCACTTTGAACAGAAATGTAGGCACATGTCGCTAATGTGGCATACATGGGAGGGAAAAGCACGAGCCAATCAGAGCACAGGCGGTGCACTTCCCTTTGCGGGCGGGCGCTCGTTCTAAGCGGCCTGTTTGGTCTTGTGCGTTCCTGCATACCACACATAGGCCACATTAACGACCTGTAGCGTTCCATTCCCCTATAAACAGTTGGAGTCTTGTCCATGTTCGGCATAGTCCCTTTTAGAACGCTTGACTGTTTTTTGAGAATGTCGCTGAAATTGTTAGAGATCCTTGTTCGAGTTAAAATTCAGCGTATCCGCGTTCGACGGAGCCTCAAACTTGGGTAATTAAACCAAACTAATTATCCACTTTAATTACCCAAGTTTGGAGCTCTGAAGAAAGCGAATCCGTGACAATCTCGACAACAATTTCAAAAACCAATTAGGCGTTCAAACGAGTCAAAAAAATCTGACGGTATATGTCGCACAGGTGAGCAGCATTGGTAGGTGGGAACGCTTAAACCAATCAGACCGCATTGAATGGGCATGTCATTCAGAGAGAGCATGTACAGTTGGTACCCTGATGGTTTGGCATGTGTGCGGTCTGTGCTCTGCTTGGTAATCATTGGCTGGCGCGCTCCTACCTACCAATGCTGCTCACCTACGCGACATGTACTAATCTGAGCTTTCATCTACAACTAGAGAGGGACGACAATAGAGAAAAGTGAAGGAAGTTGAACAGTTGCCGTCAAAGAAGGCGTAAACTTCGCAGCAGGCGAACTGCACGGGCCTGTTCATTGTAGGAGACGGAAGCGACTGAGCCGTCTGTGGAAAACATAGGGATCGATTACTGCTGGGCGATCGCTTGGAAAAAATCGATATGTATTTTTTCCCAGAGCGAGCAGTCCCGGGCTTAGCAGCTCCTTATCTCCTCATCATAACATCTTCCCGCGCATTTTTGCGAGAAGACTGCTCCACTAGGGCGAACCCCTTTCCATCGGGCATTGCAGCGAGGCTGAACATCCGAACGCCGTCACTGCACGGCGACTTAGCGTCAACAGGACTCGGTTTTCTCCCAGTCGAAGCACCCGTAGACACTGCCTCCTCCTTGATGAAGACGTCAAGCATAGAGGATCCAACAGAATCTGCTTCTGGAGCAGTGCTCCTTATAGGAGCAGGCTCTCTTCCAGTGAAACGGTAATCAGACGAGTTCAACGTGGAACATGGCTCTTCTTTGAAGAACTCCACTGCGATAGAGGCTTCAGGAGGATCCGACTCAGTCTTGAAAAGCGCTTCTGGACTGGTGCTCCGTCTTCTCTCATACATCTGGGGATTTGCTTTTAGGTTGGCCGCCACGTTCTTCACATCCTGGGTCGTCACCCAGTGCTGTCGTTTCCGCGTGTCGTTGTACTGTATTTGAAGGATTCGTGCAACCTCTGCCACCGGCATGTCCTGCTTCAACATCGCGGCGATCTCCAGCTTCACCGGCCACGGCAGCCGCAGTTTCTGTGGTTCTTTCTCGTGTCCGAAGTGCTCCAGACAGTACTCGACGCTGGTGACACCACTCGTCAAGTCTCTCTTCACCTGAACCATTGATTACACCATTGACACTGGAGTGATTGACGGTATGAACTCACATTTAGGAACGATGTGCAACTTCCTCGCATGATAACCCTCGACGTCGAGCCATGCCTACGTTCCTGTGAATTTTCTGCCGTTCTTCTTGGCGGTCGATTACGCTTCTTGGTGTTTGGTGATCTGAAAGTTCGAATGCTCAGATAAGCATGGTGCAAAAGTAGAATCCATTTCACTCAGGGCTACTATCACATCACTACCAATATTTTCGTCAAAAAGCACAAATACCAACAAAATTAGGTGAGATCCGGATAAAGGTCGGTAAGGTCGGTCTAATCAATTCCTTTCTGGAATGCGCCAAATGTTTTACTTTGCAGAACATGCTGGGGCCGGACTCACCAACGACTTACAGAGATTTAACGGAGAAATTACAACCGAAATTCTTGAAAAAAAAACACGAACTATCGCGGCTTATCAGCAGGCGATATAGTGGAATGTTGGCGTTATCAGGAATTTCGGCTGTAAATTCTCTGTAAGTCGTTGATGAATCTGGCCCCAGCGCTTTTCGCTTACAATTCTCCGTTAAAGTTATGTAAGTCCTTGATGAATCTGGCCCCTGTTGGTTAGTAACTGAGCATAAAAGGAATTGGAACAGAGCACGAAAGCAGGCCACGCCCCTCCCCCCCCCCTCCCCCCGCAGCACGTCAGGAGGTACAGCCGCCCCCTGCTGAGGTACATGCGATCTTCCTCTCATCCCCTTTGCTCACCCACCCCCAACCCCCTAGGCTTCACCAAGAGTCTAACAGCTGCCTTACGAAACCTCTGACACGCAAAACAAAAGTTTGCGGTCCACAGAACAACGGTGTACCTCCTGACACCACGCCCACCAGCAGAGGGCGGGTGTACCTTCTGTCGCGCTGCCGTGTTGCTATTGCGCGGCGAGGGGCGTGGCCGCCTTTCCCTGCTCGGTTCCAAACCCTTTCATGGTCCGTTACTAACCAACGGATTTCAAACCAGTTCATGGTCGATTACAAACCAAAATTTGTCTGAGATCACGGACCCCCTACTCCTTGGGTTTAACTACTTGGCAAAAAGAAACACACTTTTAGACTTAATTCCGGAGTGGAGGTTCTTCCTATTTCACTCGCTTTCCCTGTTCGACATTCAGACCCTTCCCTTTTCAGTCCATATCCAGAACTGAGATCGATATCAGATCAAATTCTCAAGCGCGAGTCAAAAGAGAACGGGAACGAGAGTAGCTGACTGTTAAGTAATCCCGTTTTCATGTCTAGGGCGTTATTATATGGCGTGTGAGTTCACAAGCGCAATAATATGACCAGTCCAGTTCGTGCGGCTCCTCAAAACCAAAGAAAATTCGTTAAAAAAAAAACTAACCGGTTACACCTCAGGTAGCTATAGAACGCCTTTTCTGAACCTGTCACTCCCCGCTTCACCCAAGAAGTGATGTGCTTTTGCTCCAGTTCGTCTTTCCATCGCTTAAAAGTCAATGTTTCTCCAGTTACTGTACAGAACAAATTAGAACAGAGACGAAAGCCTCATCCTCAATTCAAACTCGCTGAAGCTCAGAAACTCCTTATGCTTCACCTTGCCTTTGAACTCGTGGAACTCGCTGGCGTGTTCGAGCAGATCGAGCAGGTTCTTGATTCGTATGTGACAAACTGGACACGATTCGCGGAAATTCCCTGTGGGATTCTGAGCGACTTCCTCGAGAATCCTATGAACGACGCGCCGATGTCTACTCAGATTCTCCTGGCTGAAGAATGTCACACCACAGACTTCACAGCTGCGAACGTTCTGCATGAGAGAGGTCTGAATGAAAGCGACAATGCGGCACTAATTCATACAAGTTTCGGACCATTAAAACTATACAGGCATCCTTACTGATGCCGCTAAAATAATGGCCGTTTTCTATCTCAAGAAGAATGTCGCATATATTTGGAGAACACTCTTACATTATGTTGTTGTTACAGGATGTTTTGTTACGATCAAAACTCTTGCGCCAGGCGGGACTCAAACCCGCATCTTCTGCTTTCCGGGCAGCGATGTCCGCCTTACACCATCGTTGTTCGACCGCACGTAACATCCGCGATATCCTCCAGGGGCCGGATTCATCAACGACTTCCGTAACTTTAACGGAGAATTGTAAGCTTATCAAGCGATACGGTGAGCGATAAGCCGCGCTATCTGAGCTTTTAACGCGGCTTATCGCTCACCATATCGCTTGATAAGCTTACAATTCTCCATTAAAGTTACGGAAGTCGTTGATGAATCAGTACCCAGGTCTGTCAGTAGCCACCCGTGATACGGGGACATGTAGCCTCTCTACCAGCCGCTCCAGGCTTGAGCAAATGTGTTAAAGCATTGTTACTAGTAAGGCCTATATCATACCATTGCTCTCCCCAATCGAAGCCTAATGATAAGCTTCCATATCGATCGCGCGAAGCTAGAGCGACGAGTCGATATCGGAGCCTATTTATAGGCTTCGCTCGGGGTTAGCGGTGGTATGACATAGGCCTAAGGTCTTCAGCTTAATCGGTTCCATGCTGGTATCAGCGGCCGGCCCATCCCGTATCATGGGTGGGTGCTGATGGACCTGGAGGATATCGCGGATGTTACGTGCGGTCAAACAGGGCCGGTGGTGTAAGGCGAACATCGCTGCCCGGAAAGCAGAGAGATGCGAGTTCGAGTCCCGCCTGGCGCAAGAGTTTTGATCGCAACAAAACATCCTGTAACAACATATAGCCCCTCTACCAGCCGCTCCAGGCTTAAGCAAATGTGTTAAAGCACTCTTACATTAACACTCAATTGCAACAAGCCTAAACAAGAACAACAACCTCATAAAGCTATACGCTGCAGTACAGCAGGCTACTACTACACACGTCTAGGTTAGGTCAAGACCAGAAAATTCGTCGAAACCTCAGCCAAAGGCAGACAATTTTCTAAAAATAGGTGGTTTTGAGCAGCCACTTAATGATCGTGACCTATCTAAGCTACCGTATCTCATCATAGAACTAAAAACGCACCTCATATTCGTGTTCTATACTCCAGATAACCCGTCAGGATCAAGTTTCTGCTTAAATATATTCTTACCATAACCTGCTGTAATCAGTTCAAATTTAAAAAAGGCCTCAGTTTCGTAATAAATCCAGGGGCCAGAGTCATCAACCGCTTACCGACCGCTAACGGTGGAAAGTACCGCGAAACCTCCGAATGCCGAGATTCATCAGCATCAGGTTTGGGGCGGAGTGGCGTTCAATCCCCGTCCTTTAAACATTGGCGTGGCAAATATCTGCGTCTCCACTACCTCAAAGCAGCCACTGACTCTCGAGCAAGTCCAGGGGGTTGGGGGTGGGCGGGCCAGGGGACGAGGGGGTAGAACGCTCGTCCCCCCATGTTTGGCGGTACTTTTCACCGTTACCGACCGGTAAGTGGTTGATGAATCTGGCCCCAGGAGCACCTCCCTAGACGAAGATTAATCGCCTTCTTAACGCCTGGAGGTGTATTAGGTTAGGTCAAGATCATGAGGATCGTCGAAACTTCGTCTGACGGAGACTAGACTTTGGAAAGGGATGACTTTGGAAATGGACTCACTGTAGGTGAACTAGCTCAGTTACCGTACTTCATTATAGGAGGAAATGGACCCCATCTTCGCCATCAGCACTCCAAAAAACCCTCCAGACCACATTTCGGCTAAAACTTAATCTACTGCCTACCGTAACTTACAGTAATCATCAGTACAGGTCTCCAGGATAGGTCCCATGTTCGTAATAAACTCCGCAATAGCTCCTTTAGACGATCATTGACCGAATTAACATCTGGGGCAGTAAAAGCACAGTGGTGCAAAAACATCTTCACATAACACAGAACTTGTCGCTAATGCGGCCTACACGAGGAGACGAAAGCTCGGAAACCAACACAACCACCCTTATTATCGATTGTACATGCCGAAACCTCTTTGAGTGGCACAGCCGTTAGAAGCAACCTCATTAATCTGGTGCGCCACTTCGTCCCATGCAGGTCACATTCCCGACCAGTGTCCAGAATGTAAGGAATCGTGTCCCACGCTTCCTAGTGGTAGGATAGCTTACCGTAACCCCACCTTAGCGGCACATTACTCTCCCACGCTAGACTACTGTAGCATCAGCTAAGCCTCCTATATCTCACGCTTCTATCTCCTATTACTCATACATTCCATCCATACTACCGTAACCGATGCTCGTATTTATAGGAGGAGCTCCGTGGACGAGGCAATCGTATGGACGTCTGACCGGCGGACGGCTGCGCGCCGTCGCTAGGAGCCCGAACCCTCAACCCGACTTCCACCGTCTGTCGACTCCGTCTCCCGTCACCTCTCCACACGCCCCACTGCGCCTTCGTTAATCTGATCTATATTGCTTCTTGCCTGTACTTATGCAGATAAACATATATTATCTATCGACTCTCGGCAGAAGCACTTAGAGGCGGAAGGCCTCCTATGACTGGTAGCAGCGAGCTCGACGTGGAGGACGATGGCAGTACGGTAGGTTGTAAGAGGTTTCTTCCGGTTAAATTTCTGTAATTTTTTTTTCGCTCTGCTGGGCGTTTGCTAGACATCTGTTTCGTGGCCAGAAGGAGATCGTCTGCGACGTCAAGCTTTGTAAACGTGAGTTCGGGCTCTTAGGGACGTTTTTTTTCTGTATAGGTGCACCTAGTTAGAAGTTAGTGGCGTAGTCATGCCCAGTTTAGGTTTCGCGCGATTTGAATTCGGAGAGCGCTTCTGTAAGGAATCGTGTCCCACGCTTCCTAGTGGTAGGATAGCTTACCGTAACCCCACCTTAGCGGCACATTACTCTCCCACGCTAGACTACTGTAGCATCAGCTAAGCCTCCTATATCTCACGCTTCTATCTCCTATTACTCATGCATTCCATCCATACTACCGTAACCGATGCTCGTATTTATAGGAGGAGCTCCGTGGACGAGGCAATCGTATGGACGTCTGACCGGCGGACGGCTGCGCGCCGTCGCTAGGAGCCCGAACCCTCAACCCGACTTCCACCGTCTGTCGACTCCGTCTCCCGTCACCTCTCCACACGCCCCACTGCGCCTTCGTCAATCTGATCTATATTGCTTCTTGCCTGTACTTATGCAGATAAACATATATTATCTATCGACTCTCGGCAGAAGCACTTAGAGGCGGAAGGCCTCCTATGACTAGAACATTGACGTTGAAGCACGAGCCGAGCCGTAGTGCAAAATAAACAGCCGTAAGAATGAAAAAGACAACCTAGCGCGGTTGGAGTGGACGTGCCGGGAGGACGTTGGGCTGAAACGCACGTCCGATCACAATTTGAGCGGGAGCGGTCCATTATCGAGCGCAAGTCAAATGGAGATGACCCCGGGATCGAGCATTTTTCGCCCAAACATCGACTGGTACCAGTGCTGACCACGAATGTGAGGTCCGTTTCTGGCATTACGGTGGACTACGGTAGGCTGCCACACACTTCTAGGTTAGGTCATTATCACGAAATTCATCGAAACCTGGCCTAGTCGAGATAATTTCCAAAAGTGATGAGTGATTTTGGCTCCCACTTAGTGTACATCACCTATATAAACTACCGTATTTCATTACAGCACCGAAAACGAGACTGATATTCGTGATCAGCGTCCCAGATAAGTCATCTAGACTCCGTTCCGACTTAACTCTATACTTACACCTACCGTAACCAGTCCAGATTTCCAAAACAGGCATTATAGCACTGGAAAGGATCTCATTTTCGTGAACAGTAACCCTTCCGTCGCGTTTCGCCTATTTTTTTTATTTTTTTTATACCTACCGTCACCCAACCTTCCAAAACAGATTTCATGCTGATGAGCAAACCTGGAATAAATCCCATAGACGAGGTTCGATCGACTTTTTTACGTCAGGAGCCGTGAACGAATGGTGGTGGAGAAGTGTCACAAGGCAGTACTAGTCGTCAATGTGGCCTACACCGGAAGACGAGAGCACGGCAGCCAAGATGGTACTAGTCGCTAATGTGACATGCTCGGAAGACGGCAGCCAACGTAGCCGATCAGACTACAGATCGTATACACACCCTTTCTGAGTGATACGCCGTGATTGGTTTGATGCGTCGCTCCGCCCCATGTAGGCCACAATAATGACCAGTATCTAGAGTCTTTACATTAAGACGTAACCCGTAATGGAACCATTCTCGTATCAGCCCTTCCCCCAAATAACCCTCCAGACGAAGTTTCGAAGACCTTGTACCTGCCGTAGCCTACCATTCAAAAACACATTTCATCTTCATGATTAACGTCCAACTGACGTGATTTTTTGTTGCTTGGACTGCAATTTTTTGCACATTCTATTGGTAAAGCTGGAGTATAAGTAGGTTGAAGCGACTGGCAGATCTGAACATGAGCCGATGTCGTTCACAGATTTGTCCCAGTTAACTTGGAAATCATACAGACTGGCCTCACACAAGCTGAATTCACCTCCTAGAATGCAACGAAATCCAAGAAATGCTTATACTTACTCGTAGACGTTACTAGATCTCTGGTAATCTTGTATCTTGCACAATAGCTTATATCGGATTCCTTCTTGGGCCAGATTCATCAACGACACCAATTTTACGGAGAAAATAGAGCCCAAATTCCCGATAACGCGGGTTATAAACATAGGATATGTGAAATGTTACACCATATCGCTTGATAAGCCGCGTTACCAGGGATTTCGGCTGTATTTTCTCCGTTAAATTGCTGTAAGTCGTTGATGAATATGGCTCCCTGTTAAGAATTGTCCAACTTCGTCACTCAATAAATCTTGGCATAACCTAGTGACTCTATAGATGAGCTTCGTTCAGCTGTCGGCCAAGGTTTTCATCATCGTTACTACTGCTGAAGTTTCGGAATCGTCGTCTTCTTCAGAGCCTGGAAAAATGGGAAATATTGTCCCTCCACCAAACACCATTTGCTACAGGACACTCTTCCTAAGACAACAACAGATATAATCACGACTTTTTCGCGATCATAGGACGGTTTTGTGGGATATTGTGAGGAATTTCGCTTAGAGGTTTACCAGATTGTGCAGTTATGCGAACAAAAAACTCCCTATAAAAGAGTCATATGGGAAAATTCACATGGCGCTCTTCTCATGTTTCATTTTTTCTATTCTTCATTCTTTTGTAGGATGTTTTTAGGACGCTCTAATGTGTACTGTATTTGTACATTAAAGTTTTGGTTTAATTACCCAAGTTTGAGGTAAACTGTATCGAACAACTGGTGTAAGTGTGCATCGACGAATATAAACTGAACCACCGACAATCTAGCTTAAATATCTTATGTCTATATCTAACATTCAAAAAACAGAGTTCTTACACCAACGTGTCACGTCACACTTCATAGGAAGAGTACTATGTATGACGGAATGGTGTTTGGTGGTGAAGGGAACAATTTTACAAATGCCTTCAACTTGCCTAGGCTCTGAGGAACGCGACGACGCCGAGACGTCAGCCGTAAAAACGTTGATGACTGCCTTGGTCGACAGCTGAACGGAGCTGATCTGTGGACTCCTTCTTATTCCAACTCCTTTATATAAAAATTGAAAAATAACCCACCTTCGAGCAAATCATACGGTAGGCAGGCCTTGCTGCCGCCAAAATAATGGCCATTTTCAGCAAAAAGTGCCAAAGTAACTACATACAGAACTTCATTCATGCATTTAAAATCAATATGTGAAGCAAAACATCAACAGAAAGTACCTAGAACAATTTCATACAATACACAGCTAAGGTGCTCTATAAGAACGCGATAACTTCGACGAAGAGAATCAATTGCCGAAAAAGGTCGAACAGATTGAATTATAAACCATCAGCTTCTTCAATGACAGAGCGATTGGATGACGATAACCGACGAGAACATTTGCTTGGACAAACCATTGCAGCACGCCATTAAATCAAGCTTTAGCAGTCAGATACTCGATGAAGAAATTGCGACTTTTATTCAAGTCCGAGAAAAATATTCCGGATCCTAGTGGGAGGGGGGCACTCTACCCATGATTCCTGACAACGATGGGTAAACTGAAAGTGAACTATTTCACCAAGGCGACACACTGATTTAGCCTACGTACGCATATTTCTTTGCTATTATTTACTAGGAAAGGGTATCCACATCCTATGGAACTTTAAATTGAGACCAAGATCATTAGAAAGAGCTCGGAATGCTGATTACGAATATGGGTGTCAAATTTGCAAAATGAAACACCTGAGCGAGTTATGGCCTGCCGAAATCGGGAGGCCTCACCACAGGCTGGCTGTGCGACACACCTGGCGAGAGAGTGTTGAGTCATAGGGGCTCCGTAAGAAGGTCCCGCCAGCTGCGGTGGTGGCGCAGTGGTACTGCACCCGCTCGTCAAGTGCGACGATCCCCATTGCTGCAGTTTTTTTTTTTGTTGCAATTCGTGATTTATCGTCGAAAACACCTTTTCATTCCGAATTATGACGCGTGGTTGACTACGTAGTCGAGAAAACTATCATACATGTTCGTAAAAATGCTCGAAGGCAAAAAACTGTTACGGTGACATTTTGTTTACCATTTTGTAACTATAGAATCCAAATCATACATTGAATAACTAGTGGTGTTTCCAACAATCTTGGCATTCATGGAACAATGCAAAAAATGTGTGAAGCAAAAAGGTAAGTAGAATGTATGATGAGGAAGAACAAAACGTCGTTGATCTACTGCTTTTTCTTCACTCGCTATGTCCTTTTCACCAGCAATGGTGGTGTTCATTCTTCTCGCTGAATTTGGGGTGCCAGATGACAACGATGCACCAACTCGTGAGGAGAAGAAGATCGCTAGAAGGTTCGCAGCTATTCTATAGTATACTACTACAGAAACACCTCTAGTTATTTAATATATTTTATTCAATATATGATTTGGACTTTATTTGTGGAAAATATTAAACAAAAATGTCACCATAGCGCTTTTTTTGTCTTCAAGCATCTTCACAAACATGTATGGTAGTTTTCTCGACTATGTAGTCAAATACGTGCCATAATATGGAATAAAAGCTCTTTTCGAAGATAAATTACGAATTGTAAAAAAACCTGCAGCAACGGGGACCGAACCAATGACGTCGCACCTGAAGAGCGGGTGCACCACCGCTGCGCCACAACCGCACCTGGCGGGTCCTTCTTACGGAGCCCGGATTACTCACCACTCTTGCGCCAGGTGTGTCGCACAGCCAGCCTGTGGTGAGGCCACCCGGTTTCGGAGGGCCACAACTCGCTCAGGCGTTTCATTTTGCGATTTTGACAGCCATATACGTAATCAGCATTCCGAGCTCTTTCTAATGATCCTGGTCTCAACTTGAAGTTCCATGGGACGTCGAACCCCTTCCCTAGTTAGAACTGTTATTTCCTGGGCAAACCCAACTGTTGGCATTTACTTCGTTTTTAGGCATATGTCGCGAAGAGCGTCAGCACTGGGAGGTTGTCGCACGCCAGCCAATCAGTCCGCATCAAACTCGCGTGCCGCTGAGAGAGGATTTGTACAGTTATTCTGGTTGGCTGGCCTATGTTCGACCGGTGCTCTGCTTGGTTATAATTGGCTGGCGTGATAGCATCTCCCAATGCTGCCCACTTTCGTGACATGTGCCCGTTTCTCTAACAGTGCCCACTTAAGACTAGGAGAGATCCAATATCCCTTCAGTCAACTGACACACAAGAAGATATAACCCGTAATTCATAGTTATCATAACAGCAAATAAAGGAGAATTCGAGACAAAAAATCGGCAGATAAAGGCTCTTCGCCACTATAAAATGTCTTGTGGGTTGCCCGACTGGTCCACTAAAGCAAATCCTTTTCCATCGGGCGCGAGCGCAAGGCTGAACACTCGAACTCCTTCATCGGTGGGCGGTTTTGCTTCTTCTGAACTGAGCTCCATGCTGGTGGAACACGACTCCGGAAGCAACGTCGTAACGGATATTGGCTCTTCCTTGATGAAGAGCTTCTCAGTCACAGAGGGGCTTTCAGCGGAATCCGGACCGGACTCGGCCTTTACGTGCACTTTAGGGATGGCGCTCGCGGTAGGACCTAGCTCTGCTCCAGGGATGACCTCAGCAATCGAGAACGCTGAGCTTGGTTCCTCCTTCTTGGGGCGCTTCTTAGGCACCGTGGAGCTTTCAGCAAGATCAGGGCCAGCCTTGAGGAGCCCTTCTTCTGGACAAGCGTTCTTCGTAGGACCGAGCTCTCCTCCGGGGATGACCTCAGCAATCGAAAACGCCGAGCGCGCTTCCTCCTTCTTGGGGCGCTTCTTAGGCTCCGTGGAGCTTTCAGCAGGATCAGGATCATCCTTGACGAGCGCTTCTTCTGGACATGCATTCTTCGTATGACTGAGCTCTCTTTCAATGAAACTCTCAAGAATGGAGGACGACGAAGCAGACGGCTCCGGTTCGAAGAACTCTGGAGCAGTGGACGCTTCAGAGGAATCTGGCTCTGCTTTCACGACAGGCTCCGGACTGACGCCCTCCGTCATCCCGTACTTGTGCGGACGAGCTCTAAGGTCTTTGCCGACACGATAAACGTCGGTTCTGTTGACCCAGTACTGCCGTTTCAGCCTACGCACGCCGTCTTTGCTCTCGACGACGCTCTTCTTTCTCAGAGTCCGCACAATATCACGGGCAAACATATTCTGCTTCAGCATCTCGGCGATCTCCAGCTTCACCGACCACCTCAGAGACTGCTTCCGTGGGTCTTGTCTGTGACCGAAATGCTCCAGACAGTACACGACACTGGTGGCGTCAGTTTCCAAGTTTCTTTCCACCTGAAAAATTGGTAAGGGTAAGTGCAGTTACTGCCATCAGAAAGTTCACTCGTCGATAAGCTTACAACCAGGGGTCGGATTTATCAACGAATTACATAACTTTAACAGAGAATTCACAGCGGAAAACTCAGATAACGCGGCTTATAGCTCACCATGTCGCTTGATAAGCCGCGCTATCAGGGATTTCAGCAGTAGTTAAGCGGAGCGGACAAACAATGCGGACAGTACCTGTGGACCCAGTCAGCGCCGACTCACGCAGTGACATCCGCCGCTTCGCGATGAGCCAAGGCAGCTAGCTCTCTCAGTGGAGGCGACGATGACCCAACCAACCATGGGAACCTACAGGTCGACTAGATTTGATGTAATTACAGTCGATAGAGGGCAAGGTTGTTAGATGGGTTTGCAGTGGCAGTCCAAAGATTCGGACTAATGTGGACAATACCACCTCCTGTATTAGAATTTCTAGCTCTATCAAATGACCGAGAAGAGGATCCTGCCTCAGCAACACTTACGGCGATTTTTCTAGACATTATTTACTTTCGGTAAAGTAAAGTTAAATGGAGTCGCTCTACAACAGGTGGACTCCTACGTCTATCTGGGAAGAGAGCTGAACATGGATAACGACCTCGCTCCTGAAATCGCCCGCAGGAGACGCGCAGCATGGGCAGCCTTCAGTTCGATTCGCGAAGTCACCGATCAGGTCAAGGATGCCGGCCTCAGGGCCTCGATATTCAACGCTTCTGTACTGCCTGCGATGTGTTACGCGACGGAAACCTGGCCCGACAACAAGGCAATCGCCAGAGCGATGCAAACTACGCATCGTGCACTGGAGAGATGTCTTCTAAGGACAAGCCTTCGTCAGCAATGGCAAGCAGGCCTACGAAGCTCGGAGCTACGGGAGAAGTCGCAATTAGCAGACCCGCTGCAGTACATGAAGAAGTCCAAATATCGCTGGGCCGGACACCTGCTTCGACGAAAGGACGATAGATGGAGTCTCCGTGTCACAGAATGGCTCCCGAGAGACCATAAGAGATCCCTGGGACGACCGACAACGCGATGGGCAGACTCATTCTCAAGATCTTTCAGAGAGCGGAGTCTGCCTCACTGGATGCAAGCAGCCAGAGATCGAGCGGTCTGGAAGAGTTGTGGTCCCCGCTGAGAAGACCTCCAGCCGACAAAGGACCATCAAAGTATCAAAGTAAGTAAGTAAAGATCAGTTCCTGTCGATATTAGGACTAACTGTAAGGCATGCTTTCAGGCTGAAATTCTACGGAGAATCCAATTAGATAGTTGAGACTTATTAACAGAAGTCTACGTGCATTAGTTTCATCACGATATCTCTTAGGTATTTCATAATTGATTTCTCTACTGAACTTTATAATGCACAGCAATTCAGCCAAGAAGCACCATCCACAGTTAACCCAAATCTAAACAGAAGCTGATACCTAACGAAAATAAATAACATCTGAAAAAATCGCCTTAAATGTTCTAGAGGCAGGATATTCTTCTCGCTCATTTGATAGAGCTCGAAATTCCAATAAAGGATATGGTAGTGTCCGCACTAGTCCGAATCTTTGGGCTGCAGCTGCAAGCCCTCTAAGCCACCTTCTCTCTATCAGCTGTAAAAGGATATAGGATAAAGCACGGCGTTATCCATTCCCTTTTGGGATGCGCCACGCATTCTACTTCTACGGGATGTCGTGGAGGCGACTTGAATGCGTATTTGGCCATAAATGACTTGCAGTGGCCAGACGATGAACAAGTCAGCGTTTTATCCTTCTCAGACAAGTCTGGTACCAATTTACCGACCCCGGAGGGATGGAAGGCTTGGTTGACCTGGGCGGGAAATCCGAACCAGGAACCTCGTATCGGGTGCAGGCGACAGCCGGCAGCTCCTCCGACTGCGCCGCACGCGTCCTATGGGAGATATAGTGGACGAAATTCAAATGCCTATTTGGCTTAAACAATGACTTATAGTGGCTAACGAAGTGGACCTGTCGGTTGCGGGGCCATCGCCCCCGCGAGCGCGGTTCCGAGCGTGGTAGGTTAGACTCCAGACGGAAGAGTCCAGCCTTTTGTCTTCATAATTGTCTGTGAAGGACAAAACACTGACTTGTCCTGTACCCGGGCACCTCGCCCTCCGCGACAGCGGAGGAGAGCACAGATTGGGCTAGGGAAGGGGACTCCGGGATGTGGCTCATCATATCGAAGCGAAGGGTCACTGTGTGAGTGGACGCTAATTGGATCCACAGGCACTGTCCGCATTGTTTGTCTGCGCCGCTTTTACGCAGATCGCCCTCCTCTCAAAAAGAGTAGGAATTGTTCGACGTGCCGCGCCTTTTGGCAGATAATTTAAAAGGTGATTTCAACCATTTAATGACTGTCACTACTCTGATAAGGAGAGCCTCCAGAGTGGGCGTGAGCTTTTGCGATGCAATTTTTACAGGATGTAGGGTCCCGGATGGTACGGTCATGTCCTTCGCGCTACCGACGACATCGTCTGTAAGATTGGCCTGAATCTTGAATTCCCTGGAAAACGGCCCAGAGGACGCCCGAAGCAAAGTTGGCTAGATACGTTGCATATGGACTTAAAGGTAGCTGGTGTCCATCCCGATGAAGCACTTGATCGGGAGAAATGGCGTCACCAAACCAGAAGAGCGGACCCCGCCACTAAGCGGGACAAACGCTATTGAAAATGATGGTGATGAAGGTCCCGCGTGAACACTCCGAAACCGTTGTTAGTTTTCTCGGAATGGTCATCCGAAGTCGAAAAAATGCGTATGGAAGGGTAAGCGCGAAGTTCGTCAAGCCCTGCTGCCACCGAAAGTGGTTGGCTGGCGCAGTGGATAGCGATGTGGCCTCTCGGTCGCACCGAGTGGGTTGTACGGTTCGACCTCCGGTTTCGCCGCAGTTTTTGCACACATCTGATCGTTACCACTATGTGCTTGCGTGACCACAGGAGTCAATTTGTACACGGTTAATGCTTTAGTAAGTAAATGTAGCCCTTTTATGCTTTCATTTGAGTTACCTCCCAATGGAACGTATTTGCACTGTATCATATCAACAACGATACTGTAAATGCACAGAAACACATACACTTCAGCGGATAGGTCATGAATTTGGTTTGATACCGTTAAATACTTAACACTTACTAAAAGCATTAGTCGTGTACAAATTGACAACTACGATCACGCAAGCACATAATAATAACGACCCGATGTGTGCAAAAACAATGGCGACACCGGAGTTCGAACCATAAACCACACTCGGCGCTGTCGAGAGGCGACATCGCTATCCACTGCGTCAGCCGACCACATTCGGTTGGATGACATCAGCTCGTGATGAACTTCGCGCTCACGCTTCCACACGCTTTTTTCGACCGCAGAAGAGCACTCCGAAAAATTAACTATGGTTTTGACTCCCCAGACAGGACCCTAGATCCTGTAAAAACTACAACGCAAGCTCACCGCCACTTTGGAGGCTCTCCTTGTGAGCACCACCCTGTATCTGCTATACACAGGCCATGGATCACCCTGTATCTGCTATACATAGTCTGACACTCGCTGAAGTACAGACCGAACAACCACTTGCTTATGGGGTGAGATGCTGTTGCAGTGGGGGAAGGTCCCAGCGCGATTACCTGCACTTCGTTGACGCTCCTGTGGGTGTATACTATTGGGTTTAAGGGTCGGCTCCTGTTGCTAGAGTGTTGCAGGATTCTTGTGCAGCCAAATATCCACATATATCCGTCAGCTCGTACCTACATATGTATGAGCATACGCATATAAGTAGGTATATGTTATCTTTACATATGTATATACATATGTATACACATGTATATACATAGAAACAGATTTTTACCTCAATAGCAAGTAGTTGTGCGGCCCCTCGAGAACGAATGTCCGAGTAGGCCCTAAAGGCCTTCACACACTTCTGCGACAAGCAACGGAAGCGTGTGAAGTCCTGCTAGAGTCCTGCTGGCGGCAAGCGGCAGAGGCACGGAGCGGCGAGTTACTGTAATTCTAGTAGGAACCTACTGCTGCTACACTCTCTACGCTCTAGCCCATCCTGGCTGCGGTCGGCTAGAGCGCATACAGACAGAACGCTGCGGCAAAAATCAGCGGCGGCGGCAATAAAATTGTTGCCTCGCCGTTCGCCGTTCTCCGCCTGCGGCAAGCCCTTCGTCCCTGCCCTATGGTTAAGAATAGGGCCGCCGCGTTGTCCTTAACGCTCACAATGAACAGTGGCAATTGAGGCCAGAGATGAGTGGCCTCATGGTCCCAAGGCTATAGTCCTGGTGCTACCTTGCACTATCTGTCATCACAGGTCCCGCAACGATTGCCATGGATTTCACTTTGTAAATGCGGCCACAACCGGTGCTCATCCTCTTCGGTTATAAGTTTATCGGCGAGTGAGAAGTTCAAACGAGGAAACTCACGTCCATAAATGAAGTACAGCTTCGTTGAATGATTTTCGCCAATTTGCGCTTACGTAGCTTGGGATTGTCCAGTAGTAACAATCGACCCGTTGGCATCGTGCTTTGTGTCCTTAATAAAGCACCTTAAATAACACTGCTGGCGACGAATACAACTGTCCTGAATCGGCTTTCGTTAAAATAAATCTTGGCACAACGAAGTAACCCTGTGGGATGGGTTTCGTCCAGCTGTCGACCAAGATCGTCATCCATCTTACGGTTGATGTTTCGTGCTCATCGTCTTCTTAAAATTTGGAAAAGTCCGAAATATTTGTGAAAAATCAAAACTTCTAGCGCCAGGCGGGACTCGAACCCGCACCTCCCTCTGACCGGGCGGGAATGCTCTACGCCATTACACCACCGGCGCCGTTTGATCGAACGCAACATCCTTGTGGGACCCATCAGCACTCACCCATATATCGGGATGAGCCGGCCGCTGATATCAACATGGAACCACCGGAGCGGCGCGTCGTTATGAAAACAATCAATATCGATCGTCGCGCCATCAATCGATAGTGGTATATTTCTAACGCCGCGCAGTCCGGCGATTGAAGTATAAATCCTGTCTAAAAGTGTATGAAGTTCTAATGGCATTCACCTGGGATAGCGAACATTCTATCTATTCCACATGAATAGGAAAATACTGTTTTGGGGAATAATTTCACGAATGCTTTCGACATTTCTAGGCTCTGAAGAATGCAAGGATGCCGAAACGTCAGCCGTAATAAAAATTGATAACAATCTTGGTCTAAAACTGAATAGAACTTGTCCTGTTCTTTTTGTTTTTGCTTTCGTTTTTCACTAGCGTTTTATTGTCCTTAGGGGATATGAGCTATTCCATATGACTTACTAGGACGACTAGCTGTTTTACACGCACTTTCTGTGCGTCCACAAAAAATAAAGGTGAATACAACGCCAATGGAAAGTCAACAACAAAACAACCCGCTCCTCCCAATTAGGAGGGATGTGAGAGCTTTTTCTCATTTTCTGGTTATACTGGTATTATTGAACTTTCCTAATCAGTTTATCCGTTAAGGCCCCGTTTATACTTCGTCGCGGCGCGACGCGATGGCCACGCAATGAGGCCAAATTGATCGATCGCGTCGCACAGTCAATATGGCCACTATACGTGGCGTCGCGTCGCGCCGCGACGAAGTATAAACGAGGCCTAAGGCAATTATAAAAAAGATGGTCTTAGCAAACAGAATTCATTTTTAAAGACAGATACAGATATAGCGCACAAAATTAATGCATTAGATAAGAAAAAATGTGGAAAAATGTAGATGTAAGTATAGAGTGGTGGGTCCATTTCGCATTAATACCTTTACGTTAGCCGTAGATAGCCTATCTGGCCTACAGGTTGAATGTATTAGGGCCTGTTCATACTTCGCGACGAGAACGACTCGTCGCCTGTGCAAAACATGCAAATCGATTAAAACCGAGCGATCGCCGTCGAAATCTGTTCATATCTCGAGCGCCATCGCTCTCTGTCGTTCTTGTCGCTGCTGTCGCCTGTTCATACTTCGTCATGGCGACGGGAGCGACAGGGCGACGGACGGAGTGTGGAGTACGTAATTAATTACGTACACCACACTGCGCGCAAAAGTGATCTCTTCGAAGAAATTTTGCAAACGTGGAAAGAGCTCATTTCACAAATCGATTTAGTATTACATTCACTGAAAAAGTTACTATATATTCTAACAAAAAGGAAGAGATTCTTGAAATTTTTTCAGTGCGATTTTTGCGGTTCTAAGATTGTGCCCTCTGGTAATCCCGTTGAATGATGAAAAAGTGAAGAGTTCAATTTGTGAAGAGAAAAAATGAAGAGGTGGGGGAAGATTCGAAACGAACCTGTGACACCTCAGGCTCATGGTTATCACGTTGGCGGCGGTTTTCGTCGGTCGTTTTCGTTTCACCCAGGTACTGATGTTCTCGTCTTCCATTCTCTCCTTCCACTGCTGAAATTCTGAAGCTACTCTAATGAACAATCTTTATAGGAGAGGAAACATCACCTCGAATTCAGCGAAGCTCTGAAACACTTCTCGTCTCACCACTCCATCGAACTCGTGAACCAGCGTGACATGAGCTAGGAGTTCGTTCACATCTAAGACGCATATGCCACAGGAAGGGCATAATTCGGGAGCATTCTCGACGAGGTTCGGGTTTCGCGCCAGGAATTCTTCTCCACATTGGTGTTCGTCGCGCATATGCTTGATCAAGCTCGCCGGATTCGGTTGCCTCAAGTCGCACACCTCGCAGAACCAGAACTTCACCATGGCAGGTCTGAAAGAAGTCAGATCAACGCGCACGAGCACACCATTGACGGAAATCGCGAATAAGTAGAATAGGCTGTTTTGACTTGGACGAAGAATGCATGCTTATACGAGGAACGAGATCGAAGAGCTGGACAAGAGATGATGCTTGGAACGCTGCTCCCTTGACAGCCTAGTAAGCCTATGTACAAGAGCACTGGTGAGAAAGTATGAGGGCCTGTTCGTACTTCGCGACGGGAGCGATTGGTCGGCCGGGCAAATCATACGCATCGATTTTTTGCCAAGCGATCGCCCGAAAAATTGATACGTATCATTTGCCTGGCCGACCATTCGCTCCCGTCGCGAAGTATGAGCAGGCCCTGAGTGGCCGGGAGCCAGGACAACTGTCAATTTAATGTAATTTTCACTTTGAACTGGACAATTCTCAAAAGAAAAACTTGACGCTCTTGAAATCCAACAGAACACCTGCAAAATATAAAAGGAATTCCTCCTAATACCAGACACTTTAGAAACGTCAGGTTTATGTCTTCAATCCCCATGTCGCCTCACGATTTCGGACGAGTTGTCTGTTGGGAACTCTGAAAGATACGAAAGCAACCGAGATGTGGCATACACCATTCCCGTTTGCAAATATGGATAAAGGACGGCGTTATTCAAACCTCTTCGGGATGCGCCACGCATTCTACATGTGCGGGATGTCGTGGAGGCGATTTGAATGCGTATTTGGCCCTACAATGACTTATGGTGGCAGCCGGTGAAGAAGTCAGTGCTTTATTCTTCCCAGCGAGTCTGATACCAAACCACCGACCCCGGAGGGATGGAAAGCTTGGTCGGCCTGGGCAGGAGATCCGAACCAAGAACCTAGTATCGGATGCACGCGACAGTCGGCATCTCCTCCGACTGTGCTACATGCGTCGCTCCGCTTGAAAATAGCAATCAAACAAATCAAAAATCAAAAAAACTATCAAAATCAAAAAGGATTTCGAAAGCTTTTCTTAGTTGTCATAACGATGTTTTGTTGCGATCAAAACTTCTAGCGCCAGGCGGGACTCGAACCCGCACCTCCCTCTAACCGGGCGGGAATGCTCTATGCCATTACACCACCGGCGCCGTCTGATCGAAGTTTTGATCGCAACAAAACATCGTTATGACAGCTCACAACCTCGATACCAGCCACTTGAGGCTTAATGAAACTGATTTGAATCGTTTCTATCAAGACCATCAGCTTAACTGGTTCCATGCTGATATCAGCGGCCAGCTCATCCCGGATACGGGTGGGTGCTGATCGGTCCCACGAGGTGTGGATGTTGCGTTCGATCAGACGGCGCCGGTGGTGTAATGGCGTAGAGCATTCCCGCCCGGTTAGAGGGAGGTGCGGGTTCGAGTCCCACCTGGCTCTAGAAGTTTTGATCGCGACAAAACATCGTTATGACAGTTCACAACCTCGATACCAGCCACTTGAGGCTTAATGAAACTGATTTGAAGCTTTTCTTAGTGTTAAAAAGTCCATCCATTCCTTGAAAGGATGACAGATGCATGACCTGGATCTCAGTGCATGGTCAACAACAGCGTATGAAAGCTCGCCCGTACTATTTTTTGTCTAAGTTTAATTAGGAGCCGCTATATACCATTTTCACGTCGAACTGAACACTTTTCAAATCAAATTGAGCACTTTTCACGTCAAATTGGACACTCTTCTAGGTTAACTTATGACTTTTGAAATCAGAGCAAACCCTTCAAAATCAAAATGAACTTCTTATACATTAAGCTAAATACTCTTCAAAAAGGTTGCAATAATTTTTTGTTCGAGGAAAATTGTAGTCTGTTGAACCTTTAGTTCACTTACCCAATAAGTGAACACTTTGTTTGAAATTTTATAAAATTCTCATTCTTTAAGGAAAATAAAGGTTTATTGCTTGTTTAAAAAAACAGGAAGGCGGCGATTTTTTAGAGCCAAAAAAGAGATTGCGCCATGCCCTCGTCCAAGACGTAGCGATTTTTACACTGTTGATAGCAAAGTTTCGGTTTTCATGGAGTTTCACACTCACAAACGATGCAACATAGACAATTGTAACAGTAACACATATCCTCACTTTGGTGCTTTATGTAAGCAGCATTGACACTACATATTAATCAAACAAAAATCGCACCGACCTTTTCGAGTGCAGGGCGTAATCTGGTGTTTTAGTGCATTATATGATTGCTGCTTTGCTATGCTTTAAAACAGAATTTAATTTGTTATTTTTCTACCAAAAAAAAAAAAATAAAAATTGCACAAAATTATTACATTTTTTCGGGCAACTTAGGTTTTACAAAAATTCAAAAAAGTTGTTCTACATTTTCCACACCACATCGCTTGATAAGCGCTTGATAAGCCGCGTTATCTAGTTCTTCGCTTACAATTCTCCTTTAAAGTTATGTAAGTCGTTGATGAATCCGGCCCCAGGATGAACTTTCTAATACGAAGAGAAGCACTCGACGTTCCTTTCAGTTGCAATTTTCTACATAAAATGCGACATTTCGGCCGCTTCCGGATCGTTCATTCACCTGATATGCGTCAGTCCATGGCGTTGGTGCATATCAAGTCCAAGCAGACAACTCGTCCGCAACGGTGAGACGTTATTGGGCCAAGGTCTTCAGAACTACATCATGACGTTGTGCATGGTGGTGGGTGGAGTAAGCTGCTAGTGGCTCCGAAAAGTCGTCCGTACTTTTTTCTTTATACGTTCAATGGCGAGCCCAGATGAAAGAGCTTGCGAAATTTCAATTACAAATAAGGTGATCATGGTTACTAAAAGCAACTATCAGTAAGTTTTAAGGTAAGGTAAGGTCAACATACACCTTGTCGATACATGGTCGGGCGCTAGGGTGTAGGGCAATCGGATCACCCAGCAGAGCACGTATGAACACTGGCAGTGGCGACTCACAAGGGAAGGGTCTGAAGCGTATGTCTGAACGGGGAGAGCGAGTCATATAGGAAAAATCCCCACCCCTCAATTAGTATAAAAATGTGTTCAGTTTTTGCCAATCGTTAAACCCAAAAAGTAAGTGTTCCTTGAAGTTACAACGGAATCGGCGCCTCACGAGTTCGGGGTCTTGTACGCCCGCGATGCCTCTGCCACCAAGCGGCTCGGAGCGCAGTGGATAGTGACTTTGCATCAAATGAGGGAGGTCGCAGGTTCGATTCTACTGCTCTGCTGCGCTTTTGCATTTTAACTGATTGGTTGGGTATCTAAGTGACAGGCAAAGGTGAGGGAAAGAGTGTATTAATGGCCGTTTAGGTCAATTTTCGGAATCCACTAGCCTTGTTTCACATTCTAACCACCTGTGAGTTCACATCCTGGTCTCTTCTGAAAATCCGAGCAGGACGGGATTTTCACTGGGAGGTCATTGGTCCATGTAGGGAAATAAACTGTGAGGAGCCTGTAGCTTTTTTACCTTCCCCGTATTGTGACCAGTGCTGCTTCATGCACTTTATGCCTGTGTATCACTGGTGTTGAACGATTATACGTCATTATGCTGAATATGACAGCATGCAGTGGAAAAATTGCGCAAAGACCTCTGAAAACGGTATAGGCGTCAGAAACCTTCCAATCTCAACCAATTAGATGAAATGCAAAAGTGCAGCAGAGCACAAGAATCGAACCTTCGACCTCCATCACATGAAGCAACGTCACTATCCACTGCGCTCCGAGTCGCCTGCTGGGGAGGCATCGTGGGCATACAAGAGACCCCCGAACCAGTGAGGCACCGATTCCATTGTAAACTCAATGATCCCCTACTCATTGGTTTGACGAGTTGGCAGAAAAGAAACCCTTCTCTACACTGAGGGGCGGAGACTCTTCCTATATGGCTCGCACTCCCCGTTCAGACATACGCTTCAGACCCTTCCCTTGTCAGTGGGTGGCACTTTGCTTCAAAGGACTGACCTCTTTGGTTTGACTTCCGTCGACGGTGGTGGCGTTTTTGCAGCTTTTGATTTGCTGAACACCTGTAGTAGTGCTTCATCGATGAGCGCCTTGACTTCTTCGGGGCTGGGCTCTTTGGGGCCCTCTGCGGCCGTAGACGCTTCAGAAGAATTTGGTTCCGGTTTAGCGAGCACTTCTGGATTGGCTTCAGAAGAATCTGGTTCTATTTTAGCGAACACTTCTGGATTGACTTCAGAAGAATGTGGTTCCGTTTTAAAGAGCGCTTCAGCACTGGCTTCAGAAGAATCTGGTTCCACTTTAGCGAACATTTCTGGACTGGCTTCTGAAAAATCTGGTTCCGTTTTAGCGAGCACTTCTGGACTAGCTTCAGAAGAATCTGGTTCCGATTTAGCGAGCACTTCTGGACTAGCTTCAGAAGAATCTGGTTCCGTTTTAACGAGCACTTCTGGACTAATGCCCTCCATCCTCTCGTACTTGTGTGGATAAAGTTTAAAGTGTGCGGCGACACGGCGAACATCCTTAGTGGTGATCCAGTACTGTCGTTTCAGAATACACAAGCCGCCTTCGTTGTCGGCCATGTACTTCTCCTTCAGATTGTTCACAATCTGAGAGGCTGTAAGATTCTGCTTCAGCATATCAGCGATCTCCATCTTCACCGACCATGGGAGGTCCTGCTTCAGCAGGTCCTTCTCGTGCCCGAAATGCTCCAGACAATACTCGACTGTGGTGATATCGGTTTGCAAGTTTCTTTCCACCTGAAAACAGTGCTAAAAGTGCCAGTGCAGCCGCTGCCATCACGAAGTTTAAACGCGGTCAACTCACGTTCATATATGAAGTGCAGCTTCTTCCTACGACTTTCGTCTTTCTTTGTAAGTCTGACTCCTCCTGACATTGTGCAGTGGTTCTTTGTACCCTTAATAAAGCATCTTAAGCAACACTCCTAGCGATGAATTCAGCTGTACAAGGAAGGCTCTCTACAAATCCTGGCTTGATGTGATCTGATGAGATTCGTTCAGCCGTGGACCAAAATCCTCATCAACCTGAGGTTTCGGTATCACCACCTTCCCCTGACAACTGTCGGTTAGTGACCGCGAATAAAAGGGTTTGGAACAGATGGATCTATCCTAGTCCGGGTTGGGCGAAATCGGTGACCATTACCTTGGTCACCCGTACCTTTCGTAACCTACCGTACTCCAGCGTAAAACGGAAAACGGATGTCAGATTCGTGATCAGCACCCTAAATAACCCCCCTAAGCGAAGTTGGGGCGAAATCGGTGATCATGACCCCGGCAGCCTCAGTTACCCGTACCATAACCTACCGTAATCGGCCGAAATTTCAAAAACGGATGTCAGATTCGTGATCAGCACCCCAAATAACCTCCGGGGCGAAGTTTGGGCGAAAATTTTTTTTCGACCTCACCTCGTCCTCTGGAGTCCCGAGAGCAAAATGAAATCCCTGAGCAAGTTATGGCCTGCCGAAATCGGATGGCCTCACCACAGGCTGGCCGTGCGACACAGCTGGCGCGAGAGTGGTGAGTCATAAGGGCTCCGTAAGAAGGGCAGCCAGCTGCGGCGGTAGCCCAGATAGGGGTAGTGCTCCTGCTCGTCAGGTGCGACGTCGTTGGATCGTTTCCTGTTGCTGCCGGGTTTTTTGCAAATCATAATTTGTCTTCGAAATAACCTTTTATTCTGAACTATGACACGTGTCTGATTAAATAGCCGAGAAAACTACCAAATACGTTTCTAAAAATGCTTGAAGGCAAAAACTGTTATGGTGACAATTTAATTTACCCTTTTGCACAAATGAGGTCCAAATCATATATTGAACAATTAGAGGTGTTTCTAACAACCTAGGCATTCGTGGAACAAAGCAAAAAATGTGTGAAGCACACATGTTCCTCTGTGTTGAGTATTTCAAAAGTTTGAAAACTTAGGGGCACGAAACGTTTCTCTCTTTTTTTGTTGATTTTTTCCACATTTTTTCATCGCTTTCTTCCACTCTATTTGCGCAAAATAATGAATAAAAAGTCGCCATAGCAGTTTTTTACCTTCAAGCATTTTTACAACGTGTGTGGTAGTTTTCCCGGCTATTTAATCAAACACGTGTCATAGTTCAGAATAAAAGATCATTTCGAAGACAAGTTATGATTTGCAAAAAACCCGACAGCAACAGGAAACGAACCAACGACGTCGCACCTGACAAGCAGAAGCACAACCCCTACGCTACCGCAGCAGCTGGCTGTCCCTTCTTACGGAGCTCTGATGACTCACCACTCTCGCGCCAGCTGTATCGCACGGCCACCTGTGGTGAGGCCACCCGATTTCGGCGGGCCATAACTCGCTCAGGGCTTCCATTTTGCAATTTCGACACCCATATTCGTAGTCAGTATTCCGAGCTCTTTCTAATGACCCTGGTCTCAACTTGAAGTTCCATGGGAGGTCGAAACCCTTCCCTAGTTAGTAAACAGAAACTGTTGTGAATACCCAACTAGGGATTACATTTATGAATGTATATTGTAGTATAATGTAGGCCAAATAGGAATGAATGACATGACTTATCATACTTAGGTGAGCACTCTAGGATAAGTATCATTCAGTAACATCCACAGGCATAACTTAGGGGTACCGCAAGTAGGTAATAGAGATAGCGCTCAAGTTGTCCACTCTAGGCGCGGTGCCCCCTTTCAAGACCAGAGGTAGTTGGCCCCATTGGCTAACTATTGGAGATATTTGTAGCTCCGATCCTGCATATTGTCTATATAACCTACTGTGATGTGATATTCGCGTTGTGCTCTGAGAGTTATAAAGTAATAAATCACTTATTACAATTGACTACAGACGCATCCGTTGGGGAACCACCAAATTGGTGCATCAGCCGTGGATTCAAACCCACGCAAAAGTTTCTGCGCTAGCTCTCCCCAGTGAGAGACAGAAACTAAAGTTACTCCAGTAAGCGTTCCTCGGGGAACAAGGAGAACTTTAAGAAAGCCTTCCTACCGTGTTCTCTCAGGAGAGCCCTGGAAGCATCGAAACTTCTTTCCATCGCTAGGGAAAGAAGCTTTCAAAAGTTTTCCATTAAGCGTTCCTCA
Source organism: Heligmosomoides polygyrus polygyrus (assembly GCA_947396885.1). Taxonomy (NCBI): domain Eukaryota; kingdom Metazoa; phylum Nematoda; class Chromadorea; order Rhabditida; family Heligmosomidae; genus Heligmosomoides; species Heligmosomoides polygyrus. The sequence goes on along the minus strand of OX377205.1, from coordinate 4,480,191 downwards.
GGGGACCAGGAAAACTTAAAGCCTTCCTACGTGTTCTCTCAGGAGAGCCCTGGAAGCACCTGAAACTTCTTTCCACCGCTAGGGAAAGAAGCTTTCAAAAGTTTTCCACTAAGCGTTCCTCAGGGGACCAGGAAAACTCAAAGACTTCCTACCGTGTTCTCTCAGGAGAGCCCTGGAAGCACCTGAAACTTCTTTCCACCACCAGGGAAAGACGCTTTCAAAAGTTTTCCATTAAGCGTTCCTCAGGGGACCAGGAAAACTCAAAGACTTCCTACCGTGTTCTCTCAGGAGAGCCCTGGAAGCACCTGAAACTTCTTTCCACCGCTAGGGAAAGAAGCTTTCAAAAGTTTTCCACTAAGCGTTCCTCAGGGGACCAGGAAAACTCAAAGACTTCCTACCGTGTTCTCTCAGGAGAGCCCTGGAAGCACCTGAAACTTCTTTCCACCACCAGGGAAAGACGCTTTCAAAAGTTTTCCACTAAGCGTTCCTCAGGGGACCAGGAAAACTCAAAGACTTCCTACCGTGTTCTCTCAGGAGAGCCCTGGAAGCACCTGAAACTTCTTTCCACCGCTAGGGAAAGAAGAATTCAAAAAAGCACTCTATTAAGCGTTCCTCGGGGAACCAAGAGTTTTTTCAAAGCCTTCCTTTACCAGGAAGCAAAAAGTTTCTTTCCAATTCATTGTAAAGAGATTAAATCAGCAGTTCTTTCTGGTTAAACCGTGAATACCCAACTAGGGTCTACATTGGTGAATGCATATTGTAGTATAATATAGGCCAAATAGGAATGAATGATATGACCTAGCATACTTAGGTAAGCACTATAGGATAAGTATCATTCAGTAACATCCACAGGCATAACTTAGGGGTACCGCAAGTATGCAATAGAGATTGCGCTCAAGCAGTCCACTCTAGGCGCGGTGCCCCCTTTCAAGAGCAGAGATAGTTGGCCCCATTGGCTAACCATCGGAGATATTTGTAGCTCCGCCCCTGCATATTGTCTATATAACCTGCTGTGATGTGATATTCGGGTTGTGCTCTGAGAGTTATAAAGTAATAAATCACTTATTACAATTGACTACAGACGCATCCGTTGGTGAACCACCAAAGAAACCCCTTTAAAAAACTAGAAAAGTTCTTACCTACTCTGAGCATAGCAATCAAAATCAGTAATTCTTCAAATAACAACAAAAATACCGAAAAGAAGCAAATTTCATGTGGTACTTGGAACAAAAAGGGGTAGGAAAAATTCGTTAACTTGAGTGGGTTGATAAACGAACCTATGACATTTCATGTGTATGGTTACCACGTTGCCAATGGTTTTATGCTTTCTTTTCACCCAGGTACTAATGCTCTCCTCCTCCATTCTCTCCTTCCACTCCTGAAAAATACTGAAGTTACTCCATAGAGTAGTCTATACAGAGCATAAAACCTCACCTCAAACTCAATGAAGCTCTGAAACACTTCCTGCCTCACCGTTCCGTTGAACTCGTGAACCAGTGTGGCGTGTTCCAGCAGATCGGCTACATTTATGACGCGTATCCCACAGGCAGGGCATACTTCAGAAAAATTGTGGACGAGATCCGGGTTTCGCGCAACGAATTCTTCTTCACAGTGGTGATCTTCACGCATATGCTTGACCAAGCTCGCCGGATTCGGCTGTCTCAGGTCGCACACCTCACAGAAATAGAACTTCCCGAACTTCCCCATGGCAGTTCTGAAAGGAGTCACATCAACTACTGACTAGGACGGGCACTCTACTGGAAATCGCGAATAGTAGAACAGCTTGTTTCGACATGCACGACGAATGTATGCTTACACGAGGAACGAGATCGAAGAAGAGTTAGTCAGAAAAAGACGCGCTACAAGTCTAGAGAAGAGTGAGGACCACAATGTACGCAGCTCTTCCACATCTGGGTCAGATTCATTAACCGCTTACCGCCCTCTAATGGTGAAAATACCGCTAAACCCCCTGATATGACATTCATTAGCATCAGGTTTGGCGGTATTTTCTGTTTATACTTCCACGCCGAGCGACGCGATCGATCAATTTGGCCACTTTACATGCCATAGCGTCGTCGGCGTCGGAAGTATAAACGGGGCCTTAAGGCCCCCACAGTGTTCTGCGGCAGCGCCGCGGCACAATGCTTAACCATGGGGCAGAGACGCAGAGCTCGCCGCCGCCGGCATCCCTGCCCTATCCTTAACCATAGCGGCTAGCGGCGTTGCCGCAGAACTCTGTGGGGGTCTTTAGAGGGCGGTATGCGGTTGATGAATCTGGCCTTTAGTAGCCTTACCCAAACCAATGCAGGCTTAGATCTCGTCCTACGGCAATAATATTTATATACTATTTTCACGTCATAATGGACGCTTTTCAGATCAAATTGGACACTCACGTCAAATTGGACCATCTTATGAACAAGCTAAAAGCTTTTGAAATCAAACTGAACACTCTTCTGAGCCAGCGTAAGACTTTTGAAATCAAAGTGAATTCTTCCAAATCTAAATGAGCTTCTCCTATATTAAACTAGAGACTCCAGAAAGGCTGGAATTAAAAGAAAGTCTAGAGTGACTTTCTTTGAAGTTTCAATTCACCTACCCAATACTGAATATATTGTTTGAAATTTTATAAAATTCTCATTTTTAAAGAAAAATAGTAAATTAAAGCTTGTTTGAAAGTCGGCAAGGTGGCCATTTTTTAGCGCCAAAAGAAGAAATTACGCCATCGTGTTTTTTATTCGGCCATGACGTCATTGTTCTACAATGTCTGTTGACTGCGTTTAGGGTATAACTCTGTCATCTGGTCTTCGTCCCCGTCTTGGTTCCCCTTACTGGTACCCCTCGTACCATTCCCTCCTTCGCGGTTCCCCCCCCCCCCCCTCCTCAGTAGCTCAATATCAAGTGAGGGAAAACCAGGGATCGGATTCATCAACAACTTACATAACTTTAACAGAAAATTCACAGCGGGAAACTCAGTTATCGCGCTAATCGCTCACCATATCGCTTGACAAGCCACGCTATCTGAGTTCCTCGCTGTGACTTCTCTGTCAGAGTCATGTAAGTCGTTGATGTATCCGATCTCAGTAAGGTAGGAACTAGTAAGGCCATGATTAGCCACGGCAACTGATTAGCACAGGAATAAGCAACTGCGCGGTCCCGTAACGATTTCCCTGAATATCACTCCGAAACTACTGGAGCCGTATGTTCGTCTGCCCCGAGTCTCCCCAATGGGGATTGGGGCGTGATATGATGTATTGATATTGATTGACTTTCACGATCCCACGAAGTTGGCCCTGAATTTCGAGGCACAAGGGAAGCGTCCGAGAGGAGCCCCAAGGAAAAGGTGGAGGGACTTCATCAAGAGAGATCTCGCCGAAATTGGCGCTGCGCCAGATGACGCCCTTGATAGAATGAGGTGGCGACAGATCACAAGAACAGCGGACCCTGCGACTGCGCGGGACTAAACGCTCCTCAGTAGAAGAAGAGGAATATTGATTGATTTTCCCCCAACGGGGAACACGAGCATACGGCCCCTGGCCACTCGGACGGGCTTCTTCCCGGTTGTAAGTGTATCAAACACTTGAAATTTCATGAAAAAAAAACCAAAACCTAGCCATCTTACTAATCGTTCCGTAAACTTTACGACAGCTTATACAGCGCTTACATCTCGGAAAAGAAATCATCTTCGATGAGTTCTGCGATAGTGGAGAAAATTAAATGCAAAACAAATTCATGGTCAAATGACGAAATAGGCATCAATATTCCTGCCGCCAAAATAACGGCTAAAGGCAATAACTAAAACCAGAAATACATGTAAAAATTCATTCATGCACTTCAAATCAATATATGAAAGGCGAAGAACAACAACAACATACAAAACAACAGGCGGTCAGCTGTACTCGACAAATATTTTAATAGACATGTCCAACTATCTTCACAGAATAAAACTGATACCACAATATGCTCCTTATCTTCCTTCCTCGTAGAGTTTACTATTGCAGCGTTATCCGGGGACCTCACCATAGGGCCTGTTCATACTTCGCGACGGCAGCGACAAGAGCGACGAGAGCGCAGCGCGCGGAAGTATGAACAGGCGACTGCAGCGACTTGAGCGACAAAAGCAACTGGAACGACAGCGCCGCCGCCCAAACTCTTCGGCGCTGCGCGCTCGGTTTTAATCGATGTGCATGTTTTACACGGGCGTCTTGAGCGGCATAGTGCTGACCATGAGATAGCGTTGAATTAGTAAACTCGAAAAAACTGCTACCGTCATAAGGGTGTTTCGTCTGCCAGTGTATAATGAACATGCCATCTTCATCTCAAGCTGGACACTGCGAATCAAATTGGGTACTCTTCTAAGCAAGCTTGACGCTTTTGAACTCATACTAAACATTTTCACAACCAAGTTGTCTATTCCTATCTTAATTCTAATAGTGAACCCAAGAACTATGCGGATGAAACATCCAATCAGATTGTTGCCTTAGCCTTACTGTATCAAGATACAACCCGTAATTCAAAAAGCAGTAACCGTAACAACAGAATAACGCTGGTAGAAGAGAAATTCAGTAAATGAAGGGACTTCTGTGGTTATAAATCATCTTGTGCGACATCTACACAAGGCGAGTGGTTCACTAAAGCGAATCCTTTTCCATCAGGTGCGACCGCAAGGCTGAACACTCGAACTCCTTCATCAGTGGGCGATTTAGCTTCTTCTGAACTGAGCTCCATGCCGGTGGAAGAAGACTCCGGAAGCAACGTCGTAACGGATATTGGCTCCTCCTTGATGAAGAGTTCCTCAGCCACAGAGGAGCTTTCGGCAAAATTTGGATCCGACTCGATCTTTAAGAGCACTTTAGGGCTACCGCTCACAGTAGGACCTAGCTCTGCTCCGGAGATGACCTCAGCAATTGAGAACGCCGAGCATGGTTCCTCCTTCTTGAGGCGCTTCTTAGGTACCGCGGAGCTTTCAGGGGAAACCGGACCGGACTCGGTCTTTAAGAGCACTTTAGGGCTAGCGCTCACAGTAGGACTGACCTCTCCTCCGGGAATGAACTCAGCAATCGAGAACGCCGAACAGAGTTCTTCCTTCTTGAGGCGCTTCTTAGGCACCGTGGAGCTTTCAGCAGGATCCTGGTCAGCCTTGAAGAGCGCTTCTTCTGGACAAACGTTCCTCATAGGATTCGGCTCTCTTTCGATTAAGTGCTCAAGAATAGAAGACGACGAAGAACACGGCTCCGTTTTGATGAACTCTGGAGCAGTAGACACTCCAGAGGGATCTGGACTGATGCTCTCCATCTTCTCGTACTTGTGTGGATGAGCTCTAAGGTCTGAGGCGACACGATATACATCCCTTTCGGTGACCCAGTACTGCCGTTTCAGCATACACACGCCGTCTTTTCTCTCGTTGATGTTCTTCCATTTCAGAGTCCGCACAATATCACGGGCAAACATATTCTGCTTCAGCATCTCGGCGATCTCCAGCTTCAAGGACCACGGCAGAGACTGCTTCAGTGGGTCTTGCTCGTGACCGAAATGCTCCAGACAATACTCGACACTGGTGACGTCCGTTTGCAAGTTTCTTTCCACCTGAAAATTTGGTAAGGGTAAGTGCACACACAGCCATCAGAAAAATCACTCGCCGATAAACTTACAACCGGGAAAGTGAGTGCGAGTTGTTCGGCGTGTCATGGCTATTGGCGCATAATTCAAAATCTGATTTGAACCAGCTGAGTACTGTCACTTACTCTGAGCACGTGCTTTGTGACAGTTCTGCGCTTCATAACTATACCATACTACCGTATAGCGGATTACTCTGTATCCGCTACACACTCTGGGCTCTAAGCCCTAGTTTATACTTATGCAGCAGCGCGGCGCGGCACAATTGTCGGAATAGATATTGATCGGGCCGCGCGAGAAATCGATATCTATTATATATCGACCGTGGTGCCGCGCAGCGTGGCGGTGCAAGTATAAATTAGGGCTAACGCTCACATACCATGAACCGTAGGAATTGATAAGGACAGCGCTTAGCGGTCCGAAGACGATTACTCTGGAGCTACCTTGTCACTGTCTGTCATCATGGGTCCCGCAACGATTGTGCTGGATATCACTTCGTAATTGAGATGGAGGAGCGCGTGTAGCGCAGTCGGAGGAGGCGCGACTGTCGCGTGCACCCGATACCAGGTTCCTGGTTCGGATTTCCCGCCCAGGCCAACCAAGCCTTCCATCCCTCCGGGGTCGGTGAATTGGTACCAGACTTGTCTGGGAAGGATAAAGCGCTGACTTGTTCATCGGCTGGCCACCGCAAGTCATCGTATGGCCAAATTCATGTCGCCTCCACGACATCCCGTAGAAGTAGAATGCGCTGGCGCATCCCAGAAGGAATTGAATAACGCCGTCCTTTGTCCTTTTTATCCTTTAATTGAGATGGACAGCTCGTGCTCACTTGTTCAAGCTTATCGGCGAGTGAAAAGTTCAAACGAGGACAACTCACGTCCATATATGAAGTACAGCTTCTTTGTACGATTTTCGTTGATTTGCGTCTACGTAGATCGGGGTTGTCTACTAGTAGCTTTGCCCTGCGATTCGTTGGCATGGTGTTTTGTGTCCTTAAAAAAGCACCTTAAGTAACACTCCTAGCGATGAATACAGCTGCCCTGAATCGGCTTTCATTAAAATAGATCTTGGCACAACGCAGTAACTCTGTGGGATGAGCTTCGTCCAGCTGTCGGCCAAGATTGTCATCCATCTAATTACGGCTGACGTTTCGAGCTCATCGCCTTCTTAAAATTTGGAAAAGCCCGAAATATTTGTGAAAATATTCTCCAAAAAATATTTTATTCTGTACTCTTTTTATTTTTTATGAACAAGAGAAAGCACCAGGAACAGCTAACCTTGCCGTTGGACCATCAGGTAGCGTTAGCTGGAAAGAATCGTGAAAGAATTTCAGTCCTACTGACCACTCTCCTTAAACTCCTTCACCCACAATACGTTCTCCTAATGCGGAATTTATTTAACAGTTCAGGTACGGAGCGGCGCGGCGTTATAAAATCTCAATATCGATCAATATCGACCGTCCACGCACCAATCGATACTAGTAAATTTGTGACGCCATGGCGCCCGACGATTGAAGTATAAATTTAAATAAGCTAAATTTTTTCGTCCAACGGTATATGATGTTCCAATGCCATCCATCTGGGATATAGGATGTTCCATCTATTCTACATAGAAAGAGAACTCTACAGGAAAAATGTTCCTTTCTGGAATAATTTCACGAATTTTTTCGACATTTCTAGACACGATTATAAACATCAGATATCAGGACCGACTCACCGTAACCGCAGTGCGCGTCACGTAAAAGCGTGAACAGGGCAAGCTGCAAGTGAGCGGTGAACCTTACGCCTAAAATCGCACACACGCTACTCGCAGAGATAGACAAAAAACATTACAATTCACCATGCTGCTGCTAGTCCGGAACGCGTAAACTGTGCGATGGGAGTCTCTTGTACGCTTGCGATGGCACTGCTGGCAACGGCTCGGGGCGCAGTGGATAGTGCCGTTGCTTCATGCGAGGGAGGCCGGGGGTTCGGTTCTCCTGCTTCGCGTCATTTTTGCATTTCAACTGACGGTTGGGATTTGAGGGGGTTTTGATTCTACACAATATTCAGCCGTTTTTGCGCATTTTTCGAGCTGTATGCGCTTCTGCGCCCTTCGAGCGCAGAACCCAGTTAAGCAGTTTCCACACGAGCAGTTTAGATGCACCACACCCTGGGGTCCCTTCCATTGCCTGTTCCTCCGGTCGAAGAGCTTAGTTTAAACCATAGAGCCATATAGTCTAAGCCACAAATAATCCGCCGACAACAGTTCGAACCGATTAGTTCGTTGAAAAGTATACACCTATTATACATTTTCATATAAGATTCACTGTAACATCAACCATACATCAACCTCGTTACGGTGTTGCGAAATTCAAAGCGGACGTTTTCCCGTAGATCTCTAAAGTGGGCTAAACTGCTGAAAGTGGGACTGAAGCAAAGTAGATGAAGACGACTCAGAAATAAGTGGTCTATGTCTGCCAGTAGCGTGTGTGCGATTTTAGGCGTAAGGTTCATCGCGCTCCGCAGCTTGCACCAACGACGCTTTTACGCAACGCCCACTGCGCTTACGGTGAGCAGGTCCTGATATCCGACGTTTACAATCGTGTTATTTCTAGGCTCTGAACAAGGCAAGGATGCAGAAACGTCAGCCGTACCAAAGTCGATAATAATCTTGGTCTACAACAGAACGGAACTTTCCCTAAAGATGAGTATAGCGCCCACGGAAAATCAACCACGGAACAACCTACTCCTCCCGACTAGTAGAGATGTGAAAGGTTTTTTCTAATTACACTATATTATGGAACTTTCCGAATCAATCTATCTGTAATGCGATTATAACAAAGATATAGAGCAGTCTTAGTAAATAGAATTCATTCTAAAAGACAGAAAAGACAAGGAGCGTAAAATTAATGCATCAGATAAGATTTTTAAAAAATTTGGAAAGAAATGTAGATAACAAGTGTAGAGTAGTGGATTCATCTGCATCTTTTTTTTATAATTGATAGCTTTACGTTAGCTGTGGATAGCGGAGCTGCCCTACAGGTAAAATGTGTTAGCTTGATCAGAAAGTCTTGACAGGCTTTTCTTCAGAAAGTTCAGAACTTCGAACGCCCACCTCAAGAAGGTCCGGATCCATCCTAGTCCAGAGGCTACATAACTAAAAATTATGAAATAAATCGACTTGAGACTTACCGAGCTGCTCTGCAGGGGCCGAATTCATCAACGACTTACGAAACTTTAACGGAGAATTGTAAGCTTATCAAGCGATATGGTGAGAGATAAGCTGCGCTATCTGAGCTTTCAACGCGGCTTATCGCTCACCATATCGTTTGATAAGGTTACAATTCTCCGTTAAAGTTACGCAAGTCGTTGATGAATCCTGCTCCAGAACAGAATATGACCGAAACTAGAAAAATTCACGAAGAAAAAAACGAAAAATTACATTTATTTTCGTCGCAACTGTAAGCAGGCAGTTGTGTGATTTCCTTACCATGTTAGGTCCTGGTTATAACATGTCAGGCGGTGACAGCACGCGGCAAGCCTCCATTGCGTTGCTATTTGCCCACCGAGACGGGTGTAAAACCGCGGCGAGATTATTTTTTGTTTGTTTGTATGTTCGTTTTTTTTTCGTTTAGGTCTTATCTTCTTCGGCAGGATCTGGTCGGTAAGTCTCAAGTCGATTTATTACATGCTTTTTAGTAACGTGGCTCCCCGGACTAGGATAGATCCGAAGGTTCTGTATCACTTCTGGGACTCGAAGGGAATGCTGTACCACGAACTGCTCCTGCAAGGGCACACGGTCACCGCTGTCGTGTACGCCGCTCAGCTCCAGAAACTCGCTGAAGCAGGAAAAGCTGCTGAGACGTTCAGGGCACCTCCTTCATGAAAGCACCGTAGCTGTAGCTAAATCGACCCACTAAAAAGTCAAGGAGCGGGTCTGGGAGACCGCACCCCATCCGTCACATTCTCCTGACATGGCCCACTGAGATTACCACTTCTTCCGCTCCCTTAAGGCTCTCTTGGCAAAGAAAAGTTTCACAAAGTTCGAAGGCTTAAGTCGGGCGGTCGCCAACTTCTTCGGCTCCTGATCACTAGCACGATGATGACGAACACACCCCCGAATCGTTACCGTATCCGATTAGCGAAGGAGAGCGGAAATGTTCGGGCGTCCCTGCTCCTTTAGGCCCCCTCCCCACCGATATTTCGTCACTTATCCAACATGGCCTATAGGAGGTGACTATTTGTTTGCAGAACCAGGCAAGGGAAGAAACTCCAAAGTGTGGTGCATCCAAGCGGCTCGTGTGGAAACTACTCTCGTCGCTCAAGAGGAGTTCGCAGCTGGGTTCTGCGCTCTTCGAGCTTAGAAGCGCATAAAAGATAGGATAAAGGACGGAGTTATTCAGTACCCTTTGAGATGCGCCACGCATTCTATTTCTATGACGTTGTGGAGGTGAGTTGAATGCGTCTTTGGCCATACAATGACTTGCGGTGGCCAGCCGATGAACAAGTCAGCGCTTTATCCTTCCCGGACAAATCTGGTACCAATTCTCCGACCCGGAGGGTTGGAAGGCTTGGTTGGCCTAAGCGGGAAATCCGAACCAGGAACCTGGTATGGGGTGCAGGCGACAGGCGCCTCCTCCGACTTCGACCCACGCGCCCCTTAGAAGCGCATACAGCTGTAAAAATGTGCAGAAAACGCCTGAAAGTAGTGTAGACGTCAAAACCTTTCAAATCTCAACCAGTTAGTTGAAATGCAAAAGTGCCGCAACGCAGGAGGACCCAACCCTCGAGCCCCCTCACATGAAGCAACGCCACTATCCACTGCGTCACAAGCCGCTTGCTGGCATTGCCATCGCGAGTGTACAAGAGGCCCGAGACCCCAGGGCACAGTTTCCGCGCTCTATCGCCAATCGGATACGGTAACTATTCGGGGTGTGTTCGTCAGAATCGTATTACACTCCTGATCTACCCAGTTCTGGTAAGAGGGGATCGCTGACTGATCTCCCAGTAGGTGGACCAATGTGGTGACTAACAATGGTGATTATATTGTGGGTTGATTTGATTTGTATGCTGAATAAAGAAATAAAAAACATAAAAACCCTATCAAGAGTTTCCGATCAGCCTAATATATGTACCCACGGATAACGTCCTTGTTTCAGTTTTCGTTTGAATGTTTGAAGATGTTTTGAACGAAGGGGAGAGTTGATCTCCGCTCTATATTATTACCGAAACAAATTTTCATGCGCTACTGAGAACAAAAAGAGGTAACAGGATTCGAAACGAACCTGTGACACCTCAAGTTTAGGGTTAACACGTTGCCGGTGGTTTTACGTCTTCTCTTCACCCAGGTACTGATGCTCTCGTCTTCCACTCTCTCCTTCCACTGCTGAAATTCTGAAGTTTCCCTAACAAATAATCCAAATAGGACAGAGAATCTCACCTCGAATTCAACGAAGCTCGGGAACACTTCCCGTCTCACCACTCTGACGAACTCGTGAACCAGCGTGGCATGAGCTAGGAGTTCGGCCACATCTAAGACACGTGTGTCACAGGAAGGGCAAGATTCAGAAAAATTCTCGACGAAGTTCGGGTTTCGCGCCACGAATTCTTCTTCACAGTGGTGATCCTCGCGCATGTGCTTGATCAAGCTCGCAGTATTCGCGTGTCTCATGTCGCACAGCTCACAGAACCAGAACTTCACCATGACAGGTCTGAAAGGAGTCGCTTCAACTACTGATTGGAACGGGCACTCTTCTGGAAATCTAGGAGATATTGGCAAAAGCGGCAAATGATGAAATCAAAAGAACGCAGTTACTGTCAGTTAAATCGCGAATTACAAGAAAAGATCGCTTCGCCGTGCACGAGAAATGTGTAGTTATAGGAGGAACGAGATCGAAGAGCCAGAAAAGGCCTGACTTTTCCGTCTGGAGTCTAGCCTATCACGATCGGAACCGCGCTCGCAGGGGCGAGTGGCCCCGCAACCGAGGACGTGACAAGTTTGAAGTCTCCTGGTAGGGAAGTGGGAGCGGTTGTTAACAAAGTGCGGCGGAATGAGACTCAGTGTAGTCCAAATGAGTGAAGGGAAGCGGTCAGGGGTCTGATGAGGAAAATTCGAAGCAAGAACTGGGACGGGATTAATAACTAGAAGTTCCGGAAGTTTCTATTGGAGGGAGGGGGGAATGAGCAGAAACATGAATACTCTACTAACATTCTCTGAAGTGATAATTGATTATCTCTACAAGAGAAGAAACTAGAGGATATGTCAACCGTAGGTTTGGAATTTGTATAAAACTCGAACTACAACATGAACAAAGGAAAAGTTGGAAGAAGTCGGGGAAAAGTGCAATCGAGATAGGACTCAGTAGGTGGAGAATGATCCTATACGGAAGAAAACAGAATGAAATAGCGACCCGAGAGAGCCTCTCTGCTTGAAGAGTCTTTCCCACAGGTTCTCCATCGTGTCACATCTCTTCGCCGTTTCGTTTCCAGTTGAGAAGCTTGAACACTAGAAAAATTTCGTGCTCCGCGGCAAGACATGCGACACGGAGCGCACATCGGCGTTTCAGCGCCGCGACGTCGCATTCGGCTAGCGCGCGACGTCGCGTCGAAGATACGTCCTGGAGCCCGCCGAGTGACTACCACCTTTTTCGCTCACCTCAGCACCACTTGGGTGGAAGATGATTTATTAATGTGGAAATCTGCACCAGGTCAAATTGCTCAAAATACAAAATGATTCTTGGCCTCAATAGCAGAAGAATTCTACAGCTGTAGGATGGGCCAGCTAACCGATAAATGGGAAGCGGTCTCGCGTTCCAATGGATCTTACCTTGATTGAAGATTGTTATTTGTTATTTGCTAATAAGCACTTTTGTTGAAGGTGTTTGAGAGCCCACGAAATTACTTGAGAACCTAATAACTCTGAGCGGTGCATCCTCGATAAGTTCTTCGACAGCGGAGAAAATCAAAAACAAAACAAGTTTACGATCAAATGACGAGATAGGCATCAATACTCATGCCGCCAAAATAATGGCCATTTTTAGCGATAAGTAAAACCGGATATACGTGTAAAAATTCATTCATGCACTTCAAATCAATATATATGTAACACGAAAAACAACAAAACAACAACTTCATACAAACGAACAGGCAGTCAGCTGTACTCGACAAATATTTCGATGGACATGTTCAATTATCTTCACCAAATAGAGCTGATGGCGCAATAAGGCCGTTTGATAGGGGACACACTCTTAAGACTGTGATGCTTCCTATCTTCCTTCCCGTAGAGTTCACTGCTACAACGCTATTCTAGGGCCAGTTCATAGTTTGTGATGGAAGGTCGCGCAAGGGAAACATAGCTATGATTTCAGATGGAGAAACGCTTATTACTAATCGATTCGTACGCTTTGCGTGGGCTGTCGCTCTAGTCGGGGACTATGAACAAAGCCATAGTGCTGGTCATGAGATGGTGCTGGATTAGTAAACTCAACGGGGAATAGGACGAGTAACTGCCACAGTTCGACACTTCGAATTAAATTGGGCACTCCTCTAAGCAAAGTTGACGCTTTTGAAATCAAGCTCAACAACTTCCAAATCAAAACGCGCACCTTCCACATTAAACTACAGACTTTCCGAGACGGTTAGAATAATTTTTTGTTCAAAGAAAATCTTGCATGACTCCCTTAGAAGTCTTTTAATTCAACTAGTCTGGCAAATGAACTCTCTATCTTTTCAAGGAAGAATAATAGCCTGAAGTTCAACCTATTAAGGCTTTTTAAAAAGAATAGGTCGCGCCATGCATTCGCCTTGGCCATTTCGATTTTCATTTGATTAATAGTGTAAACGCTGTTATTTGAAGCAGAAACGTGAAGAGATGTGCGCTTTCCTCAAATGTTTTGGCTGCATCATGTGAGAAGCATTTACACTGTCAATCAAATGATATCGCGAGAGCTGAAGGATTGCATGGCATTACCCTTCAACGCGCTAAAACCTCTGCTTCCCTCCACTACGGAATGAACTTTACATAATCAATTTTCCTTGGCAAACACATATTTTACAGAATTTCAAACAGAATGTCCACTTCTTGTGGCACGTGAATTAAAAAATTAAAAAAAAGTTTCCTTGAATAAAAAAATAGTTCTAGCCGTCCCGGACTCTCTAGCTGAATATGGAAGATACTGGTTTATGGTTTGAAAGATGATTCTTCTGATTTCAATAGCGTCAAGCTTGCTTAGAAGTGTCTAATTTGATTCCAAAGAGGTTCAATTTGACTACCCACGACTAGGAACTAGCTTACCCTTCTAAGAACTTTACGGATTTTCTCAAGGGTCAATATCAAAAGCGATTGCTCGACATTAATCCACTCAGGCGTTCGTTATCCAGGACCCGCACAACCAGTTGCTACTGTAGTGAGAACCTGTTGCAGTGGGTGTGGTGGGCTGCGCTGATTGGCCGGGTGAGGGGGCCCGGCGCAATTACCTGCACCCCGTTGACGCTCTTGTGGAATTGTACCATTAGGCTTAAGGGCCAGCTCCTGTTGCAAGAGTGTTGCAGGATAATCGCCGATGCTTATATCGACATATATTCAGCTCGTATCTACTTATTTATGTGCATACGCATGTAAGTAGGTATATCCTATGCATACACGTGTATATACATCTGTATATACATGTGTATACATAGAAACAGGTTCTCACCACAATAGCAACTGGTTGTACGGATCCTAGATAGCGAACGTCTGAGCATAACACGCATCAGTCATGGGGGCAACGATTACCGTTTGCCCTACAGTCGTCTACTTGAAAAGGAATCGTCTATTCTTATCTTAATTCTAGTCTAATAGTGAATACAAGAATTGCGCCGATAAAACATCTATTCAGATTGTTGAGTCAGCCTTACCGTATCAAAATATAACCCGTAATTCAAAAAGCTATAACCGTAACAACACAAAAATGCTGGTAGAAGATAAATTCAGCGAAGAAGGGCACTTCTGCAGCTACAAATCATCTTGTGGGACGTCTACACAAGGCGAGTGGTCCACTAAAGTGAATCCCTTTCCATCGGGCGCAACAGCAAGGCTGAACACCCGTACTCCTTCATCGATGGGCGGTTTTGCCTCTTCCGGACTGGGTTCTCTGCTAGGTATGAGCTCCTTCTTGAAGAAGAGCTTCTCAGTGGCAGAAGAGCTTTCGGCAGAATCTGGATCTGGCTCGTTGTTTAGGAGCACTTTTGGGCTAGCGCTCACAATAGGGCTGCGTTCTGGTCCGTTTACAACTTCAGCAATCGAAAACGTCGAGCACGGTTCCTCCTTCTTGAGGAGCTTCTTAGGCACTTCACCAGGATCATGGTCAGCCTTGAAGAGCGCTTCTTCTGGACAAGCGTACCTCTTAGGATAGAGCTCTCTTTCAATTATGCTCTCAAGAATAGAGAGCGGAGAAGAACATGAAGGCTGCGCTTTGATGAACTCTGGAGCAGTAGATACTCCAAAGGAATCTGGCCCTGCTTTCACGGGCAGTTCCGGACTAGCGCCCTGCATCCTCCAGTATTTGTGCGGATGATTTCTAAGGTCTGCGGCGACACGGTACATATCCTTTTTGGTGACCCAGTACTGCCTTTTCAGCATGCACACGCCTTCGTTGTCGGCGTTGCGTTGCTTCTCCTTCAGAATTCGCACAATCTCAGAGGGCGAGAGATTCTGACTCAACATGTCAGCGATCTCCAACCTCGCTGACCAGGGAAGTATCAGTTTCTGAGGCTCTTGCACGTGTCCGAAATGCTCCAAACAAAACTCGACAATGGTGACATCAGTTGTCAGTTCTCTCTTCACCTGAAAAACTGGAACGGAGCTACAGACACCCGAGAGTTCCGCCAGAAGAACTTACGTTGATGAATGACGTGCAGCTTCTCTGTACGACCGTCGACGATTTCCGCTTAGGTTTCTTTTCTTTTTCTGTGTCCTGCGATTGTAATTCAGACTTCCGAGTATGTAGCCGGGTGTTAAGTGACCTTAACAGGACATCTTTAGGAATACAATGAAACCATAACAATTAATAAACAAAAAATTAAAACAATTCCATAAGAAGTTCCACCAATCGCCACAGTAAACAAGTGTGTCACAGTGAGGCCCGTGCTATACCATCGCTCACGCGGAGCGAAGCCTAATGATAAGCTCCTATATCGATTCATCGCATCGCGCGATTGATATGGGAGCCTATCATTAGGCTTTGCTCGGGGTGAGCGATGGTATGACATGGGGGTATGGCATAGGTCTTAGGCTTCGCTCGGGGTGAGCGACGGTATAACATAGGCCTGACGGGAGCGGCAGCATAACGCGCAGAACCGAGCTCCGGACTCCCCTCCTCCCCCTGAGCGACGAGAGTTCGTGCGTGTAATGCTTGGAATAAAGGATTTCGCGCTCCATCGCCAACGCCCGTGTTCAGCTGTTTGAATTTCCACCTTTCGCGCCGAACAACTCGTCCGAAAACTCGTCCGCAGTTTTTCACTTGTGTGCGGTTAACGACGAGAACTGGTCGCTCGGATAATGATACATGCGTCATGGATGTGCGGGATTTTTTTTTTGTTGCAAAAAGTGAAAGGAGAAATACGCAACGAAGGGCTCAAAAGCGATGAAAACCTATTATTACAAGACAATAAAATTAGAATAATAATAATAATGAAACGGGCGCGTGCAGCACAGTCGGAAGAGGTGCCAGCTGTCGCGTGCACTCGATACAAAGTTCTTGGTTTGGATTTCCCGCCCAGGCCAACCGAGCCTTTCATCCCTCCGGGGTCGATGAATTGGTAGCAGACTTGTCTGGAAAGGATAAAGCACTGACTTGTCCATTCGCAGGCCATCTCAGGTCATTTTATGGCCAAATACGCATTCAGTTCTCCTCCACGACATCCCGTAGAAGTAGAATGCATGGCACATCCCAAAAGGGATTGAGTAACGCTTCCTTTATCCTTTTATCCTTTAATAATGAGATAAATATGGGCAGCAGGGGTGGGCAAAATTTCTTTTTTTTTGATTTTCTTGAAGAATTGCCAAAATTAGTCAGAAAACAGAAAATAGCATGATAGAGAGATTTTGCCACAGTTATTCGACCGCAAGAATCTAAAGCTGTATCAGAGCATCGCTTTGTCTACCTGTATGCAAGCATTAGATGCTATGGATTGCTGGTTGAACTGTTCTTCACCGATTGTTCTCGCGCGTGCTTCAGTTCAACAGTTCAGTCCGTTTTTGTCATTTGCCTTGCCGGTACATTTCTTGTCGACTGCCGTGATAAACGGGTTTTAATCAGCGTACTTCATTCACACGGACCATGCGCTGGACCCTTACACAAACCAGTGTTAGGGCCCGTTTATACTTCGACGCCGAGCGACGTGACCACGTGTTATGCCCGCATTGATCACATGCCGTCTCGTCGCTCGGCGTCGGAAGTGGTTGCGGGGCTACTCGCCCCCGCGACCGCGGTTGCGAGCGCGGCAGGAGAGATTCCAGACGAAAGAGTGCACGCGGACGCGAATGTCTCCATACTTGGTCCACGTGTGAATCATGAGCTCACGGCCGCGATGAGAGGGTCTCCAAGCACGATGACGGCTTACGAAATCTACAGGGACTGGTGCCGACCACATCACGGAAAGGCCGGTTGCATTGACTCGCTTAGGAGGTCACATTGAAATATTTGCGAGCAACCATACGAGGGGAAGATTTTTAAGGAGGAGTGAGGAGCACGACTCAAATGCTCCAAGCAGATAACTTCTCGAACTACACTCCAAAGCTGTCTAAGGATGGACGAAAGCTCTTTCTCCACCACTCTGGGACCTTCGAGGTCTAACCAGACGCCTGAATGTCCTCATAATATTCTTAATAGAGGACTGCCAACGCTCCTAGGATTTTTTCTACCGTCTTTACG
Organism: Heligmosomoides polygyrus polygyrus; assembly: GCA_947396885.1. Taxonomy (NCBI): domain Eukaryota; kingdom Metazoa; phylum Nematoda; class Chromadorea; order Rhabditida; family Heligmosomidae; genus Heligmosomoides; species Heligmosomoides polygyrus. Next base: position 4,462,685 of record OX377205.1, on the reverse strand, counting down.
ACAGTGGAGTGGCAGGAGTCGAAGAGCCGACACATACACAGTCAGTGTAGATAATCTAGGACAGCTGGCCGAAAAGCTAGAGAGCTTAAATGGAGTGAAGAATATTGGTCATATGTGCCTCTTTCCTTTCAATGAGCTCATGAACATCTCATCCCCAACACTAAGGTCTTCCGTATAATGAAGGAGTGAGGCTCACTCTGTAGAACAGCACTATGCAGCGCTTGGGGCAAGGCGGAATAGCCATTGAGTACATGTTGACCCCCCTTCTAGTCAATTTGCATCTATAGCCATGTGCCATATGTTTCCCATGATCCAGGCATATCCATAAACGCTTCGAAAGAACCCGCTGGATATCTGAAAACGCCCAGGACTCGATTTCTGGCGTTAAGCACAGAAAATAAGGGCCTGATGTCTGATACAAAAGCCACCATCACGTACAGGCCTTCTCTATTAAAGGCAAATATGATAGACCAGCCCCTATCCCTGCTTAAGATGCTCGTAGCAGTGTCCGTGTGGTAATACGGGATACCGTCGAAGCAGAATGCCTGGCGCATCGTTGGGATCATCACCGTAGTTCAAGTGCATATTTTGCAAATCCGAGGACTCATGGATTTCTGTTAAAAGGCTAGTCAGTTTTTCACCATTCCTGGGCGCGTCTGGCACCAATTAACTCACTCCGGAGATGGTTTACTGCCACTAAGTGAAACGGATTCTCATGGACCCACGAGGACTCCGCTCCGTGGTGTAGAAAATGCGCTCCACTGAAGACTGTAAAAGTGCACGGAGAGATGGAGGCTCCGGCTGCGAGTGAGAGATTCGGTTGGCAGCGAGAGACGCCAGACGTCGTGCGAAACTCCGTTCGCGCGCCGACTGTGACGTCACGGGGGCGAGTAGCCCGGAGACCGTCGGAAGTATAAACGGGGCCTTAAGCAGTTACCAGGTGCAATCCTAGTTGATGGTGGCCGCTCTTAAACGCTTTTATAAGAACTGAGTGTGCAACTGCACTAACGAAATCAGCATGCATAAGACAGAAAACGGGGAACAACTAAACACAGTTTAAAATACAGACAAGACAGTGTACTTCACTTCCTAGGAACTTGTCCATACTCCGCGACGGGAGTACACGTATCGACTAGTGCCGAGTTATCGCCTGGGGAAAACCTGTCCGTATGCGTTGCTCTGTCGTTGCTATTGCGGAGTATGAACAAGGTCATCGGACGTGAAGTACACTGTCTTGTCCAAAACGAATTGATTGATGGTGTCTTATGCTAAATGCTATTTATTTTCCGATTTTATCTCTTTTACCTGCTAGAAGATGATCCGTTCTCGGTGCAAATCTAGTAAGGGGTCCTCTCTTGCCATATTTGTACTTAGAACGGTTCTTTTTAGATCTCCCCTCCCGAGCAAGAACTCGGAAACTGACCAGGAAACTATCTCAACGGGGTCACAACGGCCGATGTGTTGTATGGGCAGAATTGTCTCTTCCTGGGAAACAACAAAATACAAATATCTCGACCCCAATACAGCTCTGCGTAGAGTTAGGGATGACAGAAGTTGTGCCGTTAGCGGCGTTAACCCTCTGCCTGCGCGCGAAGGGCGGGCTCAAGTTGGCTGGAGACAGCGATGACGAGCGAGCGGCGGTGACGCAGTGGGTAGATGGACGGCGTAATACCATGATCGCTGTTTCCAGCCAACTTGAGCCCACCCTCCACGTGCAGGCAGAGGGCTAACGCCGCTAACGGCCCAGATTCTGCCCTAACTCTGCGCAGAGTTGTACTGGGGTAGAGATATTAGCATTTTGTTGTTTCCCAGAGAGAGGCGATTCTGCCCATATACAACACTTGAGCCATTCCGACCTACCGTCTATCTGGCAGTCAGGTTGTTGAAGTTCAGTTCTATTTTGTCACCCATTTATTGTTTCGTTACATAGGAAATCGTTTAAGAGCGGCCACCGCCAACTAGGATTGCACCTAGTTACCGTTTCCGTTTCCACCTTCCAGGCCAAAACAAGCGGAACAGAACGAACAGTCTGAGAATGGTCGGGGATCGGAATACGAAAACAGAATTTTCGCACATCTGTGAACACGCACACATATTTTGTGGCAGAAACGGTCATAATCGACTTGCAAACTTTGCACGGACGACCATGTCTCTGCCGTTTAACGGACTCATAGGGCCTGTTCATACTCCGCGACGGGAGCGGCGGCAGCGACAGGAGCGACAAAGCAAAGCATAGGCCTCTGTTATACTCCCGCGTGAGCATCCGCGGAAGGGCGGGAATCGCGCCGAGACTCCTCACCTGGCCAATCGCCGCGCCTCGCCACGCCCGTCTCCGCCGTGCACCATTGGTCCGCGGACGTTCCGCGGATGCTCCCGCGGGAGTATAACAGAGGCCATACCTATCGATGTTTCCCGGGCAACGGCTTGGCACTGATCGATATCCTTCTCCCTGTCGCTCCCGTCGCAAAGTATGAACAGGCCCATACAAGCAGGTCATAAGATAATGATATCGTCGTCGTCGACGATCCTAGCCCCGTCATGTTATCGCTCCGCCCGTTACAGGTTGCGGAGGCGACCTTACTGTAGATAGAGTGCTCCCTGCTTGCTCACGAGAGCCCCATCTCGGCTCCTTTCTCCTCTCCCCGTGCTCCTTCCGCTTCTACCTTCTCCCCCTCACTATAGCCGCTGCTAGGCTACCGCTCTCCTATATATCTCTCGTACCACTTATCATATCGCCTGCCGTAATAAACGTAGAAGTTACTCTGTCTGCTCGTTCTCTTCCTCAAAAAGCCACTGAACCACCTCTTCTGGGACACTAAGTCCTAACCGCCTCTATCACCCTCTATAAATGAGCTCAGGAACACTTCGTACGTGTAGGCTCTACACACTCTACAAACCCAAAACAAATTCGTCCAGAAACAAACCTGTGGCACCTCAGATTCTCGTAGTACGCACTACCTGTACTGGGACGTACCACTCTTCTTTTCATCCATGTTGTGATGTTCTCTTCCTCCATTTTCTTCCTCCACTGCTGAAACACTGTGTCTCTTCTACAGAATAACCTGAACAGAGCACCAAATCTCACCTCGTAGTCACTGAAGCGCGGGAATACTTTCTGCTTTATCTTTCCTTTAAACTCGTGAACGTCGTACGCATGAGATACGAGATCGGTCACAGATCCGAGAGGTTCATCACAGACTGGACATGATTCGCTAAGATTCTTTTCGGGGCCCGATTTGTGCTGAACCTTTCGCTCAATGACTTTCTCGGGAAAGCTCTGACCCGCCTCGCCGTGCTCTACGCTCATATGCTTGAACAAGCTCGCCTGATTAGGCTGCCGCAGGTCACAGATGTCACAGAAATAGTGCTTCACCATGGCAGGTCTGAAACAACTCACGTTAATCAATACTCGGGACGATGAATTGCTAACCCGAAGAGCAGCTGGCATTCGTCTAGCAATCTAGAGCAGCGGAGAACACACATTGTGATGGAATATAGATGCAAGTTTGGAGATAAGACAACGGCGGATATCGGGACCGGCTCACCGTAACCTTAGGCGTCGAGTGAGACGTCCTTTGTGCAATCGCAGAGCCAAGCTAGGGAAGGGACTCCAGGGGCCGTATGCTCGTATTCCCCCGTTGGGGCAGAATCAATCAATATCAGCATATTATATCACGCCCCAATCCCCCATTGGGGGAGACTCGGGGTAGACGAGCATACGACCCCAGGGTGTGTGCCATCCATCGCTCAGGGTGAGTCCGCGGCTGAGTTCTGCGATCTTCGAGCGCCGAAGCGCATACGGCTGAAACCATTCGCAAAAAAAACGCGCAATGTTGCGTAGATGTCGAAACGTCTCAGATCGCGGATATTCAGCTGGAATGCAAGAGTGCCACGACGCAGGAGGACCGAACCCCCATCCCTCGCATGATAGAACCCTGCTACCCACTGCGCCACGACTCACTTGCCGGTGGTGCCATCATGGGCGCACAAGACATCGATCGAACGTGAGGCACTATTGTACTTTCGGGAGGACGAGGAGAGGTCGAAAAAAATTTTCGCCCAAACTTCGCCCGGGGGGGGGGGGTTATTTGGGGTGCCGATCACGAATCTGACATCCGTTTTTGAAATTTCGGCCGAGTACAGTAGGTTACGGTAGCCACGGTAACTAAGGCTGCCGAGGTAATAGTCATCAATTTCGCCCAAACTTCGCCTAGGGGGGTTATTTGGGGTGCCGATCACGAATCTGACATCCGTTTTTCGTTTTACGTTGCAGTACGGTAGGCTACGGAAGGTACGGGTGACTAAGGTAATAGTCACCGATTTCGCCCAAGCTTCAGCGTACAACGACAAACGGGTGTCAGATCCGTTATCAGCACCCCAAATAACCCCCTAGGCGAGATTTGGGCGAAGTCGGTGACTATGACCTTGGCAGCCTTAGTTACCTGTGGCTACCGTAACCTACCGTAATCGGTCGAAACTTCAAAAACGGATGTAAGATTCATGATCAGCACCCCAAACGACCTCCCCCCGCGCAAAGTTTAGAGAAAAAATTTTTCGACCTCTAGAGCCCCGAAAGTACAATAGTGCCGAACGTGGCAACGTGGACGCCCATGCGCAATCTCTAAGCTAGGAGGGCGCAGACAGCAAAAGCCTCGGCGCGACCCGCACTGCGGTTACGGTGAGCCGGTCTTGATATCCGCCGTTTATAATAGCCTAGCCTGGAGCGGGGAGGCGTATACCTTGTACAATCACTTCTAAAACAGCGCAATTTCCAGCTACCTATACAATCTACCTGTATACTTGTTAGGATGTTAAGATTATTGACAAACGGGCAACGCTACTATTATGGAAAAGGTATTGGACGGGCCCCTGGCGCAATGATACCACGGGGGGGGGGGGGGGCAGCTCATGGGCTTCGACCGACTTAAACATAGCAGTCGGATATGGTGACGTGGAATTTCCCACATTGTACGCAGACTAACGCGTACGTACTTGTAATGCAAGTTGCAGCGAGAAGGGCCTAGGTCAAACGGGAAAACTCGTTCACACGTGGGCTGGCCCCCTCATAGTAGCATTGTGCCGGGCCCCTTTCTAATTCCCGCCCGGTCAGCAGAAGGTGCGGGTTCGAGTTCTGCCTGCCGCTGGAGATTTGATCGCAACAAAACATCGCTATAACAGCTTACAACCTCGATACTAGCTACTTGAGGCTTAAGGAAAGCTGAATTGAATCACTTCTATCTCACTTCTATCAAGACCATCAACTTGACTGGTTCCATGCTGATATCAGCGGCCGGATCATCCCGATATACGGGTAGGTGCTGATCGTACCCATGAGGTGCGGATGTTGCGTTCGATCAAACGGCGCCAGTAATGTAAAGGCGTAGAGCATTCCCGATCGGTCAGAGGGAACTGCGGGTTCTCAGTAGTAGTCGTTTGAGGATTAAAGAAACTGACTTGATTCAATTCACTACAACTACCCTCTAGGGCAAAGCCCCAACCAGTAGTCATTCTGCCCGCTAGGTCGAATGACTGTAGGTAGGTCACAATTTAGGATTAGATTATGATCCTTAATACAGTAGTTTACAAAGGCCAATAATTTAAAAAGAGAGCTATCCTAATCGAGAAATAGCGTCCTACAATATGACTCTAAAGGCCCCCGCAGACTTTTGCGGCGTCGCCGCTGCCCTATGCTTAACCATAGGCCAGAGACGCAGAGCTCGCCTCCAGCCCCGCCCGTAGGCGGCGCCGCCCAGCGGCATAGGCGGCGTCGCTGGCGGAAATGACTTGAATCATTCCACCCGGCGGCGCCGCTCCAGCGTCTGTCTGTCTGCGCTCTGCGCTCTGCCCTTTCGCGGCGGGATCCAGAGCGGAGACGGTCGATGCGGGCGCGCGATCGTCATCGGGGCGCGTTATTGTTAAGCACCAGTCGGTCTCGACTAGAAACAGTACAGTACCTCGCCGTCACCGCTCCCACTGATGATGAGTCAAGCCGCTGAGCGGCGCCGCTCGGCCTTAAGCCCCCACAGAGTTCTGCGGCAACGCCGCTCGCCGCAATGGTTAAGGATAGGGCAGGGGCGCCGCCGGCGGCAAGCTCTGCGTCTCTGCCCTATGGTTAACCATAGGGCCGAGGCGCTGCCGCAGAACTCTGTGGGGGTCTTTAGGCCTTTGTCATACCATCGCTCACCCCGAACGACGCCTAATGATATGCACCCATATCGATTCCATCGCGCCGCCCGATCGATATGGGAGCATATCATTAGGCATCGCTCGGGGTGAGCGATGGTATGACATAGGCCTTAACGAACACACCTCCGAATGGTTACAGTATGCCGATTAGCGATTGAGCGTGGAAACTGTGCGCTGGGGTCTCTTGTACGCCCGCGATGGCACTCCCTGCAGGCGGTCCGGGGCACAGTAGATAGTGGTGTTGCTTCGTGCGAGGGAGGTGGGAGTTCGGTCCTCCTGCGTTGCGGATTTTTTTGCATTTCAACTGACTGATTGAGATGTCTACACAAATCTCAGGCGTCTTCTGCCTACGGACTCCCCCTGAGCGACGAAAGCAGCTTTCCATACGAGCAGCTTGGATGCACCACACCCTGGAGTCTCTTCCTTTGCCTGGTTCTGCGAACAAATAATCATTTCCTAACTAAACCCCACGAAATAAGTTGAATTATGGAAACAACAGCAGTAAAACCGCTTCACTAGATAGCCCATGTTAGATAAGGGCTTGTTCGCGACAGCAGCGACAAGAGCGACGAGACGCAGCGCGCGGAAGTATGGAGAGGCAACAGCAGCGACTGGAGCGACTAGAGCGACAGCGCCGGCGCTTGAATATAAAAACCTTTCAGCGGCGCGTGCTCGGTTTTAATCGATATGCATGCTTTGAACGGGCGACGGAAGCAACGAGAGCACAGCGCGCGGAAGCATGAACAGTCGACAGCAGCGACTAAAGGCCCCCACAGAGTTCTGCAGCAACGCCGCTCGCTGCTATGGTTAAGGATAGGGCAGGGACGCCGGCGGCGGCGAGCTCTGCGTCTCTGCCCTATGGTTAAGCATAGGGCCGCGGCGCTGCCGCAGAACTCTGTGGGGGCCTTAAGTCCACTAGAGCGACAAGAGCGACAGCTCCGGCGCTGCAGTATGAAAACTTTTCGGCGGTGCGCGCTCGGTTTTAATCGATATGCATGTTTTGAAGGGCGACGAGTCGCTCTTGTCGCGAAGTATGAACAGGACCTAAGTGACCAAATATCGGGGCTGGGCGCTAAGGGCCTTTTCACACTTCGCGAGAGCAGCGACAAGAGCGCAGCGTGCGGAAGTATGAGTAGGCGGCAGCAGCGACTAGAGCGACAAGAGCGACAGCGCCGGCGCTGCAGTATGAAAACTTTTCGGCGGTGCGCGCTCGGTTTTAATCGATATGCATGTTTTGAACGGGCGACGAGTCGCTCTTGTCGCGAAGTATGAACAGGACCTAAGTGACGAAATGTCGGGGCAGTGGCTAAAGGTGCAGGCTGCCCGAAAGTTTCCGCGCTCCATTGCTAATCGGTGTACGGTAATCATTCTGGGGGTGTTCGCCAGAATCGTGCTACTATAGCGTCTGAATGTATTCTATAAAAAAGAAAAATAAGCAAAACTTCAGACAATCAACAAAGTAGGATCACCGCCAAAATAATGGCCATTTCCAAACATAATCAGGAAACTGTATAGAAGTTCATTTGTACATTTAAAAAATCTAACAACACCAACAACAACTACTACTATTTGACACATCAAAAAACAGGACGATTTCCAAAATCAAAAATCAATTTCTATGCTTTGCATGAGAGATAAACAAACGTCACAGGCTGTAAAGAAAAACATGACGCAGCCCGTAATCAAGAACAGAGCAACCGTAACAACAGGAAACGTGGGGGGATAAGTGAGAGATTTAGTACAGAACGCCTTTTGTACCGTATTGGACGCTACAAAACCTCCTGTCGGTCATTCCTACCTAACGACTGGTCCACTAACGCGAATCCTTTTCCATCGGGAGCGACACTAAGGGTGAACACTCGGACTCCATCATCGCACGGCGGACCAACAGGGCTGGGCTCACTCCTACTGTGAGGCTCACTAGACCAACTGCCCGTAGAACACGGCTCCTCTTTGATTTCAGTAGGACAGGGTTTACTTTCAAAGAGTAATTCTGGACGACTGCTTTCAATAGGGCCTGGCTCCTCATTTCCAGTAAAACCCTCAGCAGTTGAGATCGCAGGAGAACTCTGCTCCTCGTTAAGTAAGAATTCTATAGGTATAGGAGATATAGAGCCTTCAACAGAACCCGCTTGAGTCCTACAGCACACTGTTTGAAAACAAGGTCTCTCAACAGAAGTTGGTTCATTCCTAACGAATCGCTCCGGATCCGTTGCTAGCATTCTGGCGACTGTCCACACATCCTGAGGTGTGATCCAGTACTGCCGTTTCAATTTGTCGTTGTTCGTCTTCGTCTTCAGAATTTGTACAATCTGACCACTTGTCAGCTTCTGCTTCAGCATATCAGCGATCTCCATCTTCACCGACCAGGACAGCCTCAGCTTCTGCGGGTCTTTGTCGTGTCCGAAATGCTCCAGACAATATGCGATCGTGGTGATACCAGTGTCCATGTTTCTCATCACCTAAAATTTTTTAACTTAACTACTGGAAGCGGGAAGCACCCTGGTGGATGACCATACGTTTATGAATGAAGTGCAGCTTTTTTCGGCGCTGTCCGATGATCTCCGCTTGTGTCTCTGGCTGTTTTCTGATTGTAGTATTGACTTCTGGCTATGTAGCTTCGTGTTTTGAGACCTAATAAACATAAATAAAGCACCTTTAAAAGTCACCCTTGCTAGGTAGATAACAGCACTTGTTGAGAAAAATCAATCTAGAAGGCAAACGTGGTGGAATGTCGCATTCAATATGGATAATGGAAGCAGAACGACGTTAACCAATCCCTCCGCGGGATGCGCCACGCATTCTACTTCTACGAGACGTCGTGGAGGCCGATTGAATGCGTACTTGACCGTACAGGGTGTTGCGGAGGTCATCCGATGAATAAATCAGCGCTTTATCCTTCCCAGACCACACTGGTACCAATTCTCCGAGCCAGGAGGGATGAAAGGCTTGGTTGGCTCGTGGGCGAAACCCAAACCAAAAACCTTAAGCAGGAAACACGCAGCACCGGCGCCTCTTCTGGCAGCACTGTATGCACCCGAACTACAAATGGATCCCTATACTTATAACCAATAGGGGCGCGTGGTAGCTCAAATTGGACACTTTTCAAGCTGGTTGTCATCTGCACCCCGAATCAAGGCTCTCCGGTCAGATTTCCCTCCCAGGCCAACCAAGTCTTCCATTCCTCCGAGGTCGGTGAATTGGAACCAGACTTGTCTGGGAAGGATAAAACGTTGACTTGCTGATCGGCTGGTCACCGCAGTTCATTGTATCGCCAAATACGCATTCAAATCGCTTCCACCATATCCCATAGAAGTAAAATGCGTGGCGCATCCCAAAAGGCATTGATTGACGACTAACGCTACCCTTTACCCTTTATAATGGTGACTTCCACTAATGTCGTTGCTTAATTGATTACCTTAATTATTTACTTATATCGATTCATACAATTTTCATGTCAAATTGGACACTTTTCAAGCAAACTGGACACTCTTCTTAGCAAGATTTGAAATCAAAGTGGATATTCACCAAATGAAACGAGCGTTCTTCAGATTAAACTATACCCTCTCCAAGAAGGTTAATATAACTTTCTCTCTAATAAGGAAGATTTTGTATGTTTTTTTATTTAACCTACCCCAATAAGTGAAAACACTGTCGAAAGTTTCACAAGACTTTTGTTTTTCAAGGAAAAATAACAGCTTGTAGCTTACTTTAAAGTACAGGAAGACCGATGCTAAAAAACAGATTGTCGTGCACCCATCTAGGGAGTCGCGATTTTATTGAAGTTGAGATTTTATTCTAATTGATGTAAAAAAAAACTTGATCAAAGAGAGATGTACACTCAATGGTGAAATGATAACATTCGTAGAAAACCCGTTTCACGTAAGCAACATATCCATAAAATTCCCGAAATCACATCTGAAGCCGCATCTTACTGATGCCTTACCAGGAAACTATCTCAACGGTAGGTCAGAACGGCCCATGTGTTGTATATGTGCAGAATAGCCTCTCTCTGGGAAGCAACAAAACGCAAATATCTCGACCCCAATACAACTCTGCATAGAGTTAGGGACGACGGAAGTTGGGCCGTTGGCTGCGTTAGTCCTATGCCTGGAGGCGGAGAGGCTCAACTTGGCTGGAAACAGCGATGACGAGCGAGCGATGGTGGCAGAGTACGTAGAGGGGCGGAGTAATCCCCGTGATCACTGTTTCCAGCCAACTTGAGCTCTCCCTCCGCGTGCAGGCATAGGGCTAACGCCTCCAACGGCCCAACTTCAGTCGTCCCTAACTCTGCGCAGAGTTGTATTGGGGTCGAGATATTTACATTTTCTTGTTTCCCAAAGAGAGGCGATTCTGCCCATATACAACACTTGAGCCATTCCGACCTACCGTCTATCTGGCAGTCAGGTTGTTGAAGTTCAGTTCTATTTTGTCACCCATTTATTGTTTCGTTACATAGGAAATCGTTTAAGAGCGGCCACCGCCAACTAGGATTGCACCTAGTTACCGTTTCCGTTTCCACCTTCCAGGCCAAAACAAGCGGAACAGAACGAACAGTCTGAGAATGGTCGGGGATCGGAATACGAAAACAGAATTTTCGCACATCTGTGAACACGCACACATATTTTGTGGCAGAAACGGTCATAATCGACTTGCAAACTTTGCACGGACGACCATGTCTCTGCCGTCCTGGTTCCTTATAACAGTACCAATCTTTCTTCTCCATCCTCAACCAACCATATTGCTAATGATTTCACATCCGTCACATACAGCAACCTCCTCACTACTACAGGAAGGCTTAATACCACCCACATCATCGTCATCGTCCGGCGACCAGTCTACATCCTGCGATTCGTTCAAGTTAAGCTAACATCACGAACGAGAGAACGTCAATGCAATAAACATCAAACAAAAAAAAACTACCCGGAGTGTTTCCTCCTCATCAGCACAATCAGTATCCCCATATATAGCATTTTGAATTATGCCCCGAAAGGCATCTGTTACGGCGATCTCCCTACGAATAGGGGCAGAGTAGTCGGGAGGAAGGCAGTTAGCAAGACAACCAATAACTCGGCGCGGAGAAAACATTGAATTATACAATTGATATCAATTCGGGAGGGGGGTGTCGTATAGTGTGTCGAAGGACGATCACAATCGATCAAATATAAATAATATATACATCAGTTAATTAATTAAAAATATAAATATAAATATAAATCAATAATACGTAATTAATACATAATAACTAAATAAATAAACAAATAAATAAATAAATAAGGAAAAATAGAGATAAATCTTTTTTATCTCTCTTCCACTTTTGGAGTCATGAAGTAGTGCTAACAGGCCCACTGTCAATGCCTAACGAAGACGGTCAAGATAAAGAATATTATCTATTTTGTAGTTGGGACAGGCCCTTGAATGGTACCGAGGAACTGCAAAGAAAAGTCGCCTGTTCTCTCGTTCGTGATGTTAGCTTAACTTGAACGAATCGCAGGATGTAGACTGGTCGCCGGACGATGACGATGATGTGGGTGGTATTAAGCCTTCCTGTAGTAGTGAGGAGGTTGATGTATGTGACGGATGTGAAATCATTAGCAATATGGTTGGTTGAGGATGGAGAAGAAAGATTGGTACTGTTATACGTTCTCTCCAAAAGTCGAAGAGGTGTAGAAAAAAAATCAAACATAAATATAGTTAATTAATTAATTAAAATAAGAATATAAATAATAAATAATAATAAATCAAAAAATATTATTTTTTTCCTCGATCTTTGGAGTTCTGAAGTTATCTATTTCGTAGGCAAAGAAAAGTCGCCTGCTCCTCCTCAATGGCCAACCGAATTAGGTATTATGAACGCTGTTGCTTTGTGTGTTTATTTTTGTGTTTATATCGAGGTTAAAATAAAGTTATAATGTCAGTATGGTACACTACCGCGGTTAAGATACACTTTATATCGACAAAAATTGATGGAACAAGACCAGCAAATCAGGAGCAGCACCTCCGGATTCGAACTCCCGACGCTTTTCCCGCAAGCCCGCCCCCCACAGCCACTCGGCCATCCGGTCGCTCCGCCGTTGGTGGTGAGCGGCGCACCTCAATGTTCCATTTCGGTCACTGTACGGCTAGCAAGCGAATTGTGAAATCGCTGTAATTCCGCTATTGTTCCAGCCCCAAACCTTTTGCAGGATAGATCCTAACCACGACATGGCAGTTCCAGGCGTCAGTTCTGCTTTATCGGCCCGTATTGAAGTGAAATGGTTTTTTGCAATTTTCGACCTACCCAGATGTCCGCAGGAAATTTGGAAACCACTGCGGTGCTTCTCAGACAACGCTCTACAACCCTATATAGGTCACTTTTAAAATTGCCACGGGAAGTTCATTGACCTCCCTTGTAAGTCTCTTAGATATCCATAGACATCTGGACTGGATTTGTAAATTTTTGGAGAAATTACGAGAGTTATACCCAACCAGATTGGGACAGTTCATCGTTCCTTGCTATGAACCTAGCTCTTCACACAAAATAATCAATACACGAAGAAAAAATAATTTAAAAAACAAATATTGAGAAAACTGACTTGTAACACCTCATGTATTCAAAAAACAAATTGCGCTGCGTGTTCTCGGTTCTTTTCACCCAAGAAGCTATCTGCTCCTCCTCTACTGCTCGCTTCCATCGCTGGAACATGAGAGATATAACTGCAGAGCACTCCTGAACGAAGTCATGAACCTCACCAGAAACTCGATGTAGCTTCTGAACCGCTTTCGCTTTACTGTGCCACTGAAGTGATGAAGCCGCCTGGCATGCACCAGGAGGTCCTGAGGGTTCCTGAGACGCAGGTCACAAGCAGGACAGGTTTCAGGAAAGTTCATCACGTGTTGCTGGACGGTTGCGTTCGGAGCGCTGTGAACCTGACGCATATGTCTGTTCATAAACGCCTGGCTAGAGACTGTCAGACTGCAGAGCTCACAGTACCAGTCGTTTTGCATCGGTAGTCTGAAAGTACGCCAGATATGCGGCTATTTGAAGAAAAGAATCGGTCGAAAAGGACCTGAGTAGGAGACAAAAGTCGGCTCGGGTCACTTAAGAACGATTATAACTCGACAGCTCTGTCTATGTACTGACCTGCGTGACTTTCTCTTAATATATAAGATGTATTAAATATCATTTTTCTCCGATATTTTTTCTCCCCTTGTTGTGCTCCTCCATTCTCGTTTTTTGGACTTTTGTGTTCCTGTTGTTTTTTTTTTTGCAACATGTCATGGTTTGTAATAAATATGACTTTGACAGGCATTAACTTGCCGGATAGGCGACATCCACATGGAAGACGGTTCCGTAGTATCAGATCGAAGAGTCAAAGCTCTTCACGAAGGAGCAAAAGTAACTAAACCGTTTTTTTAGTTCTTTTCGGATCTCTCCGACTTTTCAGTGCCCCGAAGCATGGTTGCCTAAACGTCAACGGAAATGAAGTCATTAAAAATCTTGGCCAAGATCTTAGCAGGAGAGCATCGAATCTGAACTTCATTCAAAAATTTATGCCAAATCGAACCTTGGTGATGAATCATATTATCACGTAAATCTCTTCAAAACAAACTGTACACTTTTCCATTCAAATTGTACACTCCTCTAACTAGGCTAGAAGCTTTTGAAATCAAAAAGAACATCTTCCATTTCTTCACGTGCATCTTCCGTCTATCAGGTTGCACTATATTCGCCGCGAAGGATAGTACAATTTTTGTCGAAGGAAAATTTGGTATGACTTCGAAATTCTTAACCCAGGTACCCCAACAGGTATCTGATTGAAATTTTTTAAATTTATAAAAGAGAAGCGGTGGTTTAGACCCTACTCTAAGGCACAAAGAGGCCAATGAACAAAGAGATCGCGCCATGCACTCTCTTACGTCATAGAAGTTTTCATTTGATGTTTTTTCATGATTCATGACACAAGAAATTTGAATATAGGCGTTACTTCCTGCATAAAAACGATGTGGCCTGAGTGAACCTCTCCCCTGCTACCAAATCCCTGTGAAAACAGCTCCGGCTTAGCTCTTGTGATCGTGAGCACCCAGACCTACAGTCAAGCTTGCAAACTGCAAAAATGAAGAAAAAACTCACATGGAACAAAACAGCAAGGTAGGCATCGATGTGTTTGCCACCAAAAACAATGGTCGTTTACAGAAAAATCAGACAAATACACACAAAAATTCATTCGTGTACTGAAAAAATAGAATGGCGATCGCAGAACATCAATAATTTAACACATAACAACAATCACAACAATTCACATAATTAAAGTGGGCGGAATTTGGCAAACTCTAAACAATTAACGTGGAGAACGGTCCACTGCTGAAAGCGATTTGAACGCTTAAAACCTTTCAGTTATTCGGCGGATTTGTAGGTACAAGTCTAGTGGGGTGGTCGATCTGATATTTCATTTTATTTATTGAACAAGTTGTGTGCCTTGCTTTGAATAACTAATAGAACAGTAAGCCAGAAACTAAAACGCATGCTACAGTCTGTTTTTTAATCGTTTGATCCTAAATGTTCTGTGGCACCGTTGATGCCATTCAGGCCGCCCGCCGCCTCCTGATAGAGAAGCATCGCGAGAAACAGAGGCCAGTGCATATCGCCTTCCTCGACTTGGAGAAGGCCTTTGACCGCGTACCGCGTGAAGTGATATGGTACGCCCTGCGTCAACATGGAGTTCCTGAAGAGCTCAAAGAGTGGATGCGAATTCTCTACTCTTCCCCGAAGAGTAGAGTTCAAGCTGTAGCTGGAACCTCGATGGAGTTCCCCATCTCTGTCGGGGTACACCAGGGTTCTGCGCTTTGCCCACTCCTCTTTGTTGTCGTCATGGATGCCATCACACGAGATCTTCAGAAGCCTGTCCGCTGGACGTTGCTTTATGCTGATGACGTGATGCTTGCTAGCGAAGATAAAGGTGAACTCGAGCGAGAGGTGCAAGCTTGGTGTGATCGCTTGGAGCGGTTTGGACTCAAACTGAACGTGAAGAAGACCGGGTATTTAACGAAGGACCTTACTGAGTCCAGCTCCGTCAAGGTTGACGGCATCGAGCTTCCACGCACTGCGGTCTTTAAGTACCTAGGATCAGCAGTAGCGTCTGACGGCAAACTGATGGTCGAAGTGAATTCACGCGTGAGTGCAGCTTGGTCCAAGTGGCGCTCGTTGACTGGCGTGCTCTGCGATAGGAAGATACCAGAGCGCTTGAAGTCGAAGATATACAGAGCGATGTACGGTGCTGAGTGTTCGCCTCCCACTAAGGAAGTTGAAACGCGTCTCAGCGTCATGGAGACGAAGATGCTGCGCTGGACGGCTGGAGCCACCCGCATGGACCACATCCGAAACAATGTCATCCGGCAGAAGTTTGTCGCGCCGATAGCGGACAAGATGCGCTTGCGATGGTACGGCCACGTTCTGCGTGGAGAAGAAGACAGCGTCCGCAAGATAGGCCTTAACTTCGAGGTAACTGGAAAGCGGCCTAGAGGGCGTCCGAAGCAGCGCTGGTCCGATACGTTACATATGGACTTGAAAGTAGCTGTTGTTCACCCTGATCTAGCGCTGGATCGGGAAAGGTGGCGTCATGACACCAGAATGGCGCCTCAGACGCTCTCACGGCAGCACACAGCCAATTGTCACATCCTGTCTTAACCTGTTTCCTGAGTCAAGCGAGTGCGCGTCGCCTGCTTGACTGTGGCGATAGGCAGTGTTGTTTGAAATTGTTCCAAGCTCTACTTTATTCCGCCGTGTTTTTTCACCTTAACTTCGCCAAGTAGTAATGCTGTTTTAAACACTCACTCGATCACTTAAGAGGAATAGATGACATATTGCTAACACGGTTGTACTTTTTCTCATTTGTATTTTTTTATTTCTATCCTGATTTAAGTGAGAGTATCAGGTGGCCACGCCCACCAGACTTGTACCGATTTTTACATTTTCCTAAAGCAATCAGATGCCTTCGTCGAGAACTATAAATAGTCTATTGCACTTTTAAGCGACAATGATCGATGTGAGTCAGAAACTAGCAGTTCTGCTACATTCTAGCATCAACATAGGGATTGTTCATAGTTTGCGACGGCAGCGAATGGTCGGCCGGGCAAATCATATGTATCGATTTTTGCCAAGCGATCGCCCAGCAAAAAATCGATATGTATGATTTGCCTGGCCGACCAATCGCTCCCGTCGCGAAGTATGAACAGACCCATATGCGTACAAAACAGCTCTATGAGCTGCTAAGAAGATGATATACAACTCCTTGTCCGGGAGATAGTAACCGTAACAGCATGTACACGTAGGAGATATGAAAACTCAAAGGGAACAGAGCTTCTACCGTACCGGCCGCCACGAAACATTCTGTTGGCCAACTGTACAAGGTGATTGGTTCACCAGGGCGAATCCCTTTCCATCGGGCCTAGGAGCAAGAGTAAACACGGGGATTCCGTCAATAAGTGGTGCTTGTGCTTCGACAAGTGTGAGCTGAATCCCAGCCGAAGGTAGGGTGAAAACTGTAGTCGCTGTAGATCGTGGTTCTTCCTTGATGGAAGTGTCAAACATAGAGCGTTCAACCGTACTCGGTTCAATCTTAAAGGCCGAGGTCGGCATTGTGCTCGGCTCGTCCTTGATGGGAGCCTTGGACATGAGGTTTTCAGCAAGGTCTGGCTCCGCTTTAATGCGCTCTTCAGCACTGGCGCTCTCTTCGACCTCGTGCTTCTTCAGTTTGCCTTTCAGCTTCGCGGCGACGCGTCTCACCTCGTGTATGGTGACAGAGTGCTGATGTTTCTCCTTTCGAAGCACGCGCGCAATCTCCACGATCGGCAAACCCCGCTTCCGCATCTCAGCGATCTCCATCTTCACCCACAACGGCAGCCGCGGTTTCTGTGGCAGGTGATCGTGTCCGAAATGCTCCAAACAGTATTCGACGTTGGTCACATCACTTGTCAAGTATCGCTTCACCTGAACAATACATAAACAAAGGCACTTCTAGAAGGTAATCTATAGAAAAGAGGACTCACGTTCATGAATGACGTACAGGTCTTCTGTACGGCTGCAGAGGATTGGTTCGGGGTACGTTTCTTTGAATTCGTCCTACGCGCCCTTAACATAGCACAGTACGTTTATTAGTTCACGATCTTGAATTTTTCTTCAGGCGACTGCCATTTTCACTTCAAATTGGACATCTTTCATGTCAAATTGGACACTCTCCTAAACAAGCCTAACGCTTTTGAAACCAAACTGAACATCTAAATCAAAACGTGTTCCTTCCACATCAAGGTAGAGACCCTCCAAAAAGCTTACCAAGGAAGGCTCTCAGGAGTAGATCTGAACGGCGAAATGGGCTGCGTACTGTGAGAATCTCCACCTTCATACAGTAGACAAACATGTTTCGCTTTGCTGAGTCCTTGAACCAAAAGAGCTACGGGCCCTCGAAGGTGGGGAAGGTGCTAGACCAGACCACGATCGGTGGCTCAGCAGGGTGCGACGCTGCTTCGCAGGTGCTAGGCCAGATGTTCGACTCCCATGCTATGCACTATCTTTGCATTTTTTTTCATGACCGCAGCCTTCTTTTTAAATTTGCTTCCTGACATCTCCTATACATTTGTTTCACTTTAAGTTCTCAAAAGCGTCGGATTCGTGATCAACACCCCAGATAACCCCTACAGACAAAGTTTGGACGAAAACGGTGACCATGACCCTACCATTGGTCACCCATACCTACTGTAACTTCCCGTACTCCAGCGTAATACCAAAAACGGATGTCAGATTCGTGATCAGCACCTCATGTTACCCCCTGGGCGAGGTTTGGGCGAATTTTTTTGACCTATCCTCGAGCACTGGAGTCTGAAAGTAGTGCAATAGTGCCTTAATGGCGGTTTAAATCAGCCTACTTCCTACACATTTATTTCACTCTAAGTTCTAAAATAAAGGTTTATTGTGAGCTGTGCTTCGCTCATGCTTCGCTCACTTTTCTCACTTTCTGTTTTATACAATATTTTTTTTTCAGCGAATATTAAATAGTAATCTTATAGCAGGTACGGGATAGGCCTTTGTTGTACCACCGCTCACCCCGAGCGACGCCTAATGATATGCGATAGCGATTAGACCTAACCGAATGCTGCCATGGCAATGCCAGCGCGATAGGAGGTACACCCGCCTCTGCTGGGAACATGACGTCAGGAGGAACACCGCTGTTCTGCGGACCGGAAACTTTTGTTTTGCGTGTCAAAGGTTTCGTAAGGCAGCCGTTAGACTCTCGGTGAAGCCAAGGGGGTTGGGGATGGATGAGCAAGGGGGATGAGAGGAAGATCGCACGCCTCCAGCAGGGGCGGGTGTACCTCCTGACCGTCCCCCCATGGCAATATGCCAAATCTTGCTACAGTATCCCGAGCCGTTGTCATTGGAGCTCGTTTTCGTTGCCCAGATGGGTCTTCGAGCGCAGAATCACGCTAGGGAAGAGACTTCAGGGTGGATGCCATCCAAGCTGCTCGTGTGGAACTGATTTCGTTGCCCAGGGGAAGTCCCAGAAAACGCTGGCCAATTATGTGACTTCAGAACCCCTCAAATCTCAACCACTCAGTTGAAATGCAAAAATCACGCAACGCGGGAGAACCGAACACCAGACTTCCCTCGTATGAAGCAACGCACTATCCACTGCCCCAAGACTCGCATGCCATCGCCGACATACAAGACATCGCAAGGCGATCCACGACGCACCGACAGCGGCATTCAGCAACGACCACGGCAGCCGCCGGTTAGGTCTAAGTAAGACCATGATATGCTCCCATAGGCCCAGTTTATACTTCGACGCCGGCGACGCGACACCACGTATAGTGGCCACATTGATCGAGCGACGCGATCGATCAATTTGGCCACTATACATGCGGTCGTGTCGCTCGGCGTCAGAGGTATAAACGGGGCCATATCGATCCCATCGCGCGGCCCGATCGATATGGGAGCATATCATTAGGGGTCGCTCGGGGTGACGTAGCTCTTTGGGTTCAAGGGTTCAAGTAGTCAGCAGAAATGAAACATGACTTTCTTCTATATAAAGATGGAGATTCTCGCAGTACTATCCGTTCAGGCCTACGCCTGATGGTGAGACCCTTCCCTGGTTAGCATAATTTTTCAGAACATATCCTGTTCCGCAACCAGAACAAAAGAAGCCTGCATGGCCGGGACAAGGTCAGAAGAATCCTATTGGCTCGATGGACAGTATCTTGGAATTATCCCACTCAACGGAAGTAACGACTGTTGCACTCCAGCAAATCACCCTGCGACATTGAAGTTATGGATGAGATACTGAAGAAGTGCTATATTTTCGCCTCACTACATCACGTTATGCACCGATGTGGTCATAACGAAGTCGACATGAGGCTTTCCATGAAAACTTCGTGGCAAACAGCATCGCCGCCTTTACAGCCTCCAGGCACATCCTCTACCTCAGGAATTCTGCCAAAAGTAAGCACCACAGCGCTTTAACGCTTAAACTGCTAGGAAAAGCTATCCCGTATGTTTTAGACTACCGAAATTAAAGAAAAAACTTTGAAATTTCAACGATATCGCAGGGATTTCGCGCTCCCGTTGAAGTGCGCGAAAGCTAGGATATATTATATATATTTATTTATTTATTTATTTATTTATTTATTCATTACATGGAAATCCATGTTAGCTAACATGTTCTGAACCTGCGAACAACAAATGTACCATATGTATGATATGTATGATATGTACCATTTTCACTTCAAAACAGACTTTTTTCAAATCAAATTGGACACTTATAAACAAGTTTAGCGCTCATGAAATCAAACTGAGCATCTTCGACATCGAAATGGGCTCCTCTCACATTAAACTAGAGACTCTTCAAACAGGTTAGCATAATTTTTTGTTCAAGAAAGGAAAAATTAGTATGATTTCTTAAAAGTTTTAATTCACCTACCCAATAAGTGAACATATTTTTTGACGGTTCAAGGCCCTGTCTATACTTCCCACGCCGAAGTACGCGGCGGCATGTATAATGGCCAAATTGATTGACCGCGTCGCCCGATCAATGTGGCCACAACGTGTGGCGTCGCGTCGCTCGACGTCGAATTATAAACGGGCCCTAAGGCTTGTTCTAAAGAGCCGGAAGGCAGCCATTTTTTAGTAAAAAAAGAGAGTGCGCCATGTCCTCGTCCAAAACGTCGCGATTTTTATTCGATTGATAGCAAAATGTCCGCTTACATGGAATTTGACACCTGTTAACGAGTAACAAACGCAACTGTAAAGAACACCCATATCATCGCTTGGTGCTTCATGTAAGCAGCATTTACACTACCAATCGAATAAAAATCACAACTAAAGGAGTACTTAATCAATACAATTAGACGAACCGGTCAACCTATGAGCAACTGTGTTTCATGTTTAGTGTTTTATCCTTCCCATACGAATCCGGGTAACAATTTGCCGACACGAGAGGAATTTTCAAGACTTCGTTGACCTGGGCGGGATCTGAACCATGCATCCCTCCGGGGTCGGCACCTTCGACCCACTTATTTGGGTACATCCCACCAAGACGCACTATGGAGACACACCGATGATCCCACCATAACCGCAGCAGCCAATCTACGGCAGAGACCATGCCTGATTGGTTGCTAAGGTTACTATGATACGAGGAACGGTGTGTCCTGCCCCCGCTGCACGTTCCCGCACTCTCGCGGTGCGTCTACGCGACATGCACTCGTGTATGTAATCGATGCGGCTCGCGGTTTATAAACGTACCTCGAAATGCTCGGAAAACCCCAAAAATCAGGTAAGAAATGACTCATGAGGGTCAAGACTGATCTAGTCTATTGTACTTTACATATAGAGTGATAATAACATTCTACAAAGGAAGAACAGAAGAAAAGCGAGGAAAACGGACCGCTGGCATCTCATCTGTCTATAGTACACCTTGTTCTCAGTTCTCTCGCCCCTTCGTATCCAATGAGTGTCGTGCTCCTCCTCTAATTCGGCCCTCCATTGCTGAAATGCTCCAGTTAGTACAAAAACATCGTGAGCAAGCCGAATAACTCACCTCAAACGCACTAAAGCTCGGAAACACCTCCTGCCTTACGGTTCCGGTAAACCCGTGCACCTCAACGGCGTGCACTAGGAAATCGGTCACACTTTCAAAGCCCACTTCACAGGCAGGGCACAATTCAGGGATACTCTCTACAGCGTTTGCGGTCTGCTGAACAACTTCATCAGCACTTCCGTGACCTTCGAGCAGATGGCAGTTCAGGTCTTCCTCGTTGGATTGTGTCGGCGGACCACAGTTCTCTCTCCTGCCGCCGTGCTTCACGGAAGATCTGAAAGTTCAGAGTAGGGCAAGGATTCATGCTAGATCTCTTTCAAGGAATATATACCATTCTACGTCGAAATGGACACTTTTCGAATCAAATTGGACACTTGTCACGTCAAATTGGACACTCTTCTAAGCTGGCCTATGAACTTTGAAATCAAACTGAACGCCTTCCAAATCGAAACGAGCTTCTTACTGGTTAAACTACAGACTCTCCAAGATGGTTAGAATAATTTTTTGTGCAAGAAAAATTCAAAATAATTTTTTTTGAAAAACTTCAACTTCAACTGAATGAATGATCGTTATAACTTTATACAATTTTTATTTTTTGAGAAAAAAATATAAATTAAAATTTGTTTCAAAGCGCATCAAGGCAGCAATTATGTAGTGCGTTAAAATACTGAGAATTAAAATACGTGAGATGCACCGGAAAGCAAGTTGTAATGTTTATCTGATTAATAGTGTAAATAGGTTTACATGCAACAAGAAAATCGGGATATGTGTGTTTTTTTACAATTGTTCATGTTGCACCGTTTGCAGAAGTGACACTGCATGCAAACAAATTTTGCTGTCAATCGAGTAAAAATCGCGAAGTTCCAGTGGCCATGCCGCACCTCTATTTTGGCAATATAAAATGGCCACCTTCTTGCTCTTCAAAACTAGCTTTAAGTCATTGTTTTGTCTCGAAAAATAAAATTTTTATAAAATTCACACTGTGTGTTCCCTTATTGGGAGGTGGGCTAAACCTTAAAAGAAAGTTATATTAAAATTTTCCTTGAACAAAAAATATTCTAACATTTTTGGAGAGTCTCTAGTTTTTTTTTGCAGAAGAAGCTAATTTTGATTTGGAAGAAATTGCTTTGATTTGAATCGACCTTGATAGCTTATAAAAGTGCCCAATTTGGTTTGAAAAGTGGCCAAATTAATTTGAGGAGTGTCCAATTCGACGTGAAAATGGTATATATTGATTTGAGCCTTGAGGAAACAAGGAATGTAGTATAAAAATCGCGACAAGCTTTTCGAGTGCATGACGCGATCTCGTTTTTTATTGCACTAAATGACTGCAACCTTGTTGCGCTTTAAAACAAAATTTAATCTATTAAAAACCTAAAACCCGTTATTTTTCGTGGAAACTGCACCATATTCCTTGCTTCCTCAAGGTTTCTTCACGCCAAATTGGACACTCCTATACTTATTGCTTCTGAAGTCAAAATGATGATCTTCCCAACGGAAACGAGCTCCTTACAGGTTAAACTACCGACTCTACAAGATGGTAAGATTAATTTTCTGTTCGATGAAAATTTATAACTTTCTTTGAATTTTTTTTAGTTCACCTGCCCAATAAGTGCAGTAATTTTACAAAATTTTTATTTTTCCGGGGAAAAATATAGGTTTTTCCGTTTTAAATAGATTGAATTTTGTTTTAAAGGCAACAAAGCTGCAGTCATTTAGTGCAATAAAAAACGAGATCGCGCCATACACTCGAAACACTTGCACAAAGAATCAAAAGCAGTCAAGAGCAGTGTGAAGCATCAAAGTGAGGACATGTGTGTTTTTTTATAATTGTTTTTTGTCTGTCAAACTCCACTAGACCAGAGAACATGGCCGAAGAACACTCAATTAAACACGGGTTCTTAGGCAAGGGAATGAACTCCGGGGTGTGGCTGATCTAACTTACCCGTTTTAAGATACCTTGCCGGTATACAGCGGGCACCAGCCCGCTTAGTACCCTGAAATTTTTAGTTCAGCTGCACAAGTGTCCATTTTGATGTGAAAATGGCATATATAGTCTCGTTCCATCACGACCTATCATTAGTTAGTGTAGCACAAATGATAACGTTGAAAACAGCAGCAATGAGTCAATAAGTACCGTAGTTAAGACTGATTCACCTCTTAATAGCCTCAAGCAGTGCATCGAACGGATCCATGTCGCCAATCTGTAAAAAAATGAGCTTCAACTATGCTCAAAACAAACATAGCACAACGCCCTACCTCGTGTCGCCAGATGAACTCGGTCAAATACGAATCCAGGAACGCCCGTATCAATCCCATTTCACGCTTGCTGCTCCACTTCATAGACTCCCAAATCACGTCGATAGTTTTGTTGTGGTCTTCAATGACTGTATCGACGAAGTTTAGCCGATGGTTTGCCGCGAAATGCTGAAATCCAGCCGCCTCCAACTCCTCTGTGTTATACCGCTTCCAGCAGTCGGAATATATGGTCGATCCTTCGGCTATATTGTCCTTAATGACGTCTAGAAAAGCAGTAGCGCATCGATTCGGTACCATCTTTAGAAAACAGTGCCCTGTTTGACGGCAAATGCCGGCAACAATCCACTGAGGCGGCGGTACTTTACCGATGTTAGTCTTCAAATCCTTAATTACAGTCTCGACGACTTCCACGATCAGACCATCGCCGCCAATTCTTCGACTCGGACGCCGATCCAGATCCTCGGTAATAACGTCTCTTACGCACCTTTTCCAATCTGCGGCCGTCGACACATTGAGCCCTAGGTGCTTTTTACACCAGCTCAGCGACGTCACCTCCTGTGCCCAGCCGTAGAGGAAGCGAAGCGCTTTCACGAGTGACAGCTTTGAACGGTGAAACCACGTGCCGACTTTCACGGACATCAGCCTCCTCCAGCAAGCGCTGTTCGTGCATCTCCAAACGATTCCTCGTTGAATGTAGTGGAGTTTCATGATGTGGTCCGGCGAGGTGGGACAAGTGGGACACTCACGTTCCAACGGGATCAGGCCCTTCTCCTGCAGGAAGCTAACAGCCTCTTCTTCAGTGCTGGGAAGCGTCTGGAGATCCATCCCACACCGAGACGCTGCAGCACTAAAAATACGTCCAGATTTCGTTCAGGAATCTAATTCGCGAAGCGGAGAAGGTACTCGGCTGCTTACTCTGGGCGATTTTACCTCTACATGATGTACGTGACTTGTAACGACCACTGTGACCGTCGATCGCCCGTCTTTTGCTCTTCTTGTCTACTTTTCTTTCTCTGTTGATCAGAGTAAAACGTAAGGGAGAAGGTGCGCTTTCGTATCTGCCTAGAGCGACATTGCTATGCCCAGTCGATAGAACACTTTTCACCGCGTACACGGGGTTTCACGTCGTAGTTTATACCTCAGTCGCCACGAGGCGCAGTCTCTTGAGCATTACGAGTATTGATTGGTCCCGCGCCTGGTCGATACCGTTTATAATTAACCCTTCGCTCCGTCCTAGCTATGGCCGAACTTAATTTTAAGGTCCTTAACGCATCTTATAGAGGGTGAAAGATAATGGAGACAGCTGCGCAATCGGTTAGGAGGCTTATCACTACGCAGCGATGCGGCTTAAGGCCCCGTTTATACTTCCGACGCCGAACGACGCGACGGCAAGTAAAGTGCCCAGATCGACCGATCGCGTTGCTCAATCAATACGGTCAATATAAGTGGCGTCGCGTCGCTTGGCATCGAAGTATAAATGGCGCTTAACACGTTGACAGCAGCGCGATTTTTGCGTGTCTGGTGCGCACGTCGGTTTTTTTTCGAACGTCGGCAGTTGTTGGTTAATTGAAGGCACTACCTGTCGAGAAGCTCAATAAATTAGTAACCGAAAAGTGTTTTCATGGACCACGCCTCTGCAACAATTTCTAAAGATGCAGTACACATAACATAAACAGTTCCTTCGAAATATTTAAATCCAACTAGAGAAATCAATTACGAGACTGTGACACGACATCGTGTCACACGGTCGTCAACGTGTTAGGCCCCGTTTATACTTCGTCGCTGCGCGACGCGACGCCACGTATAGTGGCCATATTGATTGTGCGACGCGATCGATCAATTTGGCCTCATTACATGGCCATCGCGTCGCGCCGCGACGAAGTATAAACGGGGCCTTAGGGCCTGTTCATACTTCGCGACGGGTGCAACGACAATGGCTAGAGAGCGACAGGGCACAGCATACCTATCAATTTTCTTAGGCAATAGATCCCCACTAAACGATAGATATGTCTTGTCCTATCGCGCCCGACGCGATGTGTGAACTTGAAATTGTGCGCCGAGTTGGTATGTTGCGTTTCACCTTGAACTGCCAACTGATCAAATCAAATTGCGCACTCTTCTAAAGCTGCTCTAAGACTTCTGAAATCAAAGCGACATCTTCGGAACTGAAATGACCTTCGGGCAGATTGAAGTACAGGCTCAATAAAATGGTCAGAATATTTTTTTTTTGTTCCAGGAGAATTTGGTATAACTTTAATTGCATTTTTTAGCTCACATAGCCCAACATGTGCAATATTTTTTTTGCGAAAAATATAATAAATTACAATTTGTTGTAATAAGGCACAGCAGAGAAGCAATCATTCAAAGAGCAGATCGCGTTCTGCACTAGAGAAGCTCGTCGCGATTTTTATTTGGTTGATGGTGTAAATGGGGAAGCATCTAAACGAGGACATGTGCGTTCTTTTGTTTTTGTTGCATCGTTAACAGGAGTGGATTTCCGTGCAAATAAAAGCATTGCAATCAATCGAATAGAAATCGCGAAGTCATGGACGAGGGCACTGCACAGACTCTTCTTTTAATGCAAAAAAGAGCCGCATTCCTGCTCTTTAAAACAAACCTTAAATCGTTATTTTTTCACAAAGAATAAAAAATTTAAAAATTCAAACAATGTGTTAACTTGTTGAGTAGCTGAGTTAAAGCTTCAAAAATCATAGTAAAATTCTCCTTGAACAAAAAATAATTCCAATCTGTTTGGAGAGTGTCCAGTTTAATGTAGAAGCAGCTCATTTCAATTTGGAAGAGTTCGCTTTGATTCCAAAAGTCTTACCAGGAGACTGTCTCAACGGTAGGTCGGAACGGCGCGAGGGTTGCATATGGGCGGAATCGGCTCTGGGAAACAAGAAAATGCAAATATCTCGGCCCCAATACAGCTCTGAGCAGTTAGGAACGACGGAAGTTGGGCTGTTGGCGGCGTTAGCCCTCTGCGTGCATGCGGAGGACATGTTCACGTTGGCTGGTAACAGCGATCATGGGGATTACACCGTCCCTCTACCCACTGCGCTACCGCCGCTCGCACATCATTGCTGTGTCCAGTCAACATGAGGCCGCTTTCTGCGTGCAGGCAGAGAGCTAACGCCGCCAACGGCTCAACTTCCGTCGCCCCTAACTCTGCGCAGAGTTGTATTGGGGCCAAGATATTTGCATTTTCTTGTTTCCCAGAGAGAGGCGATTCCGCCCATATACAACCCTCGCGCCGTTCCGACCTACCGTTGAGATAGTTTCCTGGTTAGGCTAGTTTAAAAGTGTCCAATTGGATTTGAAAAGTGTCCAGTTCGACGTGAAAATGGCATATGCTATGGGGTTTCTGGGGCGGGATATATAGCTCAGCCGCTCAGTGGCACTATGAAAGCTACCAATATCGAATGGACCGCGCACCATGTCGATATCGCTCGTCACACAAGGACCCGAAAATAGGTCCTCTGGCAACGTCTTGAGCGCGTTTTAAGTATAAGTCGTTGTCTTATGAAACCCAACAATTTCGACAATAAGCTGTCACAACGATGTTTTGTTGCGATCAAAACTTCTAGCGATAGGCGGAACTCGAACCTGCACCTCCCTCTGACCGGGCGGGAATGCTCTACGCCTCTACACCACCGGCGCCGTTTAATCGAACGCAACATCCACACCTCGTGGGACTGATCAGCACTCAGCCGTATCCGGGATGACCTGGCCGCTGATATCAGCATGGAACCAGTTAAGCTGATAGTCTTGATAGAAAAAATTCAAATCAGTTTCTTTAAGCCTCAAGAGGCTGATATCAAACGGCGCCGGTGGTGTAAAGGTGTAGAGCATTCCCGCCCGGTCAGAGAGAGATGCAGGTTCGAGTGCCGCCTGGAGCTAGAAGTTCTGATCGCAACAAAACATCGTTGTGACAGCTTACTACTTCGACACCAGCCACCTGAGGCTTAAAGAAACTTATTTGAATATCGACAATATCAATCCCCCATTAAAAACCGTAAAATTCAAATAAAAAAGTGCAAACACAAACATCAAGGTAGGCACCGACCGCCAAAACAATGGCCTTTAACAAGCATTGTCAGAACTCCAAATTTCAACAAAAAAATTTCATTGATGCACATGTAATTATCAACTGAAGACAACAGTAGAAGCCACAACAACAATAACAACAACAGCTTCACACACCAAAATACGCTGTACATATATGTCAAAGACAGCTTTAGCGAAGATGGCCATTGTCAAAGACAATGTGGACAGTTAGAACGTCTTTATTAGTCGCTTTACATGCGCCATCCCGTTGATGCGTTTTCTCAGGTTGACAGACAGCTGTCTACGTTAGGGTCATTAGGTTCATAGTCCGAGGGAAGCGACTGAGCCGCTCGTGCAAAGCATAATAAGGATAAAGGATAAAGGACGGCGTTACTCAATCCCTTCTGGGATGCGCCAGCGCATTCTACTTCTACGGGATGTCGTGGAGGCGACATGAATGCGTATTTGGCCATACAATGACTTGCGGTGGCCAGCCGATGAACAAGTCAGCGCTTTATCCTTCCCAGACAAGTCTGGTACCAATTCACCGACCCCGGAGGGATGGAAGGCTTGGTTGGCCTGGGCGGGAAATCCGAACCAGGAACCTGGTATCGGGTGCACGCGACAGTCGCGCCTCCTCCGACTGCGCTACACGCGCCCTCTATGCAAAGCTTACGGATCGATTAATGCCATGCGACCACCTGGTAAAAACTGATGCCAATCTCTTACTAGGACCAGAGGTCATGGATTGTGAAAAGGCCCTAGTGTTGCTCACTATACATGTGTACAAAATATCTGTACAGGCTGTGAACAAGACGATAACAGTAAGGAGTAGTACCCGTAACAACGTAAAATGTTGAAAAAGTGAGAAGCCACACCGTACTGAGAAGTCAGTACAGTGCAGCGCTGCTACCATAACCACAGAGACGTCAATCGAATTGTCATCCCTCGGGTACATGTCGCGAAAGCGCACTGCTGGGGTGGCGGAACGTCCCACACCATCTTCGCGACATGTACCTCCACCTTCGTAAGTAGCGTTTATACCTCTTACCACATACATGACAAAAAATGACGCATTACGGCCTATTCATACTTTGTGATGTGAGCGATAGGGCAAACCATACATATCGATTGGCGCTGAGCTATCGCCTGGGGAAATAGGTATACCTGTAAAAATGATAAAGGATAAAGGATAAAGGACGGCGTTATTCAATCCCTTCTGGGATGCGCCAGAGCATTCTATTTCTACGGGATGTCGTGGAGGCGACATGAATGCGTATTTGGCCATACAATGACTTGCGGTGGCCAGCCGATGAACAAGTCAGCGCTTTATCCTTCCCAGACACGTCTGGTACCAATTCACCGACCCCGGAGGGATGGAAGGCTTGGTCGGCCTGGGCGGGAAGTCCGAACCAGGAACCTGGTATCGGGTGCACGCAACAGCCGCGCCTCCTCCGACTGCGCTACACGCGCCCCGACTGCGCTACACGCGCCCACCTGTAAAAATGAAAAAATATAATTAAATAAAAATATGTATTTGTATACGATATGTATACTTTACCCTATCGCTTCCTCTGTAGAGTATAAACAGGCCCTAAGGATTGGGGAGGCTGTACTCTCGTCTACTCGTGTACGGTATGAAGACCTTTTCCACGCTGAGCTTTCACAAACCATGCCCTCACCACTTCAATTGAAAATCCTACTAAGAAAAAGTCTTCGTGATAGTACTGCACTTCTCCCCTAGTGCTTATCACGTCGGAGAATTCGAATTTTCCAGGAAAACATGTGAGATTTCCACCACATCTAAAGAACAAAGTTCCTTGTCAAACAGACGGAACTAATCCTGATAACTGGTCGGATGGGTGCCCAAAACAGCTGTGGACGACGAGGGTGAAGAAAAACACGGCAGAATGAAAGAAATTCTGATACGAACTAGAACAAAACTACGTATCGCCACAGTCAAGCAGTCGACGCGTACTCGCCGGAGTCAAAAGACAAGTAAGGGCATGATGTAAAAAGAAGCAGCATTCTGACGCAAACGCGTCTGAGGATTTATTGATTTTTATGAGAATATCGAAGGGTTACATACTCGAGATTTGAACGTGGAAGGGCAACATCCCGCTAAGCACCAGTAAACCTCGCACCGGCATCATAAAAACCCGGGAAATACTGAGATGCACTATCTACTTGCTCGTCTGAATATTCAGTTTCTGTCCTGCTGCGGCCCGCTATAAAACCTGCTGTGCTTCGCCCGTGCAAGTGGGCTCGTCTACCAAGGCGAATCCCTTCCCGTCGGGGGTAGCGGTAAGGGTGAACACCCGCACTCCGTCGTCACTTGGCGGTTTGGCTTCAACTGGACTTAGCTCCCTCCTAATGGAAGAAGGCTCAGCAAGCAAGGTCATCGCAGACGTTGGCTCCTCCTTGATGGATGCCTCGGCCACATAGCCTTCAGCGCCATGCAGTTTCGTCCTAGCACGAACTTCTCGCCTGGTGCTCTCTTTCGCCCCCGAAATAGGGGACTCGGCTTCCGCCTTTGCGACGACGCGCTTCACATCTTCAACTGTGATCGAGGGCTCCGGCACTAATGCTCCGCTGTTTCGCTTTCGTCGAGCACGCGCAGTCTTAACGACGGACACGCTCTGCTTCAACACGTCGGGGATCTCCGGCTTGACCGACTCAAATAGCGGAGGTTGGCGTGGCTCTTGGTCATGTCCGAAATGATCCAGACAGTACTCGACGTTGGTCACATCGCTCGTCATTTGTCTCCTCACCTGAAAAATAGCAGTGCAGACGTTGAAACAAATAGCTTATAGACGAAAATACTCACGTTCATAAATGCCGTGCAGGTGTTTTCTACGGCTCCTGATGATGGACTCGTCGTATGTTCCCCAGTCATCCAATGCCTTAATATGACATTGTATAATTAGCTGTGAAAAATGGGCGAGGCATCAACCCTCGCGAATGTGATCGTTTTACGTGTTGCTTGTTTATGTTGTTATGTTGCTAATATTGATTGTTGTAGTCCTTTCCTATTGTGCATGTCTTGGCCCTGCGACTAGAGCAATCGGTCCGCCATGCCCGGGGCCGGCTAATCAGAGTCGGCAGGGCGGTACGGCGTCAACGCATTGGCTCTGCCTCTCCGCGCGCCTCTATGGCCCCGTTTATACTTCGACGCCGAGCGACACGACGCAACGTATAGTGGTCATATTGATCGAGCGACGCGACCAATCAATTTGGCCACTTTACATGTTGTCGCGTCGCTCGGCGTCGGAAGTATAAACGGCGCCTATATAAGGCCTTGTGCATACTCCCCGTCGCGGCGATGGAATCGCGGCGATGACTTTTGCAGAGCGACACGAAGGAATGTGGAGTTCCCTTGGGAAGCGCTGCAGCGCTCGTCGCAACGCTCATCGCTTCGCAAGAGAGCATGACGGCAATCCACCCGGGACCAGCGTTAAACACCGCGCGCCGCGCGAATAACTATGCCATGCAATCCTACCCCCATTTACCTCGACGGCCACTTACCCGCCACTTTCCCTGAACTTACCCCTGTTTCTGATTCAAGGGTGCCAAAGCAAGGGTTTCGTTTCACTGCCATTTTCTGACCTAACGCATCCCTCCGCTGGCCCGGTGCCAGCTCTGGCTCCGGCTCCAGTGTTCACTTGTGGCGACTCGTAGGCGGCGCGGGCACACAAGAAGCGGACAGTACCGACCCCTGCTCATACCATTTTCGTCTCAGTAAATCGATTTCCCTGTGTGGTTCAGGCCAAACCCCTAGAATCCGCCCCGTGTGAAAAATCCCGGTGCAGATTTATAGTTCACACGTCGTACTCACGTTGTACTCAATGGAGCGGTTAGAACTTTGAAAACAATACAATACAAATACAAATACAATACACCCGCCGCATCCGTGATGCATCAAGGCAGCTCTCCCTGTGAGGGGGTGACCACGACTCGAATGGGGGTGAGAGTTCACAGATCCAAAACAGTTTCGTTAAGCCTCAAGTGGCTGGTATCGAGGTTGTGAGCTGTCACAACGATGTTTTATTGCGATCAAAACTTCTAGCGCCAGGCGGGACTCGAACCCGCATTTCCCTCTAACCGGGCGGAAATGCTCTACGCTATTACACCACCGGCGCCGTTTGATCGAACGCAACATCCCATTCCCGCCCGGTTAGAGGGAGGTGCGGGTTCGAGTCCCGCCTGGCGCTAGAAGTTTTGATCGCAACAAAACATCGTTATGACAGTTCACAGATCGATCAGATTTAGTGTACTTACAGCGGATACCCTATTTAGAGGGTTTAAATGGACCAGTCCGTCAGAGTCCGTTTCGGCCAACCTAACAGTTAAATAAATAAATAAACAAATAAAGTAGAAAACTGGAAGAGTTTCACGGTCTCAAAAGACGAAAGACTTGTGGGATGTTAGGCTGCAAAGTCTGTCCACCAAGTGACCATTACTGCGCAAAAAAAAAGATCAGAAATAGTAGAAAACTAACCTGTAACACCCCAGATGCCTATAGAACACCAAGTGATCGGTTCTTTCATGCCTCCGTATCCAACAAGCGTTATACTTCTTGTCCACAGCTTCCTTCCAACACTGAAACCATGCAGCTATTCCGAGGCAGCGCAATCTGAAGAAAGTTCGAAACACTCGCCTCGAACGCAGCGAAGCTCGGAAACACCTCCTTCTTAACCACTGCGTCGAACTTGTGGGCCTCTTTGACGTGCATCAGAAGATCGGCCACATTTTTAAGACGCATGTCACAAGCAGGGCACGATTCGGGGAGAGTCTCAGTCGCATTCCTACGGTGCTCTTCGATTCGCGCGCCATGCACGGGATTTTCAACACCCTGCTGCAGGTGGCTGTTCAGCTCCACCTGCCTAGCACGACTGCAGTGGTTGTTGTTGCTAGAAATTCTGAAAGAATTTATGTTAGTGCAATGATTAGAACGAAGCTGTCCGGAGACCGAAGCTAGAAACTTCGGTTTATCAGTTGGTCAGAGTGGGTAATTAATCAATATTGGCGGTTTCCACAATGCTGCGCAACCCAGCGACTAACAGACGACTGTTAGTTGGGCTTATTTCTAATGCGAGAACAGCGACCGATCAACTGATATCGATCGATAATAACGATTTTCACAGGTTCTATAGGCTTTAGGCGGGTTTAGCCGCGCTCGACGGGAACCTCTTCGTTGACCAAAAGATGGGCTCTGCAGCGCTAATCTTTCACTAAGCT
Organism: Heligmosomoides polygyrus polygyrus; assembly: GCA_947396885.1. Classification (NCBI taxonomy): domain Eukaryota; kingdom Metazoa; phylum Nematoda; class Chromadorea; order Rhabditida; family Heligmosomidae; genus Heligmosomoides; species Heligmosomoides polygyrus. The sequence goes on along the minus strand of OX377205.1, from coordinate 4,429,890 downwards.
TACTAACATCTAACAAAGAATCTATCTTGGAGAATAAAATAGGCTTAAATGACTTTTTATACCCATGGAGAATGAGTAGCTTCGTGGAGCTGACATTAGGTCAGTGATGCTGGAAGGTCAAAGGAAGTGTGCAAACGCGCGATATATCGATAGGCGTGTCATAGCACTTACAACATTAAGAAATAAAAGAGGGTTTCGAAATTGAAAAAGGGGAACATAAAGTAAAACCTAAAGAAAGGAAAGCTACTACTATTACGCCGAGTTGTCTAGGAAGGATAAAACACTCAAGGTCACAGGCAGCTGACATTCCCTGCCCGTCAGCTGGCCACGGCAAGGTTTATATAGGCCAAATACGCATTCAAATCGCCACCACAGTATCACGCAAGTGCATTGTAAAAGTGAATAATTAACGACGTTCCCGTGCGGTTCTGACTTTGTTTCTCTTTTTAATTTTTTTCAAAACTCTTTTCCTTTTATTGAATTGAGGTTTAAGATATAATACAGAGTATAATATAAAATTGCCGACTTCCCTTACCTACATTATTCTATCGACTAGAGGCTGTTCACCTTGGAGATCTGATGCGGATATCGGTACGATGCAGCACAGATTAATAGCCTTCCATCCCTCCGGGTTCGGTGAATTGGTACTAGATTTGTCTGGGAAGGATAAAGCGCTGACATGCTCATCGGTTGGCCACCGCAAGTCATTGTATGGACAAATACGCATTCAACTCGCCTCCGCGACATCCCGTAGAAGTAGAATGCGTGGCGCACCCCAAAATTGATTGAGTAACGCCGTACTTTATCGTTTATCTTTGTAATATAAAATACTACGTTATATAATACTATATATTGGGGTGCCCCACAAGGAATGTCGCTTACATTGTGGCCTTCTTTTCATAGTTCTTGACATCGGTTGTGAGCTCATTTAAGGTTAGCTTTCCGCAGCGTTTAATCTTTTACATTTCCTGTTTTTACTACATTACATCCTCGTCGGTTTCAAAAAATTATACCCTTCAGACTACAATGGACCACAAACGATTGTGCGCGCGTGGCTGCTCTACGGTTTCAAACTGAAAAAATCCTCTATCAACGTGCCAGCTCGGCATCGAACCCTGTATTCCCCCAAGGAGTCTGGACCTTACCTTTTCTAAGGCCATCCAGATGCTCTTTTATTCTGACACAGAGGGGTCTTTCTGTCTCCCCTATGTAATTCTCCCCACATTCATTACATGACATCTGATAGACCACACCCGATGTCATACAGTCACCTTCTTTCCCGTTAGGGCACACAACGCAGGATGGTGTGAGACACATCCTATCGTATTTCGAACCAGTTGCATTTTTAAGGTGCTAGGAGGGATGTCAGCAACCCTCACCACATCGTGGAGGTCGGCGTTGCGAGCATTTGCGTATCTCAGGACTTGATTTTTCTGAGATCAAAAGCACGCAAAAGGGTATTTTCGTATGTTCTTCCTCCTGGCGAACAGCATAGCTGGCTTGCAGCCTGTGTGCCGTACGCCAGTGCTCCCCTGGTTGCCCATTACTTATATTACAAATAGAAGATGACTCACAGGTGTATAAAGAGCTAGCCAGTGCGGACAATGAGTTTATAAACTAACTACACGTCACGAGGAACCCAAGTGCGTGAGGGTGTGAGGTATATAAAGGATAAAGGACGGCGTTACTCAATCCCTTCCAGGATGCGCCAGCGCATTCTACTTCTACGGGATGTCGTGGAGGCGAGTTGAATGCGAATTTGGCCACACAATGACTTGCGGTGGCCAGTCGATGAACAAGTCAGCGCTCTATCCTTCCCAGACACGCCTGGTACCAATTCACCGACCCCGGAGGGATGGAGCTGGGCGGGAAATCCGAACCAGGAAGCTGGTATCGGGTTCATGCGACAGCCGGCGCCTCCTCCGACTGCGCTACACGCAATTGCTTTGTATGAATTTAACTTCTCGGTCTGAAGCGACACTATAATAGACATAATATAATGTATAATATAACATGAATTGAACGCGAACCTTTTAATAGTCTCCAGGAGTGCCTCGAATGGATTCTTATCACCAATCTGTAAAATAGAGAACATTAGCAATGCTCGCACAAGCAATAACACACGTCCTACCTCCTGTCGCCAAACAAATTCGACCAAATACGGATCCGGAACCTGTCGTTGTAGCTTTACACGTTTGTTTTGCCACTTCAAAGGACCCCAAATTGGATGCACAATTCCGTTGTGCACGACAGTGGTTGGCTGGGGGTAAAAACGCAGACGTCGTCTTGCCCTCAAATGGCACAATCCTGCCGCTTCCAACTCTAACGTCTCATGCTCGCTACAGCAGTTGGAATATATGACCGATCCTTCAGCGACGTTGTCTTTGATGACGTTCAGGATAGCGGTTCTACTCTGATACGGCACCAACTTCAGAAAACACTGCCCTGTTTCACGGCACATGCCGCTGACAGTCCGCCTAAGTGGCGTACCCTCGGCACGTCTGCGTTGCGCAAACGCTACTTCATCGACTTCCACGATCCGACCTTTGCCTCCAATCTTTTCGCACGGACGCCGATCGAGATCCTCGCTGATGAGGTCTCGTATGTCCCTGTAATAGCCCTTGCATGCATCCGGCCCTAGCTGTTCGTTCCACCACTCCTCCACTCTCAGCTCCATGGCCCAACTATACAGCAAGCGAAGGGCATACACAAGTGGAACTCTACGATAGTGGAACCACGTGCCATTCTTGATGGATATTCGTCGGCCGTAACAGGTATTTTGCAAACACATCCAGTAGATTCCACAGTTCTCCATGAAGAAGAGTTTCATTTCATGATCAGGCGATGTAGGGCATTTCTGCTGCTTCGGAAACACTCCCTTATCTTGCAGGAACTTGACAGCCTCTTGTTCGGTGCTGGGCAGAGTGAATCGGCGAACATCCATTTGACGCGGTGAAAATGCAGCGCAACACCTGAAATCATTCCATGTTTCAGCGCAGGCTTATGAACTGTACGCCGACGTCTCGACATCTTCGCCTTCTTCTGAGCAAGGAGAAGTCGAGAACGCTTTTGAAACGATTCCCCAAAACGCCACTTCCTCACAGGGTACAATTGTCAAAAAAAAGAAACGAGACCCGATATAGAACATAGGGTACTTAGCCAAATAAGTGATTGATCAGCATTTGTGGGCGAACGAAACAACCTCGTTAAGACGAAGTGGGTGGAAACGTCAGGCCGCAGCAAACGTTGCTCCATCATAACAAGCTACCTGACACAGAAGCGTTAAATGTCTTCAAGGGTCGGATTCATCAACGATTAACCCATGGGTGTAGGGGGTAGAGATACCCAGAATGAAGCCTGCGACTCCGACTCTTGCCTTATCTCTACCTGACTCTTATATTATCTCTACTCCTTGTACCCTGCATGCCCACGGGTTTAATTGTTGATGAATCCGGCCCCAAAAATCCTGTTATTACTGGACCTTCCTTTTCCGCCTTAGCTTCCATGTCACAAGTCAAATTCCCTGACTGACTCACGTGCTATTATAAATATATAATGGCTCCAGACCTACTGGTTGGCAACTGTTCTTCGTACTGAAATAATTTATTAGAGAGCGAGCATTGATAACATTAAAAAGCATGAAATGGTGTGGATCTATAGAAAAAATGATGAAAACGGGGACGAGTTAGAAGAGGGTGGCGGCGTCTAACCGGCTCTTCGCTTACTGACCGCCTTATCCAGGGATCGGATTCATCAACGACTTACAGAGATTTCATGGAGAAATTACAGCCGAAATCCCTGAAGAGAAAAAAAAACGCGAATTAACTCGGCTTATCAACAGGCGATATGGTGGAATGTTGGCGTTATCAGGAATTTCGGCTGTAATTTCTCCGTTAAATCTCTGTAAGTCGTTGATGACGTTGATCAGTCTGGCCCCAGAAGTCGTAAAATTTAGCACTATTGTACTTTCAGGACTCCAAATATCGAGAAGAGGTTGAAAAAAGAACTTTCCACGCAAACTTCGCCCAGGGAGGAGTTATTTGGGGTGCTGATCACGAATCTGACATCCGTTTTTGAAATTTCCGCCGATTACGGCATGTCACGGAAGGTACGGATGACTAACGCTACCGAGGTCAAAATCACCGATTTCGCCCAAACTTCACCTAGGGAAGGGGTTATTTTGGATGCCGATCACGAATCTGACAACCGTTTTTGGTTTTACGCTCTAGTACGGTAGGGGTTCAATCAATTTAATTCGGTTCAATTTCAAAGGGGCGGGGGACACTCCATACTCACGTCCAAAGACATGCGGCATGCTACATAGCACTCTAACATGCCTACCTTATACAGTGCTGTCCTCACAATGCGCCACATGCAGGAATAAAAATAGGCGTGAGCCGATACGTCGAGCCCGCAGGCTGCGGTGAACCTGTCGACGCGTAAGCGCAAGCGGCCGGAGGCCTTCGGAGATCGTTGGAGGCTTTGCGTCTTTTACGTCTAAATTTCCTGTTTATTGCAGGAAGGAGACCGCAATAGTCACAGGAGGGGTTCACGTAAGCATGTCATGTCGCAAGTGTTCAAATCCAATTAGTGTTTGGACGTGAGTATGGAGTGCTCCCTTACCTTGGGATTGAACCCAACCGTAACCTACCGTACTCCAGTGTAAAACCAAAGGGGATGTTAGATTCGTGATCACCATCCGCAATAACCCCCTAAGTTAAGTTTGGGCGAAATCGGTGATATCGTTTTGACCTCGGCGGCCTTAGGCCTTAGCGTCGGCGAAGTATAACGTAGGTCTTAGTTATCCGTACCTACCGTATCCTATCGTAATTGGCCGAAAATTCAAAAGCGAACGTAAAACTCGTGATAAGTACTCCAAATAACCTCCCCAAGCGAAGTTTCAGCGAACAATTTTTTTTTTGACCTCTCGATACCTGGAGTCCTGAAAGTACAATAGTGCCGAAATTTTATGACTTCTGGATAAGCCTGTTAGTAAGTGAAGAGCCAGCTAGACGCCGCCACCCTCTTCTAACTCGGCCCCGTTTTCTTCATTTTTTCTATCGATCTACACAATTTCGTACTTTCCAACCGAGGAAAGGTCCAGTAATAACAGGATTTCTGAAGACATTTAATTCTTCTGTGTCCTGTGTTACGTAGGCTTGTTATGATGGAGCAATGCTTACTGCGGCCTGACTTTTCCACCCACATCGTCTTAACGAGGTTAATTCATTCACCCACAAACCTTTTAGTGGCGTCCAGCAGGGCCCATTAAAAACGACAAAATTCGAATAAAAAACTGGAAATACAAACAGCAAGGTAGGCAACGACCTTATTGCCGCCAAAATAATGGCCATTTACAAGCATGGTCAGAACTTCAAATTTCACAAAAATTCATTGATGCTCAAGTAATTATTAACTGATGAGAATAGAACAACAACAGTATCCACAACAACAACAACAGCTTCGTACATCAAAATACAACTTCAGGGAAGATGGATGGTCATTGTCAAAGGTAGTTTGGACAGACGGAACGTCTTCATTAGTCGCTTTACATGCTCTATCCCGTTGATGCGTTTGACAGATAGCTGCCTACGTTAGCGTCCTTAGGTTCATAGTCGACGATGGGAGCGAGAGAAACGACTGAGCTGCTTGTGGAAAGCATACGGATCGATTACTGCCATGCGATGACACGACAAAATCGATAAGTATGTCTTTCTGGGGCGGTGTGTCACACGGAATAAGGAAGGCTTTAATATTGGTCACTATACATGTGCACACAAAGTCTTTACAGGCTGTCAAAAAGACGATGGCAGTAAACGCTGCAAAAAGTAATACCCGTAACAATATAAAGTGTTGGAAAAGTGAGAAATTCAGTACAGTGCGGCGCTACTACCGTAATCACGGAGACGTCAATCAAATTGCCACCGCTCGGGTACATGTCGCGAAGAAGCATAGCAGGGGTGTGGGAACGTAGAGCGGGGTGAACGTTTCCGTATCACCTACTCTGCGCCTTCGCGATATCTACTCGCACTTTCGTATGTAGCGTTAGCGTCATTACCACATACTTGACAAAAAATTGCGCATTACGTCCCATTCATACTACGCAACGGGAGAGACAGGGCCAATCATACGTATCGATTAGTGCCGATCCATCGTCTGGGAAAATATGTACACTTGTAAAAAATGAAAAAAATACGTAAAATATGCCTATGTATAGGATATGTATACTTTGCCCTGTCACTCCAGTCGCTCCCGTAGGGGAGTATGAACAGACCCTAAGGATTGGAGAAGCTGTACTCTCGTCTAGTCGCGTACGGCATAAAGACTTTCGTGGACTACGTTTTTTACGACAAAATCCGAAATCCAAAAGTTTCTTCGAAAGAATTGAATCCAACTACGAAAATGAATTACAAGGCTGTGACATGACATCGTGTCACACGACCGTTAATGTTAGGGCCTGTTCATACTTCGCGACGGATGCGATAGCAACTTCGAGAGCAACAGAGCAAATCATACGTATCGATTTCTCCAAGGTGATATATCACCACTAATCGATGCGTATTCCTTGTACTGTCGCCCCCGTCGCGAAGTATGAACAGGCCATTAAGACCCTGTGTATTCTCTTATGCTACGCGGCGCAATTATATGGGAGTTACCAATATCGATGAAATTATGCACCAAGTTAATATACACTGATGAGATCCTGGGGTGGAATATATAGTTCAACATTTGGGGGGGGGGGGGGGGGAGTTATGAAAGCTACCAATATCGATCGGACCACGCGCCATGTCAATTTCGCTCGTCATCCAGCGACCGAAAAGAGCCTTCTGGTGAACCTTTCAAAAGTGCTTTACGTGTAAGTCGTATTACGCGAGCCTGTGTATGTCATTAGAAGTGAGAATGGTATAGAAAGGAGTGAGACTCACTACCCTTCTAGGCCCGTTTATACTTTCATCGCCAGGCAACGCGATTCGAACGGAGCAATGCGTCCCATCACGTCGTGCTGTTTCGGACGACGATGAGCACTCCGAACAGCCGCCGACGGAAATTGCTAAGACACTAGAACCAGATCGGAATAGATGCATGGACAAGACGTCTTCGGTAGAACACATCAAATTGGCGCGCGGGCTGATGCGCAGGTTTCCGGGATACCGTAGCGTGCGCCTGCTGCCGATGCGTCGTGGCTCGCGTCCACGTCTCTTGTTCGCCCGTGATGGCGCCACTGGCAAGCGGAGGGGTCAAGCGTTCTACCCCCTCGCCCCCTGGTCCGCCCACCCCCCAACCCCTGGGCTTACTCGAGAGTCCAGTGGCTGCCTTACGAGATAGTGGAGACGTAGACATTTGCCACGCCTCCGTTTAAAGGGCGGGGGTAGAACGCCACTCCGCCGCAAACGGATCGTGGCGCAGTGGGTAGTGGGGTTGCTTCATACGGATGAGCTTGAGATTTTGGTTCTCCTGCGTTGCGGCGTTTTTGCCCCGCATCCCTGGAGTCCCTTCCCTAGCCACTTCCGTCACTCAGGGGGAGCTGCGCACTGCCCCTGTGTGAAGAAAGTATTGGTACAACCGTGCTCGACTGCCAAAGTTGCGCCCCGACCCAAAAATCTATTCCGATCTGATTTTAGGTGCCATAGATCCACTCAACGTGTTAAAGCCTTATGTTGCTAGAGTTCTGTGACAGAACAAGGAGGAGGAAAGCGGACTCAAGGGTGGGCGCAATTTCGCCCAACGCCGTTCCAGGTTACATAGCGTTCGTTAAAACTGCGTCGCGTCGCCCAACGCTCTGCTGCGGCGCGATGCTACTATTAGGGGGCCAGCCCACATTTGAATGAGTTTTTAACCGTCTGATCTAGGCCCTTCTCGCTGCAACTTGTATTACACGTATGTACGCGTCAGTTTGCGTACAATGTGGGAAATTCCACGTCACCATATCCGACTGCTATGCTTAAGTCGGTCGAAGACCATAGGCTGCCCCCCCCCGTGGTGTCATTGCGCCAAGCGATTTTTGAATATTCAAATTCGAATGAAAATCACTCGGACATTCGAATAGGTGAGTGAAGCACAACTATACATCATTTAAAGTACAGCGATGCTAATCTTATCTCCTCTGGTCCTAATAATTGGTTGAATGGGTACATGGAGGAATGTAAGAAATCCTGGTACAAATTAGAACGTTACTACCTATCGCCAAAGTCAAGCAGTCGACGCGTACTCGAATGGGTCAGAGCACGAGTAAAGACATAAAGCGTATGAGGTTTTACTGATTTTTATAAAAATATCAAAGGGTGCATCCTGACTTGTAAACGCGGATGTGCAACATCCCGCTAAGTACCGATAAATCTAGCACCGGCGTCATGAGAACCCGGGAAATACTGAGATGAAATACTGACACTATCTACTTGCTCGTCTGAATATTCAATTTCTGACCTATTGTGCGCTATAAAACCTGCTGTGCTTCGTCCATGCAAGTGGGCTGGTCTACCAAGGCGAATCCCTTCCCGTCGGGCTCAGCGGTAAGGGTGAACACTCGCACTCCGTCGTCACTTGGCGGCTTGGCTTCAACTGGACTTAGCTCTCTCCTAGCGGAAGAAGGCTCAGCAAGCCAGGTCATCGCAGACGTCGGCTCCTCCTTGATGGATGCCTCAGCCACTGAGCTTTCAGCGCGACGTGACCTCGTGGTAGCACGAACTTCTCGACTGGTGCTCTCTTTCGTCTCCGACATCTGGGACTCGACGTCCACCTTTACGATGATGCGCTTCACATCATCAACTATGACCGAGGGCTCCGGCACCAATGCTCCGTTGTTTCGCTTTCGTCGGGCACGCGCAGTCTTAACGACGGACATGCTCTGCTTCAACACGTCGGGGATCTCCGGCTTGACCGACTGAAACAGCGGAGGTTTGCTTGCCTCCTGCTCATGTCCGAAATGATCCAGACAATACTCGACGCTGGTCACATCACTCGTAATTTGTCTTTTCACCTGAAAAATTGAAGTATAGACATTGAAACGAGAAACTCATAGACGAAAAAACTCACGTTCATAAATGCTGTGCAGCCGTTTTGTACGGCTCCTGATGATGGATTCGTCGTATGTTCTCCGGTCCTCCGTGGCCTTTAATATGGCATGATTAGCTGTGAAGAATGGGCGCGGAGCCTCGCGGATGTGATCATTTTAAGTGCAGTTTGTTTATGTTGTTATGTTGCTAATATTGATTGTGCTGTGTTTGTTTCTACTGTGTATGTGTTGTAGGGCGCCTATAGCGCAGTCGGAGGAGGTGCCGGCTGTCGCACGTATCCGATAGCAGCTTCCTGGTTCGGATTTCCCGCCCAGGCCAACCAAGTCTTCCATCCCTCCGGAGTCGGTGAATTGGTCCTAGACTTGTCTGAGAAGGATAAAGCGCTGACTTGTTCATCGGCTGGCCAAGTCACTGTATGGACAAATACGCATTTAAATTGCCTCCACGACATCCCGTAGATGTTAAATGCGTGGCGTATTCCAAAAGGGATTAAGTGACGCCGTGCCTTATCCTTTATCTGTTGGTCAGCAACAGGAGCGATCGGTCCGCCATACCAGTGGCCGGAGCTGGCCAATCACACTCGGCAGCGCGGTACGGGCCCCTTCTCTCCGCGTGCCTCTATATAAAGCCAACCGGCCGCCCCGCAGTCAGTTCTGTTTCAATCGTTTGGCCTGTCAGCTTGGCAGCCGGTCGGTCAGTTCGGCTGAGTTAAGGCCTCCACACATTTCTGCGGCAACTCCGCTCGCCGCTATTGTTAAGGATAGGGCAGGGACGCCGCCGACGGCGAGCTCTGCGTCCCTGCCCTATGGTTAAGGATAGGGCCGCAGCGTTGCCGCAGAAGTGTGTGGGGCCTTTAGTCAGTGCAAGGCCAGTCTTCACTTGTAGCGAGGTCGCAAGCGGCCGTCGTGCAGGCGGCGCGGGCGAATAGTTTTGGAGAAAGGAGCAACGGTGGTTCGAGACACTTCGTTCTGAATATTTCGACTATGAAGACGCACCCCAAAGCGGCAGACTCACAGCAATCCAGGACGGGATTTGAAGACTTCTTAGAAGCTAATCCATCGCAAACAGTCCGTGAGATTGCGGAAGTCCAGGAGTCAGTAAGACTACTGTTACAGATGGCTAGAAAGACCTCGGAAAGTGAGTGCCCCACGATTTGAGTGATCGTTAGAAATTGTCGCATTTCGAAATCTGTTCTTCTTTGTTCCTCTGGAATAAGAACGATCCGTTTTTGGATCGAGTCGTCAAACGCGATGAAAAGTGGGTTCTGTACGACAGCCGAAGGCGATCAGAACAGTGGTTGATGTCGACGAACCCCCTCCCCAGGCACTTCCCGAAGCCGAAGTGCCACCAGAAAAAGATGATTGTGACAGTGTGGTGGTCGGCGGTTGGGGTGGTTCACAACCACTTTCTGGAACCAGGCCGAACCATCTCAGCAGTGTTCTAGTGTGACGAATTCAAAGAGGTGTACCGAAAATTGCGTGAGCTGCAGCCAAAACTGGTCAGCAGAAGAGGTTCCATTCTCCTGCACGACGACGTCCGCCCACGACAACGATTCGCAGATCACCATGCGAAAAATAAATGAACCAAGAGTTGCAGATCTGCTTCATCCGCCATTCTACACTCATCAGATCTTATGCCAACCGACTACCACCTTTTTAAGCGCTTTCAGAACTTCCTCGCTCGCAAATCGGGACCACACAAAAACAGTCTTTCCAGACTTTGTCGCATCTCGACCACCTAGTGTTTTCACTAATGGAATTCATCAACTACTATCGCGTTAGAGGTGCGCTGACTGGAATGGTGCTTATTTTGACTGTATTCGGTGGGTATGGCCTGTTCATACTTCGCGACACAAGGACAAGAGCGACTGGGGCGACGGACATAGTGTGGTGTACGTAAATAAATGCGTACTCCACACTCCGTCCGCGACAAATGTGGTGCGAAATGCGTAATTATTTACGTACACCACACTACATCTGTCGCCTCAGTCGCTCCAGTCGCTCTTGTCGCGAAGTATGAACAGGCTCTATGAAGAAGCTTACGATCACCTGAAGTGGACCAGTCAAACTGGTCAACCTAATAGATAAATAAATAAACAAGTAAAGTAGGAAACTGGACGAGTTTTATGATCTCGAGAGATGAAAGACTCAGGGAATCTTAGATTGCCGTCGCTCGGTACATCAAGTGACCACTACTCGGAGCAAAAAAAAAATCAGAAATGGTGAAAAACGAACCTGTAACACCTCAGATGCCTATAGAACACCATTTGATCGGTTCTCTCATGCTTTCGAATCCAACAAGTGTTGTGCTTCCTGTTCACTACTTCCTTCCAAGACTGAAACCCTACAGCTATTCCGAGGCAGAGCAACCTGAACAAGGTCGAAAAACTCACCTCGAACGCATCGAAGTTCGGAAACACCTCCTCCTTAACCACTCCTTCAAACTCGTGGACCTCGTTGGCGTGCATCAGGAGGTCGGTCACATTTTTAAGACGCATGTCACAAGCAGGGCACGATTCGGGGAGATTCTCAACCGCGTTCCTGCGGTGCTCTTCGATCCGCGCAGCCTGCACGATACTTTCAACAACCTGCTGTAGGTTGCTGTTCAGCTCCACCTGCCTAACACGACTGCAGTGGTGGTTGTTGCTGGAAACCCTGAAAGAATTTATGTTAGTGCAATGACTAGAACGAAGCTGCCCGGAGACCGAAGCTATAGACTTTCGACAGCTATGAATATCAATTGGTCAGCCTAGGCAACCAATATTGGCGGCTTCCACAGTGCTGCGCAACCAGCGACTAAAGTCACATTTACACCTAATGCGACAACAGCGACCGAGCTACTGATAAGGATAAAGGATAAAGGACGGCGTTACTCAATCTCTTCTGGGATGCGCCAGCGCATTCTACTTCTACGGGATGTCGTGGAGGCGACATGAATGCGTATTTGGCCATACAATGACTTGCGGTGGCCAGCCGATGAACAAGTCAGCGCTTTATCCTTCCCAGACAAGTCTGGTACCAATTCACCGACCCCGGAGGGATGGAAGGCTTGGTTGGCCTGGGCGGGAAATCCGAACCAGGAACCTGGTATCGGGTGCACGCGACAGTCGCGCCTCCTCCGACTGCGCTACACGCGCCCTGAGCTACTGATATCGATCGATAATAACGATTTTCACAGGATCTATAGGCTTTATGCGGGCTTAGCCGCGCGGGATGGGAACTTCTTCGTTGGCCAAAAGGTGAGCTTTGCGGCGCTAATTCACTGAGGTTATCTAATATCTAATAAGGAATAAAGAATCTATCTTAAAGAATAAAATGGGCTTAAATGACTTTTTGTATCCATGAAGAATGAGGATGCTGCACAACAGGAGCTGACATTAGGTCAGTGATGCTGCAAGCTCACAGGAAGTGTGAAGGCGCGAGATATGTCGACAGGTGTGTCGTAGCACTTGCAAAATTAAGAAATAAATGAGGGGATCGAAAATGAAAAAGGGAAGATAAAGTAAATGCCGAAAAAGGACTGATTGATCCCTTCTGGTCTACCCCACGTATTCAAGTTATATGGGATGATGGAGACAATGCGTATATGGCCTATACAAACCTTTTAGTGGCCAGTCGACGGACAGGTTAGTGGCTTGTTCTTCCTAGACAACTCGACGGAATGGTAGCTCTCTCGCCTGGTAAGGATAGGCCAAATATGTATGCGAATTGCCTCCAGGATATCCTGTAGAAGCGGATAGCGTGGCGCATCCCTCAAACCGATTGACTAATGCCGCCTTTATAAAAGATTGGAAACTAGGCTTCCTCCGTGTTTTCAAACATTTTATTCTGAATGATTTTGCTGAAAGTTTTCTGCATAATGTTAAATATCATATGAAGAGAAGGATTTGCTCTACCAGAAAGTAGGTCTCGCATTATTCCCATTTCGGCTATTGTCATTTTTAGGTCAGGAATTTGAAAAGTCGATGTCCCTTTCTCTGTGCTTATAATTTTTTGCACAAAGTTATAAACCATTCGAAAAGGAATAATGCGAACTATAAGAACAAGTGTTAGGTTCTTGTTCGCTCTGATTTTCGTTAATTTTCAGACCAATAAAGTGGAGTATCTAGAAGACATAAATTATTTTATCTCATGCTCTTTGGTCAATTTTTTCGCCCAGTGTTATATGTCGTTCTGAAGAATGTTTTGTTCCACCAAAACGTGTGTTGCTTTTATTTGTTCATGCTGCTGCTTGTCAGATTTTAACGGGACGTTAAAAAGAAGAAAAATGACGGCGCAAATAGGCTCGGAGGGGGTCTCCTTGGACTCAGTGGATATTCGCTTTGGTAAGAAGTCACACATGTGTCCAATTACATTAGAAATCATAAATGGCGTAGCTCAGTTCATCATGGGGTAGAATACACCAGTGCCGCAAAAAATTTCCAGTTTCGTACATCACTAAACGTTGTATATTGCTGTCCTACATGGTGACCCCCTCCGAGCCTGTTTGCGCCTGAATGACCTCTACCAACAGCTCCTTCTCTTCTAACATCCCGCTAAAACTGACAAACGTCAGCATGAACAAATAAACGCAACACACGCTTTGATAGGGCAAATCATTATTTTTCGAATAGTATCCTACCATAATATATGTATAACGTTATGCAAAAAACACTTTCAGCGAAATCCTGAACAAAATGTTTAAAAAACAGCTGGAACACAGTTCCCAGACTTTGCTCATCCTATAGAAATAAAGTAAAAACGATAAATTCATCGTTTTTACATTGCACGAGTTTGTGCTCTTTACAAAACTAAACAGAACAGAAACCTTAGGTTGTATATTCGATTTGTTCTGTTCAGTTTTGTAAAACGCACAAACACCTGCAATAAATAAATGATAAATGACCTTTACTAAGTAACATCACTATGGAAGAGGATGATTTGCTTAACATTTAACCTAATATTATATAAAGGCGGCGTTATTCAATCCATTTGAAAGATGCGCCAAGCATTCCACTTCTACGCGATATCTTGGAGTCAATTTGCATACGTATTTGGCCTATCCTTCCCAGACAAGAGAAGGTACCATTCCGTCGCGTTGTCTAGGAAGAATAAAGCACTAGGCTGTCCGTCGGCTGGCCACCGCAAGGTTTGTATAGGCCAAGTACGTATTCAAATCGCCTCCACAATATCCCGCAAAAGTAGAATTCTAGCGCGTTACAAAAGTGATCAATTAACGGCGTTCTTTGTGCGGTTCTCACTTTAGGTCCCTTTTTCATTACCGAAATTGTCTTTTCCTTTTATTGAATTGAAGTATAGGATACAATATGCAGTATAATATAAAATAATATATAATATTATATCACATAAATATAGTAGACATAATATAATATATAATATTTTTATTTATTTATTTAAATACGTCTCAAGTCTCACTCTATGTGAAAACAACAAAAAAGAAACAAAAATGGGCCATGCAACCAACAAAAAAAGAAGAAATTGAAAACCAAGCAACAATATAAAATTGAAGCGGCAACAGTATACATTAAAGCAGGGATTTCAAAAACCAACTACCTGAGTTGCGAGCCCATACAAAGATGTCATGCTCCGGAAGTACGGAGAGCAACTCAGACACTAAAATGTAATCCTTTAGGTAGCCTAGAAATGCAGTTGCTTACTTATACTTGTTTACCACCCAGACGGCAATGGTCGGGGTGGACTGCCAGACCTCAAACGAGTTATGTACTCAGGCAGACGTTGGGTCGGAGCGCCGGCGAACTGGCAAGATGAGGATAGCCCGCTTTCGGACGGTGTGGAGTCGGGGCTCATTCTGGCGGAGGTTTGGCCACTGTCACCCTGAGCCGACGACTCCGCACCGTTCGAAAGCGTTCATCTCGCCAGTTCGCCGGCGGTCCGCCCCAGCGATTGCCTGAGTACATAACTCGTTTGAGGTCTGGCGGTCCACCCGGACGATTGTCTGAGTAGTGACCACTGCCGATCAGTTAAACGAATAAGGCAGAATACTTGATATATCTCCCCGGGATCTCCAGGGCGCGTGTAGCGCAGTCGGAGGAGGCGCCGACTGTCGCGTGCACCCGATACCAGGTTCCTGGTTCGAATTTCCCGCCCAGGCCAACCAAGCCTTCCATCCCTCCGGGGTCGGTGAATTGGTACCAGACTTGTCTGGGAAGGATAAAGCGATGACTCGTTCATCGGCTGGCCACCGCAATTCATTGTATGGCCAAATATGCATTCATGTCGCCTCCACAACATCCCGTAGAAGTAGAATGCGCTGGCGCCTCCCAGAAGGGATTGAGTAACGCCGTCCTTTATCCTTATCCTTTAAGCCCTAAAGCGTGATTGTAGGCAATGAAGTCTGCCTGTCTGCGTCAGCCAGGTATGACGCCATAGTATGATATAATGTATAATATAACGTAAAATGTTTGATCGCGAACCTTTTAATAGACTCCAGCAGTGCCTCGAATGGATCTTTATCGCCAATCTGTAAAACAGAGAACATTAGCAATGCTCGTACAAGCGATAGCACACGTCTTACCTCCTGTCGCCAAACAAATTCGACCAAATACGAATCCGGATACTGTCGTGGTTCTCGATTTAGACGTTTGTTTTGCCACTTCAAAGGACCCCAAATGGGATGCACAATTCCGTTATGCGTGACAGTGGTTGGCTGGGGGTAACGTAGTTTTGTCCTCAAATGACGAAATCCGGCCGCTTCCAACTCTGACGTCACATCCTCGCTCCACCAGTTGGAATATATGACCGATCCTTCAGCGACGTTGTCCTTGACGACGTTCAGAATAGCGGTGTTGCTTTGATCGGGCACCAACTTCAGAAAACACTGCCCTGTTACACGGCACATGCCGCTGACCATCCGCACATGTGGTGTACCGTCGGCATGTCTGCGTTGCGCAAACGCTGCTTCATCGATTTCCACGATCCGACCTTCGCCTCCAATCTTCTTGCATGGACGCTGATCGAGATCTTCGCTGATGACGTCTCGTATGCACCTATTCCAATCCACACAGACATCCGGCCCCAGCTGTTCATTCCACAAATCCTCCATTTTCAGCTCCATAGCCCAGCTGTAGAGCAAGCGAAGGGCATGCGCGAGTGGAACTCTACGATTGTAGAACCACGTGCCATTCTTTATGGATATTCGTCGGCCGGAACAGGTATTTCTCGAACATCTCCAGTAGATTCCGTAGTTCACCGTGAAGAAGAGTTTCGTTTCGTGATCAGGCGATGCAGGGCATTCCTGCTGCTTCGGAAACACTCCCCTATCTTGCAGGAACTTGACAGCCTCTTGTTCGGTGCTCGGCAGAGTGAATAGGCGAACATCCATTTGACGCGGTGAAAATGCAGCGCAACACCTGAAACCATTCGAAGTTTCAGCGGCTTCTGAACTGTAGTCCAAGATTGTTATAGGGTTTATATTGGACGATGTTTCAGCGTCTTCGTCTTCTTCTGAGCATGGAGAAGTCACGAACGCTTTATGAAACGATTCCCCCAAACGCCACTTCGTCACAGGGTACAATTGTCGAAGAAAGTACAAACGAGACCCGATATAGAGCATGGAACATTTATGTATTTAGCCAAAAAGTGATTGATAAGCGACTGCTTCCATGGCTGGCCAAGTGAAATGTGATTCTCTCATTAAAGAGCGACTCTGTAACTCATTCGCTGAAAAGTATCCCAGGTACAATGTAAAAACTAACCTACTAGATGGTTGCCCAACAGAACGCAAGATTATAAACGACGGATATCAGGACCGGCTCACCGTAACTTTAGGCGTCGGGTGAGACGTCGTCTGTGCAATCGCAGAACCAGGTCTGGGAAAGGACTCCAGGGGCCGTATGCTCGTGCTCCCCCGTTGGGGGAGAATCAATCAATATCAGCATATCTCATCACACCCCGATCCCCCATCGGGGGAGACTCGGGGTAGACGAGCATACGGCCCCAGGGGCCGTATGCTATTCTCTCCCCAACCGTCCCCGGCCGGGTATGAGGCGGTCTCCGCCCACATCCCCCGGTACGCACATCATGCGGCATCGATTTTTCGCGCCGTTCCCGTCCCCGAGTGGGGCGAGAATAGCATACGGCCCCAGGGGTCGGATTCATCAACGACTTACACAACTTTAACAGAGAATTAAAAGCGGAAAACTCAGATAAGCGGCATATCGCTCATCATATCGCTTGATAAGGCGCGTTATCAGAGATTTCGGCTGCAATTTTTTCTGTTAAATTGCTGTAAGACGTTGACGAATCCGGCCCCTGGGTGTGTGCCATACAAGCTGCTCGTGTGGAAACTGCCTTCGTCGCCCAGGGAGAGTCCGCGGCAGGGTTCTGCGCTCTAGCTTTAAAGGCTCATTATCGTTTAGACGTCACCCCCCCCCCCCCCCCCGATTTCGGACAGACAGTTGAAATGCAGGGATGCCACAACGCAGAGTTGGTCGCTGAGGAGCACACTGGAGGGCTAACTGTTTATTTCGTGTTATAATCTGTTTATATAGGAGGAGAGATCACTGAGTCTTCTTCTTATCCTTATCCTTGCTCTTCTCATTCCTGCTTGTTCCGGTCGTCCATCCATCCTTCTGTACCTCTCCCCTCTCCTCCAGACGCCCCTGACGCCCCTGACACACAGGAGAACCGAACCCCCGACGCGCTCGCATGGAGCAACCCCACTACTCACTGCACCACGACCCGCTTAGCGAGAGGCCCATCCCGGGCTTAGTTACAGGAGATCGCTCGAATCTCAACATGGACGATGACGCGACCTCTAATGTTGGAGGTTGCAGACAGCAAAAGTCTCGGCACGACCCGCACTGTGGTTACGGTGAGCCGGTCCTGGTATTCGCCCGTTTATAATGGTCTCACGAGGATGCGAGACACCCACAGATGGACAGAAACATGGGCAAATGAATGTAGCCCTGGGGTCGGATTCATCAACCGCTTATCGCCCTCTAACGGTGAAAATACCGTCAAGCTCTCTGATTTGGCATTCGTTAGCATCAAGTTTGACGGTATTTCCACCGTCAGAGAGCGGTAAGCGATTGATGAATCTGGCCCTTGGAGGTCACAGCATGTTGATCAGAACCCACAGAGCTCGACAAAGGGTGCAAGCTCTTGGGTTAATGCTATGTACTCTTTGTTGCGGTTGATTTGTGGATTCTTGGCAGCGATCCGAAAGGCCTCAAGGGTCCGAGGTGCTGATACGTCACTTACTCGAAAAAAAAAATCGAGACCTGAAATATCGCGCCCCATGACATCGAACCCTACGCTCCCCTAAAGCAATGGACACACAAGGTTTAATAAGGCCATCTAAACGCTCCTTGATTCAGATACAATAGGGTCTGTCGATACCCCCAATGTATTGCTGCCAACGGGCGTGTGTAGTGCAGTCGGAGGGCGAGTTGGCTGCCGCGTGCACCCGATCCCAGGTTCCTGCTTTCCCGCCCTGGCCAACCAAACCTTCCATCCCTTCGGAGTCGGTGAATTGATACCAGACTTGTCTGGGAAAGATGAAGCGCTGACTAGCTCATCCGCTGGCCCCCGTAAGCCATTGTTAAGGCAGATACGCATTCAAATAGCCTCCACGACATCCCGTAGATGTAGAATTCGAGGCGCATCTCAAAAGGGATTGAGTAACGCCGTCCTTCATGCTTATTCCTTCCCACACCTTCCACATGAATCAGGTATACGACCCTAAATGTTATGCAATCTCCCTCCCTTCCACTAGGGTATACTGCGCAGGATGGAGTGAAGCACTCTCGACCTAGATCCGATTCTGAACTAGTTATCCCTTCAAGTTTGTACTAGGCACGTCAATCGCTCTTGCCAAGTCTTGGGGGCTGCTAAATCATGACAATCAATATGCCGAGATTTATCGACTTGGACGATTCCAATATATATTCGATGTTCAAGAAACCCACCTGCAAAACGTCAGAGAGTATTCTGCTCTCCTTCAACAGTGGTGGACTCCAGATGTTGTGCTGGAACGGGGTAAATGATTTCATGTATGAAAATTCTCCATCCCTTCACCTAAGGCGTGACCGTCACGAGCGTTCTCTGCCAAATCACATATTAACTGACACCCCAACCACCTTAGTAGACAGAGCAACGGATTTAGAACATCATTACGATAACAAACTTGACAATTCGGACCACAAAAGACATATGCAGAAAAGTACAACACAGGAATTATAAAATCTTGTTAATGATTAGCAGGTGCAGCGCTTCGGGAGGCATATTTTGGCTTCTACCCACTGTTCTCCCGAAGTAAATTGAAGGTGTTTGCTAACGTACTCTTTGGACAAATCCGGACAAACTCATTGGCATTTTATAAACTTATTTTCTGAAAGACTAGAGGATCACCCTATGAAAGCAGGATTATAAACGGCGGATATCAGGGGCCGTATGCTCGTCTATCCCGAGTCTCCCCCGATGGGGATCGGGGTGTGATAAGGTATGCTGGTATTGATTGATTACCCCCAACGGGGGAACACGAGCATACGGCCCCAGGGCCGGCTCACCGTAACCTTAGACGTCGGGTGAGATGTCCTTTGTGCAGTTGTAGAATCAGGGGCCGTATGCTCGTGTTCCCCCGTTGGGAAAAATCAATCAATATCAGCATATTAATTCACGCCCCAATCCCCCATTGGGGGAGACTCGGGGTAGACGAGCATACTGCCTCAGGCTAGAGAAGGGACTCCAGGGGCCGTATGCTCGTGTTCCCCCGTTGGGGTAGAATCAATCAATACCAGCATACCTTATCACACCCCGATCCCCCGTCGGGGGAGACTCGGGGTAGACGAGCATACGGCCCCAGGATGTGTTTCATACAAGTTGCTCGTATGGAGACTGCTTTCGTCGCTCAGGGGGAGTCCGCGGCTGGGTTCTGTGTTCTTCGAGCGGCGAAGCGCATACGGCTGAAACAATGTGCAAAAAACGCAATGTTGTGCAGCGGGCGCACAAGACATCGATCGAAGGTGACAACCTGGACGCCGACGCGCGATCTCTAACCTAGGAGGGGGCAGACAGCAAAAGTCTCGGCGCGACCCGCACTGCGGTTACGGTAAGCCGGTCCTGATATCCGCCGTTTATAATTATCTATAATTATTATCTAAAACTTGGTATCCAAGAGCAAGACTAGAGACGAGCATTAAGTGCTGGACCAACTCAGAGAAGTGCCGATTAGTAACCAAGCATGAAAGGGTTTGAAACATATTCACTGCTCGATGTGAAACCCTGCCGTGTCCCGGACACTAGGTTGGTTAGTAACCGACCATGAAAGAGTTCGGAACCACGCAGGGAAGGCGGCCACGCCCAGCAACACGCGTTGCTAATGCGCAGTGCTCGGTTCCAAACCCCTTTACGGTCGATTACTTACCAACCTAGTGTCCGGGACACGGCAGTGTTTCAAACCGAGCGGTAAATCTGTTTCAAACGCTTTCATTCTCGGTTACTAACCGACTTTTGTCTGAAAATGCTCCTAGCACTGAAGAACAATATCCCTGTCTTTTGCACCTTTCAAACGACCTTTCAACTTGTTTTAAATGTCCGAGCTACATTCAATTTTCGTTATATTTCGCGAAGATGTTAAAATTTGGATTTCGCACGACTGTCCTTTATCGTTGTAGTAAATTCAACTGAACTGAATCTGAAATAGGTACTCGGTACAACGGTAGAGCAGATAGGGTAGGCCTATGTTATGCTTCGCGGACAATAGCGTCGCCGAAGTATAGCATAGGCCTTAGGGTAGGTGCCGGTGAGTAGGACTGCCGGGGTTAGAATGACAAATTCCGCCCAAATTTTATCAAAAAATGGATGTCAGATTCGTGGTCAATACCCCAAACAACACCATAAACGAAGTTTGGGCGACATCGGCTATCGTGACCTCGACATCTCTACTCCCCAGCATCTACCGTAACATACCGTACTCCACCGTAATACTAAAACGAAGTCAGATTCGTGATCAGCAACTCAAATAAGTCCGATGAGCGAGGTTTGAGCAATTTTTTTCGGCCTCTGGGGTTGTAAAGGCGTAGTACTGACAGATAACCATATACAAAGACAAATTACAAGGTAGGCATCCAGTCTTCTGCCGCCAAAATAATGGCCATCTCCAAGGATAATCGAAGCTGCGGATTATAATTATTCATTAATGCATAAATAAACAATTGATGACGACGGAACAAGTACACATACTACAGTACGCAACAACAACAGCATTGCTCTCATACATCACAGTAGGCTGTAATCAACAAACGATCAGCAATCTTACAAGAGATAGAGTCTACTACTGAAAGCAACTTACACGGATAGAATCTCTCTGTACGACGAATTGTACACATTTCCGAGCCAATCAGACAGCTCGGTGAAGAACTATAAACGAACCATTGCACTTGTAAATGTAAACACCAAAAACAATTTACATGGCATAGAACCTAGAAGACCTTTCCAGTCCGAATTTATCTATAACATCTGTGTACAAAATATGAACATTCACAGCTTGCAGAGAAGAAGAGATAGGCTGGATTTATACTTCACTCCCTGGATAACGGCGTCGCGTTATAAAAAATACCAATATCGATCGCCACGCCTCCAATCGATATTGCTAGCTTCCATGACGCAGCGCCATCGAAGGCGCCACTGAAGTATAACTGCCGCCTAATTGACAAGATAGTAACCGTAACAACGTAAACACGTAAGAAGATTGGAAATTGAAGAGGAACAGCACTATCACCACACTGGTCGCTACGAAACATCCTGTCGGTCGACTATACAAGGCGTTTGGTTCGCTAAGATAAATCCTTTCCCATCAGGCCCAACAGTAAGGGTGAACACTGGAAGTCCATCATTGCGCGGTGCTTGGACTGCAACGAGCACGGTCTGAAACTTAGCAGAAGTCCCGGAGAACAAAGTGGTCGCGGATATTGGCTCAGTCTTAATGGAAGTCTCAGGCATAGAGCTTTCGCAAGGAGTCGGCTCAGTACTACACGGAGACGCCGTCGCGGATCTCGGTTCTTCTTTGATGGAAAGCTCAGGCACGAAGTTTTCCTCCGAATCCGGTTCAACTTTAAAGGCCGAAGTCGGCATGGTGTCTTGCTCCTCCTTGATGGAAGCCTCAGACGTAGAGTTTTCAGCAAGGTCTTGCTCTGCTTTAATGCCCTCTTCAGCGTCGGCGCTCTCTCCCGTCTCGACGAACATCAAGGGGTCATCTCTCAGCTTATTGGCGATGCGCTTCACATCTTGCACTGTGACCACGTACTGCCGCTCCAATGCGCCATCGTTTTCGTTTCGAAGGATACGCACAATCTCAGCGATTGGCAGACCCAGCTTCAGCATCTCAACGATCTCCATCTTCACCGACCATCGGAGCCGCGGCTTCTGTGGCAGCTGCTTGTGTCCAAAGTGCTCAAGACAATATTCGACGCTCGTCACACCAGTCGTCAGGTATCTCTTCACCTAAAAACAGAACTGAAGGCACTCCCACAGAAATTCTAGAAGAGAGAACTCACATCCATGAACGATGTGCAGCTCTTTAGCACTAGTTCTGATATCTTCCGCTTGCGCTTCATGATTCTTCGAGATCTAAACAACATAATATGTATAGCTTGCAAGTGTTGAAAAGCGCATTCAACTCAATTCAGTGGTTGAAATTTTTGAAAAATATTCATCCAAGAGCCTTTTCCTCCTGAACTATTTCTGTGCCAAAAACCTTCAAACATTACACCCTTCAGCGGAAGCTTTGAAGCAGAGGATCAGAAGGCAATTTTCTGTTTGTCCTGTACTACAATTAAAAAATTTTTTAGGATCTCCACGGCAGCGTGAAGAACCATAAATCAAAGTTAACCCTTGAGAGAATTATTGACCGATTTAGCGACAGTTCCTTTATGGCAGCGCGGTTATTTTAGAAATCTCTAGTCAGCAGGAAAAGCTGTGCCGTCTTCAAAGGAGCAACACTTTTGACTAACAAGAAAAGGTTCCCTACTCGTGGTGAGCTTTTGCGATGCTATTTTGACAGGATGTGGTGGGGCCCTGTGAGCGGAGTCTAGAACCAAAGTCAGTTTTTGCTGAACGCTTTTTAAAGACCTGAAAACGAGGTGTAAAGGTGTGTGCGCAACACTCATCAACTCCTGCGACATCCCGTGAGGTTGCCTCGGTGGTCAGTCTGTAGGAGTGCCACCTCGTAGGAGCACACCGGCGGGCTTTTCAGTTCGAATCCGAGTGCTGCCAATATTTTTGAACGTTTTAGTTTGTTGTGCGCCTTCATATGTGCTAGTTTTTTAACTATTCATATCTGGTATATCGTTTCTCTGGGAATAAAATGTCTTATAGATTATTCAATTAAAAGTTTTATATTTTTATTTATTTCCCTCTCGGTACGTCGCAGAACTGCTGGTAGGTCTGGCATTAATCTCTCAAAGGAAAAGTCACGGGTGGTACCCTTTTCCTATATTTTATCCCAGTTACCTACTTTCAATATACCATCTCAGCTGCATGTAGCATATTCTGGATGGAAAGTAGTCGGAAGACAACACATCCAGGTCAGAACAACATTTTTTAGTGCACTTATGTACCGATATGGCCCGGGTTCATAATATTCAACCGTAATTGAGCGTATTTGTGTGCAATTACGGTATCATTGGTAATACGGTATGATATGGTGGTGGCACAGATATGAATAGTTGAAAACCTGACACATATGAAGGCGTACATAGACAGCCTTGGTTTGTTGTAAGCATTGATGGTCTAACTTTGCCTCTTGTGATCATAAGAAAGCGTAGTAACAACAAACTAAAATGTGCAAAAATGTCGGCAGCACTCGGACTCGAACTGAAAAGCCCGGCTGTATGCTCCTACGAGGCGTCACTCCTACCGACTGCGCCACCGAGGCACATCTCGTGGGGTGTCGTAGAGGTTGATGAGTGTTGTGCACACGCCTTCACACCTCTTTTCCAGGTCTTTAAAAAAGCGTTCAGCAAAAACCGACTGTGGTTCTGGACTCCGCTCACAGGGCCCTACATCCTGTCAAAATGGCGTCGCAATGAGTTGAGAACCTTTCCATGTAAGACATTAACAGTTATTATAGAGGTCACAAGCTGTTTGAATGATGTTTTCTAGTGGCCGAAACTCCTACACCCAGCGGGACTTGAACATGCACCCTAATCTATCCGGGAAGCACACTGGGCCAATACGGCGCCAACGGTGTTTAATTCAACGTCCACCTACCATTAAACCTTCAACGCTCCCCATCAACACCATCAAGCTATAGTGGACATCATAGAGGTTATGAGGTGTTAGAAGGACGTTTTGTTGCAATCAAAACTCTTGCGCCGGACGGGATTCCAACCAGCTCCCTATGCTTTCCAGGGCAAGATACAGGTTTCGTAGGTCAGGGGATGTGTTTGTAGCAAGTGTAATAATTGGATTATTACTTTAATAATGCTTGCAGAGCGAAACGTGAATAAGACCTCACAGCTGCATATATAGGCAAAAATACAGAGGCGGAGCTATAATCAACTCCGATAAGCCCAATATTCCAAAATTCCATCAAATGAGGTGTCTTGTGAGCGAAGTATAGACGTGATGAGGTGTTCAGGCGAGGCGAAAAACTGATATCTATGCCGATCACAGTGTCATGCAGCACCGTGGCGCAAACTAAACACTTGATCCGATCAAAGACCGGACAACTGGACGATTCGGATAACGCTAATTCTTCGGAACCCGAATTTTTGGGTGATTCGAACAAGGGAGATTTTTCGGACCCCGGATTTTCGGATGGTTCAGATCGGATATGTTAAGATGATTTAATCGGATTCAATGCACAAACGATAAGCGATGAAGGACCGCGCTACTCAATACCCTTTGGGATGCGCCACGCATTCTACTTCTACAGGATATCGTGAAGTCGATTTGAATGCGTATTTGGCCATAGAATGACCAGCGGTGGCCGGCCGATGAACAGTCAGCTATTCATCCATCACAGACAAGTCTTACATCAATTCACCGACCACGAAAAGATGGAACGCTTGATTGGCCTGGGCGGGAAATCCGAACCTAGAACATGGTATCAGGTGTATACGACAGTTGACTGCGACCTTTTCCGACTGCGTTACAAGCGCGCAAAGTTAAGAACAACAAGGGATAAGGCGTTGTTTACTCTTAAACATAAAGGAAGAATAAACAACGCCTTACCCCATGTTGTTCTTAACTTCACCACTTTGGATTTCGCTATAAATAGCAATTATCCCTATTTTACAGTACAGTATATTCCTTGTCCCTCTTTGACTCCCCCTTATGACAACCTACGAGTATTCTACGTCAGCCGAAGCTCATCTACTCTATGTACGACTTTTTGCTTCTGTCCATTGAAGAATAAATCAATTTGAGTGTTTCCGAATAGAAAAGAAGACAAGGGACCACAAGTCTTGCCCTCGCCGAGCTACACGTGGAAGTACCACGCCCGTCTAAATCGGCCTCCATCGTTACTGCTTTTTAAAACACCAAAATACCACTACGCTCCACAGAATAATCAGACAAACAGCGACTACAAAACAGACCTGTGGCACCTCAGGTGGCCATGGAACACCATGTGCAGGGTTTCCTCGTCCCTCTGCAACCAACAGCTATTGTGCTCTTCCTCCATTTCATCTTTCCACCGCTGGAACACTATACAGTTACTCCGTAGAACACTCTGGACAGAGTCGAAAAAACTCACCTCAAACGCACAATAGCTCGGAAACACTTCTTGCTTTACCGTTCCACTAAAGTCGTGAAACTCGATGGCGTGCACAAGGAGGTCGGTCACGGTCTCGAAACCCATGTCGCAAGCAGGGCATAGTTCCGGAGAAATGTCCATAGGATTCTCATGATGTTGACAGGGCTCAGTAGCACCTGCTCCTTGAGCGTCGAACGGATGTCTGTTCGGGTCCTCTTGATTACACCGCGTCGGATCACCGTCACAGTGGTTCTTTATGGTACATCTGGAAGAGTTAAAAAAAACTTGATAATAATAATTATCAATAATAATAATAAGAATAATTGATTAAAAAGTTAAACGTTCGTCCACAAACCTTTTAATAGCGTCCAGCAGTGCCTCGAAAGGATCTCTATCGCCAATCTGTAAAAAAAGAGCTTCAGCTTTATCTATGCTCTAAATAAACACACTCAACATCTTACCTCTTGTCGCCATATGAATTCTGTCAAATGCGAATCCATGTTCTGGCGTGCAGCTCCTCTTTGACGCTTGTGGCGCCATTTCAAGGATCCCCAGATTGTATCCATCGCCTTCGTGTGTTCTGTAGTTGTTGGATCGACGAAATTAAGCCGATGACTTCCTGCCAAGTCCTGAAATCCGGCAGCCTCCAATTCCACTGGGTTATACTCCTTCCAGCAGTCGCAGTATATGGTCGATCCTTCGGCAACGTTGTCTTTGATGACGTCCAGAAAAGCATTCACGCTTCGCTCCGGTACCGTCTTTAGAAAACACTGTCCTGTTTCACGACAGATGCCACCGACAATCCATTGAGGCGGTGGTACTCTACCGTAGTTACTTTTCAGATCCCTGATCACCGTCTCATCGACTTCCACGATCAGACCTTCACCTCCGATCTTTCGACACGGACGCCGATCAAGGTCCTCGGCAATAACGTCTCTTATGCACCTGTTCCAATCAACGCCGTCGTTGGATTTACTCCCAGCTCTTCCTTACAGTATTTCAGAGACGTCAACTCCTGAGACCAGCTGTAAAGGAAGCGAAGGGCCTTCACAAGCGAAATGCCACAATTACGAAACCATGTTCCATTCTTGACGGATAGCCGGTTGCCATTACAAGGGTCCTTGCTGCACCTCCAGAATGTTCCTCGCTTATCCGAGAAGAAGAGTTTCATGTTGCCATGGTCTGGCGAGTTGGAACACTTCCGCTCCGTCGGAAACACTCCTTTCGCTTGAAGGAACTTGACAGCCTCTTCTTCAGTGCTCGGAAGTGTGAACAGCTCCATTCCGCACCGCGGAAGTGCAGCACAATACCTGGAAGACGGTGTGAGTTTATTCAGAAAATAATGATGCCTATCTTCTGTGATGACGCCTGACGCCTCTGTCCTTTTACAGTTATGGTTTGATGTGTCTCTGTGTGTACCGTCTCTACTGCAGATATTTTTGGAATCCATTCGCAGGATGGGAGCGTGCAGCGAAGTCGGAGGAGGTGCCGGCTGTCGCGTGACCCGATACCAGGTTCTTGGTTCGGATTTCCCGCCTAGGCCAACCAAGCCTTCCATCCCTCCGGGGTCGGTGATTTGGTACCAGACTTGTCTAGGAAGGATAAAGCGCTGACTTGTTCATCGGCTGGCCACCGCAAGTCATTATTGTATGGCCAAATACGCATTCAAGTCGCCTCCACGACTTCCCAAAGAAGTAGAATGCGTGGCGCATCCCAGAGAAGATTGAGTGACATCCTCCTCTATCATTTTATTCTCTTTCCGCAAGGTATGAATTATGGAAGAAGATGGAAGACGTGAACCCTCTCTAGAGGTCGGTGACGAAAACGCAAACCTAGTCTGGTAAATCATAAGGACCTGTTCACACCTCGCGACGGCAGTGAGGGGAGCCGGCCAGCCATATGTATTGAATTTTGCTCGTCAAATCAAACCTATCGATTTGGCTGGCAGTTACCGTCGTGAAGGATTAACAGGCCCTAACCGTAAGGCCCCGTTTATACTTCCAACGCCGAGCGACGCGACGGCGTGTAAAGTGGCCAAATTGATCGATCGCGTCGCTCAATCAATATGCCCACCATACGTGGCGTCGCGTCGCTCGACATCGAAGTATAAACGGGGCCCAAGAGAGATGGGGTCTATTCCACACCTAGGCGTGGATACGTAAAATAATATTGAGGTAACGCACTACGAACTTCACAAAGAGAAAAAAAGAGCTAAATGCGTAAAATAGTTCATAAAAATGAAAAATACCTGCGATGCGAAGTTGAAAATACACAGAGCGCACACTACCAGAGGTTCTTCATGGAAAATCTGAAAGAAGACTTCTTAAGGGAATGATTCAGACAATATCGGAGACGCGCTCTACGTCCCTACGTCGAAAGTGTGGTTGAACCATGAACAAGAACGAAAAAGAGCTGAATATTGTTCATATGATAGGACAGCAGCCGAAGGTGGCCTTGAATCACTTTGGATGCTTACATCTTCAGAACAACGAAAACGATTGAAATATACAGTTTTTGAATCAAAAGGGACCCTTTTGAAATCAGAGCGGAAGATTTTCAAACAAACTGGACATTTTTCGTACAACCTGGCTTGAAAAGCCTAAAATGCGCCATATATTGCACTTCACTGTGATATCGTGAAAGCAATGTGCACGTGTGCCAGCAGCTGGAGGAGGGGCCCGCTATCGTGCGCATCCGATTACAGGTCATTGGATCGGATTTCCTGCTCGGGCAAGGCAAGCCTTCCTGTCCCCAACTGTAAATGATACAAAACTGACTTGCTCAGTTCTCTACTAGAAATGAGAGTGAAGGATAAGAGGGCAAACGTCGGTGTTAATAAATCTCTCTGCGTCACGCACTTACTTCTAAAATATATCGCAGAGACAATTATGATGTGTATTTGAAATAAAGCAGAATGCATGGCGTATTCCTAAAATGGATTGATACCAACCTTTATCCTATAATTTACCTCGCCATACCTCTCGCAAGGAAACGAGATGACCTTCGTCTGTTACTTTTCATTCTCTTAGGGCTTGAGGAAGTCAAGCAATGTCGCATGTGGGACGCACAACGCAATTTACTTATCCGATGCGCCAAGGGGACAACCTGCATTGGGATTTAGCCTATACTGACTAACAATGGCCAACCGATGGACAGTCAGTGTTTTATCCTATAAGTCTGCTGTCTGTTAGGTAAGGAACCTAATCAAGAACCTTGCTTGGTTGCAAGCCTACGTACAGTGGACCACCCTGTATTTTTTGGGTATATTTGTTTATTTCTTTAAATGCACTCGAAGGTGCTCTACAGCGTCATATGTCTCGAAGACGGGTAGCATTCGGAGATGGGAAATTCTAAACTTTCAAAAAGAAAACTCCAATTAGACCGCACTCAAGGTGCGTGCCCTTCATAGAGGGCGTCAACGTCGACGTCCTAATTGCCAGGCTTGCGCATCGTCGGTGTTGCGCTTGGCTATGATGAGCTGACGCGTTCCCACCTACCAATGCTGCTCATTTTCGCGACACGTGCCTTTTTGCTAACGTAGGAGCTTTAGCCCAGCTAAAGGAGCAAGCTACGATCTCATATAGAAGTTATAGAGCGAAATTATGCCAACCTATCGTTTTTGAAGGCTTCAGGATAAATTTCTCGGATGTTTTGGAGGGAGGGGTGAACCTCACAACTTCCTAGACTTGCACCAAACCTTGACACGACGTCACACTCGGTGCCACCTTCGTCTGCGCTACTACAAAGGAAATAACGCTAAGACAAATGAAAACAACCATAATTAGGACAATAAACAAGGTACCGTCGCCAAAATAATGGCCTCCTCAAAGCAAAACCACGACCGCAATTGCACACAAAAATTTATTCATGAAAAAAATCGAGTGAATAACCTAGAATGGCAACAACGGCAACAAAAACAACACCAAGAACTTCATACATCGAGGTAGGCTGTACACAAAAAATTCAAGGCGAATTTTGTGGGGATAATCACTGCCGACGGCAATGAGGACGGCTAGAACCCCTTCATTAGTCGATTGGCAGCCACTTCAATTGAGATCTATGAACGAGTCAATAAATCTATAAGTAATACTAACTTACGTCAAATAAGAACTAGTAGATCCTACCGAATCTATCCTAGTCGGAGGGGTGGGGCATCACTAGAAAAGCGAAACAAACCCAAACCATGCATCCCCCAGTGGGAAAGAAGGATCTTCTCGTACACCAGTCTAGTGTGTCGAACTCATAAAACTTTGAATTGAATTGAACTTACTTTGAATTTTGCCGACGTTGTCAAGAAGAAGTACCCCCCCCCCCAAGATATCCAAGATACATGAAAAAGGATAAAGGATGACGTTAAACAACCTCCTTCTACGAATATCGTGGAGGTCTTTAAATGAGCACTTGGTCTATACATCTACTTGTGGTGGCCATCCGATGGACAAGTCAGTGCGTTATCCTTCCCAGCTTGGCTGGAAGAAAATTCGAACCAAGTGTGCACGCGACAGCCGCCGGCTTCAACCACTATGCTAACACGCGCCCTCCATGATACATAGCTACAAATTATGTCGGATCTATCCTAGTGGGGGGGGGGGTTGGAGGCCCCGCTAAAAAAGTGAGACAGATGCACCCACGAAATTCCGTGGCGAATTCCGCTCAGGAGATACACTTTCTACCTCAATTTAGCGTCTTGTCTTTGTATAATTGTCTACATTAAATTTTAATGCCGCTGTCAGACCAGCATAGTGCAGTGCCCCCCCCTCCGACTAGGATAGATCCAATATCTCCACACGTTGACGACAACGAGACTTCACCAGTGACTGAGATTATAGAAACCGTAACAACGTTACTCGCAGGAAGAGTGAGAAATTCAACACATAGCAACACTTCTGCTGACCGTTATGGGACAACCTGTTAGCCGGATGTACAAGACGCCTTGTCCACCAATGCGAATCCCTTCCCATCGGGAGCAACAGTAAGAGTGAACGCTCGAACTCCAGCAGCTCCCCATGGCGATTTGGCCTCGACAGGGCAGGGACCTCTCCGACTGGAAGCCTCAGCAAGCAAAGTCATTGCAGAGATGGGCTCCTCCTTGATGGAAGCGATAGGCTTGGAGTCCTCAGCCTTAACGGCTGGGCTCGCTGAGGGACCTGGCTTCTCCTTACGGATCCGCTTAGGCGCACAGCCTTCCGATGGGCTTGCCGAGGAACCTCGCTCGTTCTTACGGATCCGAACAGGCGCACAACCTTTAGACTTAGAGCGCACCGCTTTGGCTGTGCTCCCTTTCGCATCAAACACCTCGGGATGGTTTTTCAGGACTGCGGCGATGCGCTTCACTTGTCTTAGTGCGAGCGAGTCGTTTTGAAAGATGTACACGATCTCATCGAATGTCAGGCCCTGCTTCAACAGCTCAGCGATCTCCATCTGGGCCGTCCAGGGCACCGGCGGCTTTCGAGGCACTTTCTTGTGTCCGAAGTGCTCCATGCAATACTGGACGCCGGTGACACCACTCGACAGATACCTCTTCACCTGAACAATTGGAATAGAATTATCGGCAATAAGAAGGATAAACGACAAAACTCACGTTTATGAATGACGTGCAGCTCTTTTGCGCAGTTCCTGACGCTTGCTCACGCTTCCTTAAAATATCATAGTACAGTATGCATAAATAGAAGGTTATGTATTCAAAGTGGAAGTTTTATTTAAAGGCGGCAGGGTTTGAACCATGTTTCACCTCAACGCCCTATTACTGGTGATCGAAATAAAAATATTACGTCTATGGGTCAAAGATCGCACTTTCCCTTAAAAAAAGAAAAAAGAAAGGCCTAAATTCTTCAGTTTTTTGCAGCCATCTCATATATACAATCTTTTCATCAAAGTGCACACTCTGCAAAGCAAACTTGTCGCCTTTGAAATCAAACTGAACATAAACCAGATCAAGTTTTTTTGGATATTACAACAAATTCTCTGAGACCGTTTGAATTCAATGGCATTTAGTATGACCTTCTTTGAAGTTAGTTAATCCAACTGTCCCAATAAGTGAACACACCATTTGAGGAACTAAAAAAATGAAAATAAAACTTTAACTTTTTACATAATGAGTATTGAAATTTGTTGAAAGTTAAAATTAGGACTTCGAATCGTTTTTAGTCCTTAGAAGATGAAGAGATGACCTAGAAACGGTTCGAGGTGTTCGAGGCATCTTTGCAACTTATCCGGTCAAGCGTTTAATCTACACTAGCATTTCTGACCAAATTCCAGAATCGCAATGCGATTTATTTAATTTACATATTTTTATTTTTCGATTTTTACACCTATGCAGACGACGAGGCGGTCGAGACGTCAGGCCAATAGATAATTCGACCTAACAACCTAATGGCACAGAAGTATTATAAACACGTTGAACACCAATGTCAAGGTTCCAAAATGAGAGGACATGGAGAGGGGTACTCAGATTCCGCGACCAATGCTCTTAATGCCTAAGGGCCCGTTTATACTTCGACGCCTAGCGACGCCACGTATTGCGGCCACATTGATCGAGTGACGCGATCAATCAATTTGGGCACTAGGCCTTTGTCATACCATCGCTCACTCCGAGCGACGCCTAACGGTATGCACCGATATCGATCCCATCGCGCCGCCCGATCGATATGGGAGCCTATCATTAGACGTCGCTCGGGGTGAGCGATGGTATGACAAAGGCCCTACACTGTGCCGCCGCGTCGCTCGGCGTATAAACGGGGACTAACAGATGATGTGATCATTATGTTCTACAAAAAACCCTGAAAATAATAGTTAGACAACGAACCTGAGACATCTGAGTCGCGAATAAGACACCATATCCTGGACCCTCTCGCTCCTTCGCACCCAACGAGTTTTCTTCTCCACCTCCATTTTTTTCTTCCATCGCTGAAGCACCGTAATTAGTCCACAGATCAGTGTGAGCAAAACCAAAAAAAGCTCACCTCAAACGCAGAATAGCTCGGGAACACCTCTTCCTTTACCGTTCCGTTGAACTCATGTACCTCCTTGGCGTGGGTTAAGAGATCAAACAAGTTTTCAAAACCCATGTCGCATTAGGGGCACAACTCAGAAGAACCGTCTGCGGCATTCTCGAGTTGTTGAGTGACTTCAGTGGGA
The DNA here is from genome assembly GCA_947396885.1 of Heligmosomoides polygyrus polygyrus. Lineage (NCBI taxonomy): Eukaryota > Metazoa > Nematoda > Chromadorea > Rhabditida > Heligmosomidae > Heligmosomoides > Heligmosomoides polygyrus. The sequence goes on along the minus strand of OX377205.1, from coordinate 4,397,020 downwards.
CTTTCGGAAGCCTCGTCGTTCTGATCCTGGCACACTTCCTCCTTGCAGAGCGGTGTCGGGCCATCGTCACAATGGTTCTTCATGGGAAATCTGGAAGAAAGAGTCAGAAAAAACACTAACGATTCTCCGGTGAGTTTTCCATTGGACGTGAAGACGAGGTCCATAGCCCTAGGGATAAAAAGCGGCATAAAAGGTGAAGATGTCCTCGGCTGTCTAGTTCTTGCTCACAACCCAACACAGCATTAGCTGGTAGAACATAGAACTAGAACATTTTTTGAGACAAAAGTGATACGAAATTAGTTGAGCAAAAAAGATACAACAAAAGTTGGCTTTTTGAAGATTAATAAAAGCGAAGAAGGTTTATTGAGCCAAAAGTGACGCTAAGTCATTTGACCACAAAAGACTACAGCAAAAGCTGGCTGTTTAAAGATTAACAAAAGCGATTTCCTTCATGAACTGCATAAAGTGAAGCTTTTTTCTCAGAACGATTTTGTAGTTCACTCACTGAAAAAGTATTATATATACCATCAAAGTATCGTCTATTCTTTCTTTAAGCTAATTTGAAGTTAATCTCTGAAACGTCCTTTCCGTTTAAGAAAGTTTTTGACTTGCAGTTGAATGTTTTTGGCAAAGAATTGAGAAATGACGACAGAAGCTTATTCCAAGTAGCCATTCAAAATAAATAAATGTGAATTATTTATTTATTATTCATTATTTATGTGAGACATTCCGACTCTCTTTCAAAACAAACCAACAATACACTCTGCTGCTATGGAGTGGGCTTCATGATACTGTCAGTTAATAAAATACGACATATCCTAGTTGGGAGGAAGTGGTCCTAAAGTAGTGGCTGCTCCTGTCATCCTATCCCATACTACCATATCTCCTGAATTTGCATGAAATCCTCGCATCATGGGACTAGGAAAACCTACCAACTACGATAAAACCACAAATTATTAAAATAACAAACGATAGAACTGAAAATGGCGTTAGTAGAGCCTACCGTGAGGTCACTTCATGGATGTTCCGCAAACAATATGCTTTGCTAATATGGAATGTGCATCACGTAAAACATAATATGGATACAAGAACGAAGAAAACAACACAAAATAAAGAATAAAGGTCAGAGCCACAAAATTAGCCTTCGATGTCAAAGGGCAATGAAACTAAAAGCTCAAAAAGTTGCCGTTATGAGTGAGCTTTGACGGTCCAAACAAAGCAAAATCTGGAAAATAGCCAGTGCATCACGTCCCTTGCTGTTTTACCCTTTGTCTGCCTTCGACGTCTTCACAGGCAGTGTCTTCTGTGCTTTTTTAATTATTTATTGGTTACCACCCTGATTAGACCTCGCCGTGGTCTCTACTAGTGTTTGCCCGAAAATATTCCGATGGTTAGATCTTTCATTAATAAAAATTGTAGAGGATTACATGTGAACTGGTCCCCGAAAAGTTCCGTCACGCGCGAGCAGCGAGAGTCAGACGAGCAGAGTGAGTCTCCAGATTGGGCTAGGGAAGGGACTCCGGGGTGTGGCGAACAGGGAGGCGTGGAGTGCACGAGACGACACGACGAAAAACCGCGCGCCGCCTCGGCACTATGCCAAGCGGACCAGTTCTCCGGCAACGAAGATCTGCTCTGCTCGACCGTTAGAACTCGTCCGAGGCGGGATCAACATGCAGACACCCCACCGTAATCGGCGTTGTGGACCAGGGATGGGCGGAAATTTTGAAAATTTTCCCAGAAAACAGAAAACAGAAAATCGCTTTCGTCAGAAAACAGAAATCAGAAAACAGAAAGGCCAAAAACGCCAGAAAATCAGAAAACAGAAAACAGAAAACAGAAAATTTCGAAATTATCACATGACCTAATTATTTTACCCAAAGATCCATATTTCCAGTAGCAAATGCTTTTGTATGACTAGAAATGTAGTCGTAGACCAGCGTTTTAATTTGCGCGCGTTTATAAAAATTTCTATTATACTTCAGTGCACTGCAATCAGCAAGTTTAAACGTGGACTGATAGAACCTAGGAATCTTGACCCTTGAAGTATACAACATTACTCATAAGCTCTGTTTCACCTCTAACGCCTCAATTAAATAATGGTCCCACTAGTAAGAAACTGGCCTTTTAGAGTACCGAACACGATGAAGGCTCAGTGATCACTGTTTGCATCAACTCAATTGCTAGAGTTTGTAGACACACTCTCGCAACATGCTCAAAAGCTGTGCAGAGATTTGTTGGTATTACTGGCTCCGCCAGAATCTGTATTCCTAGTTCGTTGCGTTCCTCGGGAATACCTTTCCTTGTAAGTGGCCTAGCTGAAAATTTTCAGGCCAACATAAATGCTCTTTACAGCACCTTACTACTTAGCCGACTAAAGATGTGAATTTCACAGAACAACACGAGATTGTGTCTGAGGAGGCTGTCAGCACAATAGGTCTTGGGCGGAGGTGCTTTCTTGAATGCGTAGACACCATACAATGAAGACCGAGCATATACCCTCTCCATCACATTATTATTATTATTATTATTATTATTATTATTATTATTATTATTATTATTATTATTATCCTCATATCTACACACCATATTACATCTCAGCGGAAGATCAGAAGAACCGCCTTGGTGTACAGAGGAGTGCACGGCATTAGCAACAATCGCGCGATCTGCCTGATGCTCGCAGTCTACAAGCTGTTTAGTCGAGTAATCCTGAATAGGGACAGTCATGCGAACAGGCAGGATTTCAGAGAGGATTCCGCACGATCCTCCACACACACCATTACGAAGCTCATCGAAGTGTCGCGAGAGTACAAGCTGCCGCTGTGCCTTACGTTCGTCGATCTGAAGAAGGCATTCGACTCTGTCGAGACTGAAGCGGTCCTCGAAGCCCTGCTCACTCAGGGCGTTCCTACTCTGTACGTCAGAATCCTTCGAGAGCTGTACAGTGGATTCACGACAAAGGTTTCGCCATTCTACAACAAGTCGTTGCCAACGTGAACAGAGAGGTTCGATGAGAGGGTATCCCCGGTTCTCTTCAGCGCCACCCTCAAAAACATCATTTGCGAACTAGAATGGGAAGACACGGAAGTGAAAGACGACGGATGGCAGCTACACCACCTAACACCGAGCGCTAGCCAGGCGGAGCGAATGCTGGCCGACTTTGATCGTGTACATATGTGGGAATGTTGGACTGCAGCTGATTCTTACGAAGACGATGTTCATGGGGAACGGACGAGTTTCGGATGCCTCATCCTCGCTCAACGGAACGAACATCTTCGAATGCTACAGATACGTGTATCTGGGTCGCGAAGTCAACATCACCAACTAACTAGCGCCGGAGTTGAGCAGGAGGAAACGAGCGGCTTGAGGAGCTGTCAAGAGTGTCGAAAGAGCAGTGGAGAAGACGAAGAACGTCGGGGCTCCGTACCTACCTTTTCGACTTCACTGTTTTTTCTGCCCTAACATACGGATCAGAGACCTGGGCTCTACAAAAGCAGGATGAACAAGCGATCAGCGTCGCGCAGCGTGGAATGGAGAGGACGATGCTCGGGGTGACACGACTCACGCAAGTGAGAGAAGGCCTCGAGACTTCCGAGCTTCGCCGACGTTCGAAGATCAGAGATGCTGCCGCATGACCAAGGTCGAAAATTAGGTGGGCCACGTAATGCGCTTCGCAGACACCGACTAGATTCCGTGGGATGTCAAGCGAACACCAGGATGCCCAATAACGCGTTGGTCGGACTTCTTCGCCAAAGCCCTGAACAAACAATATGACGCTATTCGTGTACCACGAGCGAAAAGGATCCATGGAGCACCCTGGAGCACCCTGGCACGCGGCATGAACGTATGGAGACGCTGCTGGTGCCCACTAGACATGGGATCCGAATCATGCATTTTCGGATATCCGGCCGGATTTATCCGGTTTCGGATTATCCGAAATCCGGCTCGGTCGAAAATTGCCCTCATCTGAATCATCCGAAGATCCGGGGTTTCTAAAATTGTCCTTATCTGAATCATCCGAAGATCCGGGGTTTTCAAAATTGCCCTCATCTGAATCATCTGAAGATCCGGGGTTTTGAAAAACGCAATGATTCGGATAAAATCGGATAATAGGAGGTTAGCGCGCCTTGCTGGCAAACTCTGCGCCCTTGATAACCTGACTTTTTCGGGCAGATTTGCAATCATTTGGCGGGAATTCTCTCACAAGGAAAAGGTCTGATAGCGTATATCTGAACGGGGAGAGGGAGTCATCCTATTAAATAGGAATAATCGCCACCCCTCAATTAGCATAAAATGTGCTTCATTTTTGCCATGTCGTTAAACCCAAGGAGTGGGGTTTCTTGAAGTCACAATTGAACGGCGCATCACGAATTTGGGTTCTTGTACGACCGCGATGCCTCTGCCGGCAAGCAGCTCGGAGCGCAATGGGTAGTGACGATGCTTCATGGGAGGAAGGTCGGGGGTTCGATCCTAATGCGCTGCTGCATTCCTGCTTTCTAAATGATTGGTTGAGATTTGAGGGATTCTGACGTCTATACCATTTTCAGATGTTTTCTGCGCACTTTCCAGCTGCATGCTGTGGTACTCAACATGATGATGTATAAATATTCAACACCAGTGATACACAGGTACAACGTGCATAAATCAGCACTGGACACAATGGGCAGGGTATAAGTGCTGCAGGCTCCTCTCAGTCTGTTTCCATACATTAGCCAATGACCTCGGGTAAAACCATCCTGCTCGGAGTTTCAAAGGAGGCCATGATGTGACGTCACATGTGGTTAAAACGAGAAGGTCTGTGGATACCGGAATTTGACCTAAACGGCATCAATACACTCTTTCTCTCATCTCTGCCTGTCATCTGGAAATCAGAGGTCTGCTGGAGGTTCTCTAAAACCTAACACCAACAAAGTCGCCGATGCTCGAGTGGTGATCCACTTGCTCACGCTAAAGTGTGGTCCATCTTTAGATAAGCAGCCTTCATGGGAATGACACCAACCTGACCGAACGGATGGCTAGCATACCCAAGGACTTCGAAGCACGTCAACTTGAAGTTAACGAAGACGAACGGCTGGAAGTGGTGGAAAACCAGAAGAAGGTTGGGATCAGCAAAACGAATTTATAGACGTCTATAGGCTGGCAAGCAGTGGGCATATGATAACGTTTTCGGCTGGAACTCTTGTTTCAGAGGAAAGGGAACGTCTCCAATTGGATTTCGCCTATGGAGCCGATCTCATTTGTCCATATATGGAAGCAAACTGTGAGGAGTCTGTAGCCTTTATGCGCTGCTCGTATTGTGACCAGTGCTTATGTTTCATGCACTTTGTGTCTGTGTATCACTGATTTTAAACGTTCATACATCGTTATGTTGAACAGCTTTCCAATTGAGTTTTGGTTAAAAAACCGGTCAGTAATAAAAAAGTGGCAACAAAGTTGCTCTCACGGCATACATCTGGAAACGCTGCACAACAAACATCTAAAATGGTGCAGATGTCAGAATCGCTCAAATCAAACAGTAAGTTGAAATGCAAAGATGCAGCAGCGTAGAAAAGTCGAACCCTCTACCTCCCTCTCGTGGAACAACGTTGCTATCCACTGCGCTACGAGCCGCTTCCCGCCGGCGGCATTGCGGGCGTACAAGACTCCCGAACTCGTAAGGCGCCGATTCCGCTGTAACTTCAAGGATACTCTACTCCTCGGGCTTATCGATTTGGCAAAAAAGAAACACATTTTTATACTAATTGAGGAGTGGCGATTATTCCTAGATATGGTGGGATGACTCGCTCTCTCCGTTCAGACATACGCTTCAGACCCTTCTCTTTTCAGAGCATGAGAAATTTCTTGCGGGGCGCTACAGTTAAACGGCATGCCAAGATTCAACGACAGTCGTACATGGAACATTCCTGCGGGGCGTTTCGCAATCGTTTCATTATTGTCCTTTACAAGACTTCGCGGACATCTTTTACGTAGCGCTGATGTGTTCCACTCCATTGGTGAAATAAGCTAGGCCAGATATAATGTAACTGGGCATTCATGTGCCTTGCTACCAGGGCATATTTATTTATTTATTTCGGCGTGAATCACATCGGAAATGCACGCATAAAGTAAGGTATAAACAAACGAACGGAACAAATAAACCCAACTGCAAGGAATCAAAAACATGCGAGTGAGAACGGAATAACCTAAGAAAGTTTACTTCAAATGAGCAAATGCTTAAAATGAGAGACAGACATAGTAAGAAAATCTTTATTATCACCGATGAGAAGGTTTAGCTCCCTAAGGTATCAGTGAGTGAGGAAGTTAGACCTAACCTTCGACCTTGCAACCGCTGTGTACAATCTAAGTCTACCTGCTCTGTTAATCGTAAGTGGTACTCCAAAAACTCCACAGGATCTACAGACAGTTTCCTGGTGAGGATTTTGAACAACATAATTAGGTCTGCTCTTTTTCTTCTTCTGCTTAAACTGGGTGTGCCGAGCAGCTTAGCCAGCATGGAACCGTTAGGGATGTCTTCGTAACCCTTTTGTAGCACCTCATGAACAACTTACGTGTGAAGTTATTCTGGACACTTTCGAGAAAGTCGGTGTCCTTTTTTTGACAAGGGTTAAAAATAGAAGTACCAAACTCCATAATTGGTCTTACGTAGCACTTATAGGCACGCAGGAGAGCACCCGGATCATGTTTTTAGTACCTTGAATAAATTGTTAGTCCGGAAGCTGGCCTTTTTTTACAAGTAATTTGTAATGTAGCTCGAATCTGAGCTCGTTCGTTATAAGGAAGCCTAATTCTTTAACATCAGAAACTTGCTTCAAGTCCACGCCATTGAGTCTGTAGAGTGGAGAGTAGGTTTGGTGCCTTGATTGTATTACAAGGCATTGCGTCTTTTCAGCAGCAAGTGGAAGATCCCAGTCTTCTGCCCACTCGCCAACGAAATCAATAGCAGCTTGAACCTCACGAGAGCTGTCGGCTTTGTCCACTTTTTCTAGATTTTCACGTCGTCAGCGTACATTTTGCACGTCACACCGAACCTAGAGACAGAATCAGGCAGCTCATAGGTATATAGGAGGAAAAGCAGCGGCGACAATACTCCTCCTTGAGGAACTCCACTAGCCGCCGAAAAAACCGAAGAGTAGCTACCCTCCACTCTAACCTGGTATGTTCTATCTAAAAGGAAACTCCTTATCCACGCCACAATCATCGGATGTATACCAACTGTTTTTATTTTGAATACTAATTTTTCTACAGGAGTCTTATCAAAGGCCTTGGAAAAATCAAAGTAGACGACGTCCACTCGGTTTTTGCTTTCCAGAGTTTGGTCCAGTCATTTAAGGAAGTAAGAACTGCAGTCTCAACCGAACGCTGCTTCAGGAATCCGAACTGTGCCTTAGATATGATACTATGTTCTAACATGTGCTCCAAAATATGCTTTTTCAGGATTTTTCAAAAGTTCTTGCAAGAATTGATGTTATACTTACGGGACGATAATTTCCTGGGTCACTGAATGGAGGTTTTTTGGGGATAGGAGTAATAAACGCATGTCTCCATCTACGAGGAACATCGGCTGTCATGTAGCTCATGTTGTAAATTTGTTCCAGAGCGTAAGCTATACAACCGACAACATTTTTAACAAAAAGTAGAGGAAGGAAGTCGGGTGAAATTGAAGAAGACTTAGGCCACTTGGATAAGACTTCAACAATTTCATCTTTATCAAACCATAGCGAAGGCCTCATCCGAGGAAAACTGGGTAGATTACCACCTTTAGTAGGGGTAGAGAAAGGACTAGTTCCTGAAGAGTTTCTGAAAACTTTTTGAAATTTGTTTGCTAGCAGATTTGCTTTCACAGGAGCCGACGATACTGAAGTACCATCCTCATCTACTAGGTTTGGGATAGCTCTGTTTTCTCCAGAACGAGACTTGATATATCTATAGAAGGCCGATTTGTCCTTCGAATAGATATTTTTTCTTTCTACATAAAGATTGTATCGAGAAACCGCTTTATCCACCTTTTTACTGAAGCATTCATAGTATGCCCAATTTCCTTCACTACCTGAGGTAGTGGCTGCGTTCCACAGAGAGTTCTGGCGGTTTATCATTCTTCTAAGATACTCTGGAAGACGCATTTTTTGTGGATCGAGTTTACTCTTAGGTACGTATAGTTCAATGACGTGATGAAGGACATGCAGCAATAATTCATACATTTGATCGGCCGTGCTCACATTTCTAAAGCTACCTATCCAGTCAACATCGGCAAGATGTTCTCGTATTTTGTCATACTTTGCTGCCTTGAAATCTCTAATCCACCGCACATTTCCTGCACTGTGGCCCATTTTGTCCACGACTTTGAAAGATATTGTGGCATGATCACTGTTGCCTAACGGTGGGCCGACGTTTAAGTCGTGGACCAGATTAGTGGAGTTACATAGCACAAGATCTAATAAGGAGTTACCTCTGTTGGGCTTGTTCACCAGCTGTTGGAAATTGTGGGCATCAAACATATCCTGAAAAGATTTCAAAATATTGTCGATAAAGTCGGTTCCTATATTTGGCAAGTTGAAGTCCCCTAAAAGCACGCATGAAGCTCTACACACGCAGTAGTCGCTGACTGCTTTAATTAGGTTTACAGATTGCCTGACACTACAAGAAGGAGCTCTATACACAGCAATGAAGCAAGCAGTGCATTAAACGCCTAATTCAAGGTGAGGCGCTCCAAGCTGCTTTGCGCGCTCGTGACTTCAATTGGTCAAGGAAATAATCGCGGAGTTACTGATGCGTTCCGTTGTTAAGAGGTTGCGTGCCCCTATTATATCACTTATCCGGTTGTATCCGAATCGGATATCCGAAATCCGGCTCGGCCGAAAATAGCGTTATCTGAATCATCCGAAGATCCGGGGTTTCTAAAATTGCCCTCATCTGAATCATCCGAAGATCCGGGGTTTGAAAAAAATGGCCTATCCGAATCATCCGATTATCCGGAAAATCGGTGTCGGATCCAATGTCTAGTGCCCACCCTACCCTCAGTAACTCTAGGACAAGTGGTTAGTTAATACATAATTAAATGCCCCTCAGAGTACTAATTTTATAGTTTTAAAATAAAATTTTTAGTGATCGTAGAGGTCCAAACTACTACTAAAATCGAAAAGAATACGAAGCCAAATTATGAAAGTCTTAAAATGCCCTATGATATACTCCTATACTCCTTGCCAGCAGCACTTACACAATCAATCAAGCAAACAAAGAGGCATAGTTCATGAGCATATGGCGCAATTACTACATGAGCACATCCAAAAAACGCCACATGCTTACCATGTAAGATACTGTAGAAACACTATTTTGGAATAAAGCTCATTATTCTACGATACATTTTGGATTCTTTTTATTGGATTTCTGTAATAAAATTTTGTTCGCAACTCCATTTTCTGTTTTCTGGCCAATTTTTGGCCATTTTCCCAGAAAACAGAAAACAGAAAAAATTTGCCCAAAATGGCCAGAAAATCAGAAAACAGAAAACAGAAAACAGAAATTCCGCCCATCCCTGTTGTGGACCACGCTACAGTAGTCGAAGGAGACACCTGAGCTGTGAACCTGAAAACGTGCTACTCTTGTTTGGGTGCCGTGTGTTGTGTGCTCTCGATACCAGGCTTCTGGTGTGGAGTTCCCGCCCAGGGCAACCAAGGATTCGGCCGATTACGGTCACTACGCTAGGTACGGATGACTAAAGCCGTCGTGGTCATGATCACCGACTTCACTCGAACTTTGTCTATCTGAGGAGACAAGTCGGGTACCAATTCACCGACCCCGGAGGGATGGAAGGCTTGGTTGGCCTGGGCGGGAAATCCGAACCATGAACCATGTATCGGGTGCACGCGACAGTCGGCACCTCCTCTGACTGCGCTACACGTGCCCTAAGCAGGTATTTACTTAAACATTCAGAAAGGCAGCACTCTCACTGCCGCCAAGATAATGGCAGTTTTCGATTAAAACTAGAACAACAAAAACACATAAAAATTCATTCTTACATGAACAATCAACTGCTTATGAAGGCAAACCATCTACAGTAACAACAACAACAACAATAACATCAACACACAAACACATCAGATCAGGCTGTAATCCCCAATTCGAGAATAACTGGCGCGAAAATTTCGACAGTGTAGAGTCACTTGAATGGGAAGCATTAATTAATCATTAGCCGTCAATCAATTGCTCATTGATCAATCTGCACGCCTTGTCGAACAACAGTAGAAGGCCACTAACACTAAGCTATGTCAAACAGAGACTGGTCGACCTGCGCTATTCTACGTAACCCAAACACACCATTTTGACGTCAAATTGGGCACGCTTGTAAACAACTTTGATGCTTCTGAAAGTAAAGTGAACGTCTTCCAAATCGCAACGAGCTTCTTGCAGGTTAAACTTCGGACTCTTCAAAATGGTTAGAATAATTTTTTGTTTAAGGAAAAACCGGTGTAACTTTCGTCGAAATTTTTTGATCACCTGAATGCTTTTTTTTTTAAAAAAAACTTATTAAAATTTGTTCTAAGCACAACAAGACAAAAATAATTTAGTGCATTCTGTCTGTAGTCTGAATGAGCGTTACAATTTTATAAGATTTTTCTTTTTCGAGAAAAAAAAGTAAATTAAATTTCATTTTGACACGCAGCAATTGAACACCAGATCACGCCGTGCACCCGAAAAGCTTTTTCGGTTTTTATTTGTTTGCTAGTGCAAGCGCTGCTTACATGAAGCATCAAAGTAAGGATATGTGTTCTTTACAATTGTTTTATTGTATCATTTACATATTTATTTATTCATATTTATTATTTATTTACTATGTAAAATTCCATGCAAACACGTTTTGCTATCAATCGAATAAAGAATCGCAACGATCAGGTCAAGTACATGGCTCGTCTTTTAACACACCAAGTGTTCAATGTTGCTCACCTACTTCTGTTCATTTCCACTCCTCGTCCATGAAATCCTTATCAATGCTAAAGTATTAGTTTTTTGTTTGTTTTAGGCGCACTTCTGCTGCATAAATAAATAAATAAATGCATGCTGCTCCCTGTGCTTCAAGGCAAATTCTAGAGCCCATTAAAGGATAAGGATAAAGGACGGCGTTATTCATTCCTTTTGGGATGCGCCACGCATTCTACTTTTACGGGATATCGAGGAGGCGATTTGAATGCGTATTTGGCTATACAATGACTTGCGGTAGCCAGCCGATGAACAAGTCAGCGCTCTATCCTTCCCAGAAAAGTCTGCTACCAATTCACCGACCCCGGAGGGATGGAAGGCTTGGTTGGCCTGGGCGGGAAATCCGAACCAGGAACCTGGCATCGGGTGCACGCGACAGTCGACGCCTCCTCCGACTGCGCTACACGCGCACAGAGCCCATTATGCTTAAGAAATAGAAGTTTTATAAAATTTCAAACAAGGTGTTCACTTATTAGGTAGCATACACTCCATTCGATGGAAAATCTTCGCATAATTGGATGATTCGGATAACGGCCTGTTCACACATCGCGACGGGAGCGATTGGTCGGCCGGGCAAATCATAGGTATCGAGTTTTGCCGAGCGATCGCCCAGCAAAATCGACACGTATGATTTGCTCGGCCGACAAATTGCTCCCGTCGCTCTCGTCGCGAAGTATGAACAGGCCATAAGCCTTAGTTTATACTTGTGCCGCCATGCGGCGCGGCATCATGATTGCCATAAGGCCCATGCACACTTCTGCGACAGCGCGGCGTGGCCATGATGAAGCATAGGGCCGCGTCAACCGTGGCGCGACACTGCGACACGTGCCGCAGGGAGGGGGCATGCACACTCTTGCGGCTGTCGCGGCCGACGCCGCGCTGAGTGCCGCTGGCTGGAATGGTTCAAATCATTCCTGGTGGCGCGACATGCACGGGGACGTCGGTCCCGTTGCCTATAACGATGCTCTAACGCGACCGCGCCGCGACCGCCGGATTTCGCGGAGGTAGCCGTCGCCCCACTTGTCGCGCCGCGGTGTCGCAGAAGTGTGCATGGGCCTATAGATATCGATTTATCGCGCCGCGCGGTCGATATCTATTCCGGCCATGATGCCGCGCAGCGCAGCGACACAAGTATAAACTAGGGCTAAGGACCGTTTATACTTCCGACGCCGAGCGACGCGACGGCATGTAAAGTGGCCATATTGATCGATCGCGCCGCTCAATCAATATGGCCACTATACGTGGCGTCGTGTCGCTCGGCGACGCTAGTATAGACTAGGGCTAAAGGCGATTTTTCGGGCCCTGGATTCTTGGATGATTCAGATCAGAATATCCTAATCGGATATCCGAAAACGCATTATTCGATACATTGGATCCGATCGAAAATCTTTTAGGTAGGCTAAGTTAAAACTTCAAAGGAAGCTATTCAAAATCTTCGTTGAACATAAAATTATTCTACGCCTTTTGAAGTCTCTCTGTTTAATGTGAAAGGAATCCTTTTTGATTCGGAAGATGTTCGGTTTGATTTCAGAAGCGTTAGGCCTGTTTAGAAGAGCATCCGATTTGACATGAAAAGGTCTATGCGTACATACAGAATATCTCTACTGGCAGTTAAGGGAAGGATATTACCCTGAGGGAGATAGCACCCGTAACAATTGAGAGCACTGGCCGCTATGAAACATCTTTTCGACTAACTTTACAGGGCGACTGGTTGACTAAGGCGAATCCCTTTCCATCAGGTCCAGTGGTAAGAGTGAACACTGGCACTTCATCACTGCTCGGTGTCTTGACTTCGAGAAGAGCAGTCTGAAGCTGGGCGGAAGGCTCGGCCAACAATGTGACTGCGGATATTGGCTCTTCCTTGATGGACGTCTCCGGCATAGGGCTCTCAGCCGAACTCGATTGAATCTTATAGGCCAAAGGTGTATCCACAGTGTCAGGCTCCTGCTTGATGGAAGTCTCACCAGACGTAGAGCCTTCATAAAGAGTCGTCGGTTCAGTCGTAAACGGAGAGAACGGCGAAGATGTTGATTCCACTTTGATGGAAGCATTCTGCATAGAGCTTTCAGTCGAACATGGCTCAATCTTGAAGACTGAGGGCGCTGTAGAACCCGGCTCCTGCTTACAGTACCCCACATCCATAGAGCTTTCAGCCGAACTCGGTTCGGCATCAAAGCGCACCTCTTCACTACCGTTCCCCCTCGTCTCGAACATCTCGGGATGGGCTTTCAGCTTTGTAACGATGCTCATCACGTCCGGTACCGTGACCGAGTACTGCTGTCTCAGTGTGCCGTCGTTCTCCTGTTGAAGAATGCGCACAATCTCAACGACTGGCAGGCCCTGCTTCAGCATCTCGGCGATCTCCAGCTTGACGGACCACGGCAGCCGCGGCTTCTCCGGCTCTTCTTCGTGTCCGAAATGTTGCAAACAGTACTCGACGCAGGTGACATCACTCGTCAAGTATCTCTTCACCTGAACATTTGGCACGGAGTTATTAGAAACAGGATCATCAAGCAAAAGAACTCACGTTGATGAACGACGTACAGCTCCTTTGAACGGGTTTCGCGGATGGGTTTGGCTTACGCTTCTTGTTACATCGTGGCCTTAATAATACACACCATAGGATGCACGTTCATTGATCTCAGAGATCGTATCCAGACCAAATTGAGTACCACAACTACTGTTATTAATATTTATTATTAGCTATTGATTGATTGTTATATTTGTTGTCGTAGGATGTTTTGTTGGGACCAAAACTCGGATAGGCCTCGAGGACATCGAATGTTACTGGTTAAACAGTAACCGGTGGGGCAAGCCCTGGTTTATAGTGAGACGTAGTCGGAATAGATATCAATCGGGCGACGCGAAAAATCGATATTTATGGCAACCATCACCGACCGCGCCGCGTGGCGGCGCAAGTGTAAACCAGGCTAAAGGCGAACCATTGCTGCCCGGAAAGCAGAACGCGTTGGTTCGAATCCCTTCTGGCGCAGGAGTTTTGATCTAACAAACATCCTGTGACAACACATAGCTTCTCTAGCAGCTGCTCCAGGCTTCAACAAATGTGTTAAAACATTATTATAATATTATTTTTACAATTTCCACTTCAAACTAGACAGTTTTCATATCAAATTGGACACTTCTCATAGCAAGCTTGACGCTTTTGGAATCAGACTGAACATGTTCAATATCAAATAGAGCTGCTTCCACTTTAAACTAGAAGCTTTTCCAGACTGCTAAAATAATATCCTTTCTATTTAAAAAGAATTTCAAATGACCTCCTTTGAACTTGTAACCGGACAATAAGTAAACAGTGTTTGAAATTTTGTAAAATTCCTATTTTCCAAGAAAAGATAACGAGTAAAATTTGTTTTAAAGCGCAGCAATGCAGAAATCATTTAGTATAGCAGATCGCGATTTTAGTTAAGTGCTGCTTACTTAAAAGAGCGGTGGACTGATGTGTGTAATATTAAACTTGAAGCTTTCCCAGATGGTTAAAACAATTTTTTGTTAAAGAAATTTAGAATGACTTCTTCCGAATTTTTCAAAATTCTCCTGTCCCAATAAGTACACACTGTTTGGTATTTTATAAAATTACTACTTTTTAAGTAAAATAATAAATTAGATTTTGATTTAAAACGCTGAAACATAGCAATAGTGTATAAATAGAAGGGATCGCGCTATGCCATCGACTGGATAATCGCGACTTTTATTTGATTGATAGCAGAAATTCTGTTTTCGTGAGGTAACACGGATGTAAACAGGTAGAAAAAACGCACACATATCACCACGTCGCTGTTTCACGTAAGCAGCACTTAACTAAAACCACGACCAGCTAGTCGAATGCGTGGTGTGACCTATTCTTTTGATATACTAAATGAATTCTGCATTTCTGCGCTTTAAAGATTCTTTTTTTTTGTTTCGTTATCTTTTCATGAAAAATAGAAAATTTATAAAATTTCAGGCAGTGTTTACTTGTTGGGAGGGCGAATTTTAAATATTTCAAAAAAGTCACACTAAATTTTCTTGGACAAAAATATTCTAACCGTACCTCAGAAGGTCTCTAGCCTAATATGGAAGATTTTTGTACTGATTTGGAAGGTGTTTCAGCTCGAGTTCAAGGGCGTCAAGTCGAACAAATCAAACCTATATGGTAAAAAACGACCAAATAAAGCTTATATAGAGCGAGTGGAATAAACCGGAGATAAATAATAGGTTGTCCCACAAGTCCTTGCATTTTTTTCAACGATTCACTGCACATTTCGCCGGCGGTCCCCTGCATAGCGCTGTATAGCTTTCGAAAGAGAATTATTTGCTCTATCAGAACATGTATTGCATTTCTTTTTTCATCATGAATTTTGTCAATTTTTAGGTCGTTGAAGTGAAAAGTGAAAAAGTGAGAAAGTGGCCATTTGCGCACTTGTTCTCTCCGCTTAGGTTTGTAATTTTTTGCGCAGTTTTTCATAGCATTTGAAGACAATGTCCTGTACTACAAGAATATGTGTTAGTGCTATTTGCTCATTTGTCCTTTATTGATTTTTAGGTCATCAAATTGGGACGTCCGACTTTTTCGTCCGAATTTTTACCGACAGCTCGGTTCTGTGGTTGCACTTTTTTGCTTAGTGTTATATGTTGCTCGGAAAAGGATGTCTTTCTCAATATGAACTTCGATCGCGTTTATTGGCTCATGCTGATTTCTGTCGAATATCAAGAAAATTCCAAAAAGGGAAAAATCATCTTCACCAACAATTCCTTCTCCTTGTTCAGTTGTTGATATTCGGCAGAAATCAGCATGAGACAATAAACACAAACAATTCTTATCCTTATTTCTTAATTCTTATTGAGACATAAATTCTTATTGAGCAAGACATCCTCTTCGGAGCAACATATAACACCAAGCAAAAAAGTGCAACCACAGAACCGAGGTGTCGGTAAAAATTCGGACGGAAAAGTCGGACGTCCCAATTGTATGGAATAAAAATCAATGAAAGACAAATGAGCAAATAGCGCCAACACGTATTCTTTTAGTACAGAACATTGTCTTCAAATGCTATGAAAAACTGCGCAAGAAAAATTCCAAACCTAAGCGGAGAGCACAACTGCGTAGATGGCCACTTTTTCACTTTTCACTTTAACTACATAAAAATTGACGAAATTCAGGATGAAAAAATGCAATACACGCTCTGATAGAGCAAATCATTCTATTTCGAAAGCTGTATAGCGCTATGCAAGAGACCGCAGACGAAATCCGCAGTGAATCGTTGAAAAAACGGCGGGGACTTATGGGACAACCTAATAGTCAGAAAGTGGACCTGTGACAACGCCAAAATAAAAAATTATTGCAGTTAGAAAACGAACCCAGGACACCTCAGCTGACCATAGAACACCTTCTGCTGAGTTCCCCAGCTCTTTCGTACCCAGTGAGTACTGTGCTCTTCCTCCATTTCTTCCTTCCACCGCTGAAACAAACACTGCAATTCGTCCAAGAACATTCTAAACAGACCCGAAAGTCTCACCTCAAACGCACTGAAGCTCGGGAACTGTTCCTGCTTCACTACACCGTCCAACTCATGAACCTCATTGGCGTGCATTAGTAGATCGGTTGCGTTCTTGAGATGAATCTCGCAAACAGGGCACACTTCAGGAAGGCTCTCTACAGCTCTCCCCTGCTGTCGAACGACTTCATTGGAACATCTGTAAGCGGTGTCTATGTATTTTCCAGTAACAAGCCTCACAAGCCTGTAGCCTGGTTCTACCTGTAGGACTAACCAGAAATGCTCACAAATTCAGGTCTTTTCTGTGGGTCACACCTCGTCTGATTTTTTCCAGAGTACCATAGAAAGGATAGAAATGTGTTGCGAGTCAATCTGACCACAAGTAAGAACGGGTGAAGGTTTAGCTACACAAGGAGAACTGAAGAATCAAAGCTTCCTCCACATATCCAGTTGTGAACAAGTGGTTATTAACATTGTGTTCCTTTGACCAGGGGTTCGACTTACGACCTGTGTCACCTTTTGCGTTGTTGCTCTAAAGCCTGTCAGTATCATCCTGCTTTGGTTTTTGACCAACTTTCACGACTATCTTACTACATAAAGGATAAAAAGGGATAAAGGACGGCGTTACTCAATCCTTTTTAGGATGTGCCACGCATTCTACTTCTACGAGATGGAGGCGATTTGAATGCGTATTTGGCCATACAACGACTTGTGGTGGCCAGCTATGAACAAGTCAGCGCTTTATCCTTCCCAAACAAGTCCGCTACCAATTTATCGACCCCGGAGGGATGGAAGGCTTGGTTGGCCTGGGCGAGAGATCCGAACCAGGAACCTGGTATCGGGTGCAGGCGAAAGTCGGCGCCTTCTCCGGCTGCGTCACACGCGCCCCTCTTACTACATAAGGATACTTAAAAAGTTGGTTACATAATCACTAATGAAACAGAGTTGAAAAAGGTGCGAAACAAATATGCAATTGCAGCGAGAGTGGGACCACCTATTTAATCATCTGCAGCACCTGAGGGAAAAACTTTGAGATTTCGGTCGGAATTTTGGGTCTGGAATCCGTCATCACTGTACGAGAAACGTTGTAGGACTCAAAGAACCCTTGAATTCACTCAAAGAACCCAAAAAATTAACCAGAAAGACAACGTTGGCTTTGTAAAATGTTATCGGTTGTTTTCAGTTTTGATGCCGTTGTCAAGGAGTTAGAAAGAAGTCCCCCCCCCCACAACTAGGACAGATTCTAAAAGCCGTTTATGGTTACGCCTTGATAAAGTGAAAAGGCGCGATTTCCTTTCAAATATTGGACTTGCGTTGTTCATATTTCGCGACAGCAGCGACAAGAGCGACGAAAGCGCTGCGTGCGGAAGTATGAACAGGCAATAGCAGCGACTGGAGCGACAGCGCTGGCGCTCGAGTATGAACACGTTTCGGCGCGCCCGCTCGGTTTTAAGCGATTTGCATGTTTTGCACGGGCGACAAGAGCGATGAGAGTGCAGTGCAGTGTGCGCGGCCTGCGCAGAACCGGCAAGTGTGAGCAGGTGACAAGAGGACAAGAGCGACTGTAGCGACAGCGCCGGCGCTCGATTATGAACACTTTTCGACGGCGCGTGCTCGGTTTTAATCGATATGCATGTTTTGCATGGGCGACGAGTCGCTCCTGTTGCAAAGTAGGTACAGCTCCCATCATAATCGGCCGAAATCTCAAAAACGTATTCCAGATTCGTGACCAGCACCCCGATAACCCCCATTTACGAAGTTTGACGTAAAACAGTGACCTCGACTACAGTCACCTGTATCTACCGTAACCTACCATAATCTGCCTAAATTTCAGAAACGGACGTTAGATTCGTGATCAGTGCCCCAAATACACCCCCTCCCTTGTGCGAGGTTTAGGAGAAAAAGTTTTATTTCGACCCCTCCTCGACTTCTTGATTAGTGAAAGTATAAAAATGCCAATTTACGTGCTAATGGATAAAGGATAAAGGATAAAGGACAGCGTTACCAAATCTCTTTGGGATGCGCCACGTATTCTACTTCTGCGGGATATCCTGAAAGACGTTTGAATGCGTATTTGGCCATACAATGACTTGCGGTGGCCAGCCGATGAATAAGTTAGCGCTTTATCGTTCTCAGACAAGCCTGGTACCAATTCACCAACCCCGAAGGGATGGAAAGCTTGGTTGGCTTGGGTGGGAAATCCGAACCAGGAACCTTGTATCGGGTGCACGCGACAGTCAGCACCTCCCCCGATTGCTCTACACGCACCAACGTGCTAATGAGCGCACTATGAATAAAAAGTCAATTACTTAACTCGCGAACCTTTTAATAGCCTCAAGCAATGCCTCGAATGGATGTGTATCGCCGATCTGCAAAAAAGGAGCATTACACATGCTCTATCTAAACAGCACAACGCCTTACCTCTTGTCGCCATATAAATTCGTCCAAATACGAATCCAAATAACGTCGTACTGATCCCTTTTGACGTTTGTGGCGAGATTTCAAGGACTCCCATATTATTTCAATGGCCTTGGGATGCTCTGCAGTGGTTGCATCGACGAAATTAAACCGATGACTTTCCGCTAAATGCTGAAATCCGGCCGCTTTTAAATCGGACGTCTTATACGCCTTCCAGGAGTCGCAATATATGGTCGATCCTTCGGCAACGTTCTCCCTGATGATGTCCAGAAAAGCGCTAGCATTTCGATCCGGCAGTGTCTTCAGAAAGCACTGCCTTGTTTCGATGCAAATGCCACCGACAATCGATTGAGGCGGCGGAACTTTACCGGCATTGCTCTTCAGATCCCTAATCACGTTCTCATCAACTTCCACGATCAGACCTTCGCCTCCGATCTTCCGACACGGATCGAGGTCCTTGGAAACAACGTCCCTTATGCACTTGTTCCAGTCCGTGGTCGTCGTTTTGTTCATACCCAGCTGCTCCTTACACCACCTTCCCGACGTCAACTCCACACTCCAGCCATAGAAGAAGCGAAGCGTTTTCACGAGCGAAACACTGGAACGGCTGAACCACGTTCCGTCCCTAATGGATATCCGCTTATTTCCGCAACTCTTTCTTGTACATGCCCAATGGAACCCGACGCTCTCGTTGAAGAGCATCCTCATGTCGTGATCCGATGAGACGGGACACTTCCGCTGTTTTGGAAACACTCCCTTCTCTTGAAGGAACATTACAGCCTCTTCTTCGGTGCTAGGAAGTGTGAACAGCTCCATTCCACACGGTGAAAGTGCAGCACAACACCTGAAACACACGCACAACGTCTTCACAAAACACCTGCTTAGACTAATAGGGTAAATCGCGTGGTAGTGTAGTTGGAGGGACGCCGGCTGTCGAGTGCAACCAACGCCAGGTTCCTGGTTGGAGTTTTCCGCCCAGGCCAACGACGCCTTCCATCCTTCCGGGATCGGTGGCTTAGTTTCCGACTTGTTAGGGAGGGATAAAGCGCTGATTTGACCACCGAAAGTCATTGTTTGGCCAAATACGCATTCAACTCGACGACATCCCAAAGAAGAAGAATGCGTGGCGCATTCCAGAAGGGATTCAGGGCACTATTGTATAACACTTTCAGGACTCGAGAGGTCGAGGAAAGGTCGAAAAAATTCGTCAAAATTCGCTCAGGAGGGTTATTTGGGGTGCTGATCACGAATCTGACATACGTTTCTGAAAATTGGTTGATTACGGTAGGTACGGGTGACTAAGGGCTGTCGAGGTCATAATCACCGATTTCGCCTAAACTTCACCTAGGAAGGTTATTTGGTGTGCTGATGACGAATCTGACACCCGTTTTTGAAATTTTGGTCGATTACGGTAGGCTACGGTAGGTACGCGCGACTAAGGTCATAGCCACCGAAAGTGAAGGTACTTCTTCAGATATTCTAAAATTCTTCCTTACTCGTAGCTACCGCATTCCAGCGTAATACGAAAAACGGATGCCCCCTGCCCCTGTAAAGATCAAAAGGTATGCTTTGCCTAGTCGCTCCTGTCGCGGCCGTCGTGGAGTATGAACGGCCCTACTAGTATTAACCTCCAATTGTCCTTTGATAGGTAACGAGCGCCTTCTTCCTTCTAGAAACACCTAGCTTCTACATCTGCAGAGGTCCTCTCATTTGCTTAGCATGTCTGGCGTCCGACCTACGCTTGCATACCATACCATGAACCTAGAATGGCTAGTGCAGCCCTTGAGCCCAGCCCGCGTACACGCCCAGGGAGATCCCCTAACCAGTATCGAACATCATTAATGCCTTCTTTGCCATTAGCTATCACTACCTTGCCCGCCTAGGCTTACGCGGCGGGAGAAGAGCATATTTTGCATACACCCAGGCAGAGCCGCCAACTAGTAACGAGCTTGGGCTCAATAAGGGCTGTGGAGACTTCTACATAATGACTACTTCTTTTCTTACGTCTCTACTTAACAGAACTCATCATTCTACTGAATCCTAGTTGGGAGGGGGTAAGATTGAGGAGGATCACCGCTAGAAAAGAAAACATTTTGTCTTACCGTAGGCTGTTGTATGTCGGCAATGTACTTTTAGGACAGAGTTCACCCCACCCCCCCCCCCGCCCGTATTATATCAGGGCTTAATTGTTCATCGCCAACGTAATTTATCAAACCACCAAAGGATAAAAGGATAAAGGACGGCGTTAATCAACAACCGTTAGAATGCGCCACGTATTATACTTTTACGGGATATCCTGCAGGCCGTTTGAATGCGCATTTGGCCATCCAATGACTTGCGGTAGCCAGGCGATGGACAAGTCTGCGCTCTATCCTCCCCAGACAAGTTTGGTATCAAACCACTGACCCAGCAGGAGTAGAAAGCTTAATCGTACTCGAACTACTAGGAACCTGGAATCGTCTACGCCTGACAGCCGATACCTCCTCCGACTGCGCTACCACGCGCCCTAGTGTTGCTAAATGCGAAGATAGACAAGTATGAAGTCAAGAATTCAGGAAGGCATCAGTTTGCTGCCGCCAAAATAATGGCCATTTCCGAACAGAAATAGAACACCAAAAACACCAAAATTCATTCCTATGAATAATCAGCTTCTTCTGAATGTAGAATATCTACAATGAAAACAACAACGTCATCACACTCAAAAACGAACTGCTAACAATAAATTCACGGCAATCTGAGTGAAGATGTTAGATTGCCAAAGGGCAAGGCGAGTAGGTAGGAACTCCTCGTTAATCGATTCGTGTACAAAAGAAAAGACTTGGTCATTGTATTTAGAAATGTCAACAACGTATTCAAAGTAGGAAACAGTTGTAGATCTACCGTATTCCGTACACCGCTTTCAAATCAAATTGGATACATTTCACATCAAATCGGACAAGTTTCAGGTCTAATTGGACACTTCTAGGTTAGCTTTAAGACTTTTGAAGCAACTCCTCCAAATCGAAAAGACGTTCAGGCAGGTTAAACTATATACTCTCCAAGACGAGTCGAATAATTTTTTGTTCAAGAAAAAATTAATACAACTTTCTTTGCAATTTTTTAGTTGAGCTGCCCGAATTACTGTAAGAATTCTATAAAATTTTTATTTTTTGAGAAAAAATAATGAGAAAAGTTGGTTTTGAAGTGCAACAAGGCAGCAGTCCTTCAGTTCAAGAACAGATCTCGCCATGCCCTCGAAAAGCTCTTCGTGATCTTTGATCGGTAGCGTAAATGCTGCTTACCTATGGCTATTTATACCTCCGACGCCAAGCGACGCGATGACATGTATTGTGGCCAAATTGATCGATCGCTTCGCTGGATCACTGTGGCCACAATAGGTGGCGTCGCGTCGCTCGTCGTCGAAGTATAAACATGCCCTAAGGAATAAAAGTGAGGATATGTATGCTGTTTACAGCTGTTTTTGTTGCTCCGCTTAAAGGTGTGAAACTCTATGCAAACATAAATTTTGCTATCAATCGAATAAAAACCACGACGTCTAGGACGAGGACACGGAGCATTCTTTTCTTTTGACACAAAAAATGGCCGCCTTCCTGATTTTTAAAACAAGCATTAAGCCAATATTTTATCTCGAAAATAATAATTTTATAAAATTTCAAACATTGTTTACTGTTCACTTATTTCGTAGATGAAATAGAACCTCAAAAAAAATTTATACCAAACCTGGCTGTCAAAGAAGATTAAAACATATATAACCTATGTCATACTTCGGTGACAGTGTTGCGCTGGCTGCTATGCACTGCGTAGTACCAGCTCAACACTGTCGCCGACGTCGCCGACAGTAGCGTCGTCGGAGTATAACCTAGACCGACAGTTACAAAATGCTCAGGTTTCAAGAGCGTCGAAATTGAACATTATCACACCACAATTCTTGAACAAAAATTATACTAACCTTTCTGGAGTCTCTAGTTTAATGTAGAAGAAGCTCATTTCGATTAAGAAGAGTTGGTTCTGCTTTCAGAAGTCTTAAGTCAGCTCAGAGGAGTGCCAATTCGACGTGAAAATGGTATTATACATACAAAAACCTTTGCAAGGTAATAACAAGAAGGCATAACCGTAGTACCATGGATAGTAGCCGTAACAACATGAGGAAGGGAGAAGAATGGAAACTCAACAGGGATCGTACTGGCGACTAGACATCCTATCTGCCGACTATACAAGGGACTGGTCCACCAAGGCGAACCCCTTCCCATCGGGCACAGCGGTGAGGGTGAATACTCGCACTCCATCGTCAGGTGGTGGTTTGAGTTCAACGGGAATGGGCTCTCTCCCAGCGGAAGACTCCGCAAGCAATGTCGCTGCAGGTATTGGCTCCTCCTTGATGGACCTTCCACACATAGACTGTTCAGCGGAACCATGTTCAGTCTTGAACAGCACATCATCTGGAGAAGCGCTCCTTGTGAACTGAGTGGACTCTCTCTTGATTGAAGGCTCTGCGGCAAACGTCGATGCAACAGAGTTTGGCTCCTCTTTGCACAACTCAACATGCATGGGACTTTCAGCAGGATCCGATTCGCTGATGTCTGGACTGCTGGTGCTCTCCTCCGCCTCAAACAACTCCGGATTTGCCTTCATCTTTGTGATGACGCTCATCACATCGTGTGCCGTGACCGCGTGATGCCGTTTCAATACGCCTTCGTTCTGTTTTTGGAAGAAACGCACAACATTAATAACCGGCAGACCCTGCTTCAGCTTCTCAGCGATTTTAAGCTTCAGCGACCAGGGAAGCCGCGGCTTCCGTGTCTTTCTCTCGTGTCCGAAATGCTCCACACAGTACTCAACGCTGGTGACACCAGTCAGCAGTTGTCTCGTCACCTGGAAATTTAGAAGGGATTCGTTAGTAGCTGGAAAGTCAAACGACAGAACTCACGTTGATGAATGACGTACAGCTCCTTTGCACAGACGAGATGTCTTTTCTATGATTCATAGTCTGTCGCGGCCTTAATATGACATATTATACAGAGGGTTCAAAAAATGTAAGCACTGTTTGAAAGGTGATATCTTTGCTAACTGTTACTTGATTGACGATGTTACATGTTATCATGTTTAGTTCAGGGTCAGCCGCGCGAATGAATGTAATCATACTCTATAATAACGCGGTAAGCGATGAGTCATCCTATCGATCGGCATAAATTAGCGGGGGGAATCGATGTGGAAAATGGAGGGGAAAAATCGGGGAGGGGGAATCGGGGAAAAAATAGGGGGGGGGGGGGAATTACGACACGAAAATAGCGGAAAATACCCACACGTCTTCTACCTGCCTGGGAACTTCAGCCCTGAGGCAATCGAGGTCGTTGAACACGAATCTGAAGTTCGTTTTTGAATTATCGATCGTATCAATCGATATTGATCAAGCTTCGATTTTCTGTGGATGTCGTCAAAGCGGTCAAAACTTTAGCCCTGAAGGTAGTCAAGGTCGCTCAACACGAATCTATTAGGTTGTAACGAAATAAATGGCACTGAACCACTGTAAATTTAAACAGTTAATATCTCGGCTTGTAGGCAAGTTTATTAATCGAAATAAAAACCTTCTGATTCTACACATCTTTGCCAACGTGACCCGAGCTTTTTTACCCCAGTAGCATAAAAATCAGAAGTTCTGGAATTGACGAAATCTTCGAACGCACTTTCGGCATCCTGTTGGTATTTGAATATTTTCCCTACCAAGAAGTCGCCAAGATGCTCGAAGAAATGGTAGTCTGTTGGGGAGAGGTCGGGACAAAACGGAGGATGTGGTAGAGCTTCAATGCTCAGCTCATTCAATTTCTGCAACGTCATTCGTGCTACATGGGGGCGAGCATTGTCGTGCAGAAGGAGAACTCGCCTTTGGTTTACCAAGGCCGGCCGGATATCCTTCAACTTTTTCATCATTTCTTCAATTTCAGTGCAGTACTTCTCTGCCGTGATGGATTCACCGGGAGGGAGGGAGCTGTGGTGAATAATTCCCAGCGAACACCACCATACTGTCACCATTACTTTCTTTTGGTGCAATTCCGGCTTCGCAAAAACCTTGGGGCTCTCATCGCTGTCCACCCAC
The DNA here is from genome assembly GCA_947396885.1 of Heligmosomoides polygyrus polygyrus. Lineage (NCBI taxonomy): Eukaryota > Metazoa > Nematoda > Chromadorea > Rhabditida > Heligmosomidae > Heligmosomoides > Heligmosomoides polygyrus. The sequence continues at coordinate 4,372,042 of OX377205.1, read as the reverse complement.
TGTGCCGATCGTCGCCTGTTGTCGTACATTATCCATTTCTCGTCACAGGTTACGATGCGATCAAGGAATGGGTCCGTTTCGTTCCGTAGAAGCAGTGCGGACGAGATCTCATATCGTCGGTTTCTTTGCTCCTTAGACAGCTCGTGAGGCACCCATCTTTCCAGCTTTTTGGTCTTTCCAATTTCCTTCAGATGCCGGGCAGCTGTGCTGTGACTGACGCCAAGAACCTTCGCTATCTCCCTGGTACCTTTGTGTGGATCCTCCTCTACCACATCTCTCAGCTTGTCCTCATCAACATCACTATGCCTCCCACGACCCTCATGTTCTTCCAAGCTCTCATCTCCATTCCGGAACTTCTGATACCAACGATACGCCGTCCGAATTGTGGAACATCCTTGACCGAATGCGGCGTTGATCTTCTCGCCCGCCTCCTTAGCTGTAGTGCCCAGCTTGAATTCATACAAGTAAATGCCTCGGATTACCCTTTTGTCCATCTGCAAAAAAATCAATAAAACTCTAAAGTTTTCCCACTTTTACATAGAAAATTCGGTGCTCACCGGTAGAGCAAAGTTTGCGCTTCTAAATGATATGCCACATGTTACGGTTTGTTCTTGATCAAACGCGTAAAGACGCGCCAAAAAATGGCGCGAGCCAGTGTCATTTAATTCGTTACAACCTAATAAATTTCGTTTTTGAAGAATCGATTACCATCAATCGATACTGATTAAGTAACGGGGCGCGAAAATAGCGGAAAATACTCAGACGTCTTCTACGTGCCAGACGATTCAGAAGACGTGCGGAATACGTCGCATGACATGCCTGGGACTCAAAGGACGTGACAAAGATTTTGCTCAACGTGTTCGGGGAGTAGACGTGCAGAAGACATCGTCCAAAGTGCCTGTGGACTTAGAGAAGGTGTGCCGAAGACGTCGTCCGCTAAGGGTGGATCATTGAGTTCGACCAGCACCAGAAAGGGGGCGGGGGAGACCGTTTCACTAGGGGAGGACCAGTAGTGAGGAACCAATAGATCGCCCTATCATACTATACACTGTACGTACTGCGAGCCTTTTGTACTCCTAGGTAGGGAAGAAAGCTGTACAAGTAGAGCAGCTAGCTTGATGTGATTGTCCTTAGCTTAGTGACACTGCAGCATCGCCCGAAGCGCGCAAATGCGAGGCACGCCTGTAGGCGTGACGTAGCAGTTGTTATTTTATAAAAACTTTATTTTTTGAGAAAAAATAATAAATTAAATTTTGTTCTAAAGTGCAACAAAGCAGTAATCATCTAGTAATCATCTAAAAGACCAGATCACGGCATGCACTCGAAAAGATCGTCGCAAATGTAACGCTTACATGACGCGTCAAAGTGAGGATATGTGTGATCTTTACAGATGTTTTCGATGGATCCTTAACAGGAGTCGAACTCCATGCAAACAGAAATTCTGCTATCAATCGAATAAAAATCACGACGTACTGGACGAGGGCATGGCACAACCTCTTTTTGGCATTAAAAATAGCCGCCTTCCTGCTCGTTTGAACAAGCTTTAAACCAATATTTTTCCCAAAAAAGATTTATAAAATTTCAAACAATGTGTTCATTTATTGGGTAGGTGAGCTAAAGCTTCAAAGAAAGCTGTGCTAAAATTTTCCTTGAACAAAAAATATTTTAACATTTCTGGAGAGTATGTTTAATGTAGAAGAAATCTGTTTCAATTTGAAAGAGTTCGCTTTGATTTCAAAAGTGTTACGCTAGCGCAAAAGACTTTCCAATTTGATTCGAAGTGTCCAATTCGACGTGAAAATGGTGTATATTGAAAACGGAAAAATATTTAGTTTCGAGCACAGCAGCGAATTTCGATACAAAGAAGAAAATCATAGTGAAAATCCACCTAGAGTAACATTTCTGGAATAAAACAACCTAGGAGTACAAAAGGCTCGCCGAACGTACAGTGTATAGTATGATAGGGCGATCTATTGGTTCCTCACTACTGATCCTCCCTTAGTGAAACGGTCCCCATTACTGGTACTGGTCCCTTCAATGACCCACCTTTAGCGGACGACGTCTTCGGCACACCTTTTGAATCCCGGGGCACAATGGGCGACGTCTTCGGCACGTCTACCTGATCCCCAAACACGTTGAGCGACGTCTTTGGCACGACATGCGATTCCGCACGCCTTCTGAGTCCCAGGCACGTAGAAGACATCTGGATATTCTCCGCTATTTTCGCGCACCGTAATTTGATCAGTATCGATTGATGGCGATCGAAACCTTAAAAACGAGCGTCAAATTCGTGTTCAGCGACCTCAATCACCCCAGGGCTAACGTTTCGGACTGCTTGAACGACATTCACAAAAAATCGATAATTGGATCAATATCGATTGGTGGCGATCGTTACTTCAAGGACGAATTCGTGTTCAGCGACCTCGACTGCCCCAGGATAAAGTTTCGAACCGCCTGGACCACATTCATAAAAAATCTATAATTTGATTAATATCGATTGATGGCGATCAATACTTCAAAGACGAACATCAGATTCATGTACAGCGGCCTCGATCGCCCCAGGGCTGAAGTTTGCAGGCAGGTAGAAGAGGTCCGGGTGTTTTCCGCTATTTTCCCGCCCCGTAATTTGATCAGTATCGATTGATGGCGATCGACACTTTAAAAACGAACTTCAGATTCGTGTTGAGCGACCTCGACTACCTCGAGGGCTAAAGTTTTGGATCGCCTGGACGACATCCACCGCCTGGAGACGTCTGGGTATTTTTCGCCATTTTCGTGCCATAATTTTCCCCCTATTTTATGACTAATTTCTGCAGCGACGGCGCCGGTCGTTAGTATGACTCAGCGCTTAGCGCTTTATTGTAAAGTATGATTAGCTGAGCGATGAGCCATAAAATATGGGGAAATTGGGGAAATTACGAGGCGCGAAAAATACCCAGATGTCTTCTATGTGGCTGGGAAATTCAGCCGTGGGGATGGTAGAGGTCGTTGAACACGAATCTGAAGTCCATTTTTAAACTGTCGATCGCCATCAATCGATATTGATCAATTATAGTTTTTTGTGGATTTGCGGTCCGAAATTTCAGCCATGGAGTAATCGAGGTCGCTGAACACGAATCTGAAGTAAAGTGAGAACGAATCAATATCGATCGATATTATCGATTTTCTCTCGGATTCCACCGATCAGGGCGGGTGTTAGGTGATTATGATTGCTTACGATAGCGTGCTGTTCACGTGCACGCCATCAACATCATCATCATAAGGGACGAAAGCAGAGCAGCTAACTTGATGTGATTGTCCTTAACTTAGTAATTCTGCAACATCGCAAGAAGATAGAGTTGTTTAGTTCGTCACGGGGTTGTTAAACGGCTTCATTGCCTAACGTTTCAGCTGGATCGCTTTTTTTCACGGCCTGAAAGGGTCAAATCAATAAAAAGTTTCCCCCACCAAATATCTCCTCAACCTTACAAAATTCGATGATTTTGAAACCCTGAACAATGGAGAGAATCAAGTACCGTACCCCATCATAGCCCACTGAAGGACCTGCAGAAGCCGAACAGGGTAGAACAGGGGTACGGGACATCACCTACCCCAGGTTATAATGCTATACTGACAAAGAAAGGTTCCCAACCCAAGGTGAGCTTTTGCGATGCTATTTTAGCAAGATGTACGGCCCTGTGAGAGGAGTCCAGAAGCACAGTTAGTTTCTGCTGAACGCCTTTTCAAAGACCTGAAAAGGAGGTCTGAAAGCGGTGCGCAACTATCATCAACCCCTACGACACCCAACAAGGCATGCCTCGGCGGCGCAGTTAGGAGGGACGCCTCATACGTGCACACCGGAGGGGTTTTAAGTTCGAGTCCCCGCACTGCCGAAGTTTTTGCAAATATTAGTTTGTTGTTATTACGCTTTCTCATGCTCACAGGAGTCAATTTTAGTTCATCAGTGCTTACAATAAACCACAAACCAAGGCTGCCTATTTGCGCCTTCATGTGTGCTAGTTTTCCAACAATACCTATCTGCACCATATCATTTGGAAATAAAAAGCCCTGTCTTGTCTTCCCTTTTAGTCAACAGCTATGGTACAAATCTATGAAACAAGTAAAACAGAAGCGCTTGTCACACCAACAGCATCTTACAAAAGCCAGTGAGGAACAATTTTCTCCGTGACAAGGAACGACCACTTCTTCTTCGTTGAATGTGCAATCCATGGGTGTAAAAAATGGTCCTGGGTGAACATCGACGTACCCAGCTCCAACCCATGCGTTTGACAGACACATAGAAAGGTCCCATTTTTATTATACTACCTCTAACTTGAACCGCCTCTTCTTCCTGACAGTCGACATCTCAATATATGGCGTCGAGGAGGAGTCCTTTTATGACGTCCGCAACCGCAATGTCTCTCCTTGTCGGGAAATGAAATCCAGTGTGAAGGTGAAAAGTAGTCGGCCGACAACACGTTCAGGTCAGAACATTTGTAGTACACTTATGCACCGATATGGCCTGAGTCCATAATATTCAACCATAAGGTACACGTATTTGTGTACGGTTAGGGTATTGTTGGTATATGGCATGATATGGTGGTGGCGCAGATAGGCATTGTTGAAAAACTAGCACTTATGAAGGCGGAAATAGACAGCCTTAGCTTGTTGTAAGCATTGAGGGTCTAAAATTGACTTCTGCGATCGTGAGAAAGCGTAGTAACAACAAACTAATATGTGCAAAAACTTCGGTAGTGCGCAGACTCGACCTTAAAACTCCTCAGGTGTGCTCCTATGAGGCGTCCCTCCAACCAACTGCGCCGCCGATGTACACCTTGTGGAGTGTCGTAGGGGTTGATGATAGTTGCGCGCACGCTTTCAGGCCTCCTTTTCAGTTCTTTAAAGAAGCGTTCAGCAAAAACTAACTGTGGTTCTAGACACCACTCACAGGGGCCTACATCCTGCCCAAATAGCATCGCAAAAGCTCACGTTGAGTTGGGAACCTTTCCTTGTGAGGTGACGGGTTGAGCTCGCGCGTTATGTACAGGCACTTTTTTGATTTGGTCCTTTCAGGCTCTGAATAAGGCGATCCACCCAAAACGTTAGCCAATAAAGCCGCTTAGCAACATCATGGCGAGCTAACATGCTCCGCATACCAAATGCTCACCACATTCTGAGAAAAATATTATACTTGCAAAACGAACCCAGGGCACCTCAGCTGACAGTAGAACATCTTATTCAGGGTTCGCCACCTTCTTCGTACCCAGTGAGTGTTGAGCTTCTCCTCTAATTCTTCCTTCCACCGCTGGAACACATTGTGATTTGTCCGCAAAGCGATCTGAACAAGGACGAAACGAAGCGCTCACCTCAAACGCGGTATAGCTCGAGAATACCTCTTGCTTTACCGTTCCATCAAACTCGTGAACCTCGCTGGCATGCTTTGCAAGTTCTGTCAAATTTTTGAGACGCGTGTCACAAGCAGGGCATAACTCAGGAAGACTTCGTACGACAGTGGTCTGCGGCTGAGCCACTGTGATTGGTGGCGGTTTGACATCATTGCGACATGCGTGAGCTTCGTCATGACCACTGCTTCGCTCCTCGTCAAAAGTTGGCTTCGGATCACTCCGCTTGACTTTGTACTGGTCAATATTGGAGTAACTGAAAGAAGTCACGTCAGCGTGGGCAATGACTTCCACGAAAAGACCCTACTCTTCTGAATATCGAATCAGGGGCGGAGCTGTACAGTAGAGTTCGAATCTTTGGTCAAGGCAGGGACGACACTGAGAAAGGGCTAGACGGATGGTGAAGGCCAAATCGGCTACTTAGGGCCTGTTCATACTTCTCGACAAGAGTGACTCGTCGCCCGTGCAAAACTTGCATACCGATTAAAACAGAGCTCACGCCGCCGAAAACTGTTCGTGTTCGAGTGCCGGCGCTGTCGCTCCAGTCGCTGCTGTCGCCTGTTCATAGTTCCGCGTGCTGCGCTCTCGTTCTTCTTCTCGCTGCTGTCGCGAAATGTGAACAGACCGTTACGATACGACTTATTTCAACTTGGCATAGCACTTTCAAAGCAGAAGTGTATATTTAAAAGGCAACGATTTAATGATGTTAGTGAATGGACGTTTCCTTTAAAATCGAGACCTGGCTTTACGAGTTAGCCGATTTTTTTTTCGGAAATTTAACAAACCTTTTAACGCACGATTTTTGAATTTTCAATTTGCCCTGGGCCAAAGCTCCATCTATAGATTTGTAGTTCTTAATCTAGTGGCATACGAAGGAAATTTCTGAAAAAAAGACAAAGCCTCAAAAGAAGCCGCATTTTTGAGAACAAATGGCCGCAAAGGAATTACAAATTTCAAGTGTATTCAATTGAAAAATTTATCTTCACTTTTCTAAAGAAAATCTAGTTCATAGCGAAAGACGACAGCTTTTATTTGGAAGGTGCGGTTTCAGTTCAAAAGTGCTCAGTTTCCTTGAAAAGTCTCCACATTCACCAGACTGGGCGACTGCTGGGGCCAGAGTCATCAACGACTTACAGCATTCTAACGCTGACAATTAATTAATAATTTAATTTAATTAATTTATAAAGAAAGATCTACTGCAAAAAATGCACTTAAAAGACTCAGCAATGGAGATGTATTATAGTTTCACAAGCCGTCCGTGCGGCCTCTCGGTGCGGTCATGGTTTCCTCAGGAAGAACATCTTAACTACGTCGATTAGGGCAAGTTAGAAAAAAAGCGAAAAAATGGACGACATCCACAAAAACGCTAATTTGCCCAATATCGATTGATGGCGATCGACAGTTCCAAAACGAAGTTCGAATTCGTGTTAAGCGATCTCGACTACCGCCAAGGCTGAAGTTTCGTGCCGCTTGAACGTCATCCTCAAAAAATCGATAATATCGATCGATATCGACTGGTCGACTTCAGATTCGTGCACAGCTACCTCGATTACCCCAGGGCTGAAGTTTCGTGTCGCTTGAACGTCATCTTCAAAAAATCGATAATATCGATCGATATCGGTTGGTCGACTTCAGATTCGTGTTCAGCGACCTCGATTATCCCCAGGGCTGAAGTTTTGGACCGCTTGGACGACATCCATAAAAATCGATAACTTGTTCGATATCGATCGATGGTGATTTACACGTCAAAAACGAACTTCATAATCATGTTCAGCGACCACGATTATCCCCAGGGCTGAAGTTGGCGACGTGTTCGGTACGTCTACGGCTCGCCATGCACGGTCGCCGACGTGTCCGGCACGTCTACTGCATCGCCTGGCACGGTTGCCGACGTGTTCAGCTCGTCTACTGAGTCGCCAGGCACGTAGAAGGCGTCTTGGTATTTTTCGCTATTTTCTTGCCTTAATTTGTGCCCCGTAATTTCCCCTATTTTATGACTCATCGCGTCGATCGATAGTGTGACTCATCGCTTAGTGGATTATTATAGAGTATGATCTTAGGGCTATGTTATACTTCGGCGACGCTATGGCGGCGACATCGGCGACAGTGTTGAGTGGGTGCTAGGCAGTGCGTAGTCGCCAATAACAGCGTTGCCGAAGTATAACATAGGCCCTAGACTTCCAGTCGGGGTTGTCAGCGGAAGACTTCTAGGGGATCTAAGCAGGAATACAGAAACAGCATTCTGCTTCTCTAGCCAATCACATGAGCTACTGACTAGGTTTGTGCTTCTGAAAAATTTCATCAAGCGAATGAATGAATGAGTAGATTCGATGTCGAAGGATTCCGCGCGAATTAACGAAGGAATTTATTCGCACGTCATTTTTTCGAATGATTAAAAATCGAATAAGCCCCCTTTATGTAACCTTTTGTGCTAAACTAATTTTCTATCACTTTTTGGCTCAACAAAAAACGCTACGCTTTGCTTTTTCTAATTTTCATAAACCAACTTCTGCTTCAACCTTTCAAGCTTAACAGATTTTGTAACACTTTTTAGCTCAACAAAATTCTACGTTCAAGCTTCAGTCAACCGTTTTGAGGACCTTGCCTTACCCTATCCTATACAACAAACGAGAACGGAATGTTTTCTCCTCACTGGGATGAAAAGGTCTAAAACTGTCGTTTCCAACGTGCTATATTTTCGGAGTTTGGAAGCGAAACCCAGACACACACCTTTGGTGGCCGCTCAGGCCACTGATCGTCCGGTATTTCAATAAATACAGTACTAATTGAAAACTAATTGAAAATTGTAAACAAACCTTTTCATAGCCTCAAGCAACGCCTCGAATGGATGGGTATCGCCGATCTGCAAGAACGGGACATTGCCTAAGCTTTAGCTTCTCTCTTCGTAGAACATCGGCATTTCCACTACCTCTTGTTCGTATATGCTTTGTGCCTCTCGAGGTTTTTAATGGTAGAGCTTTATTTCCATATCGCGTTACGTTTCGATGCGCCCGCATTCTTCAGAGGCGTTTGGTCCATCTTAAGAGTGCTTGGAGTGCTCAATCCCAGTAGGGTGGGGGCGGCACATAACTAAAAATTATGCAACAAATTGACTTGGGATCCATGGAGCCGCTTCAAGAGGACCAAATAGGACCCGAAAACAAACAAGAACAAAAATCACCGCGGCTGTAAAGACGTCCCAGCGGGCAAAGCGTATTCAAATACAGCTTACCGCCGCCTGACATGTTATAACCCGGATCGATAACAATGAGGAGGAGCACATACTTTACCTGTTGACAACCGCGGCGAAACAGAATGTATTTGGATAGTTCAGCTGCTATTTTGTTCCCTAGAACCAGCTCCGTGAACCACTAGTCAGCTTGTTGCATAATTCTTAGTTACGTGCCCCACCCCCCGATTAGGATAGATCCGAGCTTCTGCAATTCGATCTGTTAGTACGACCGGGAGAACCGACCTACTAGATCGGAAATTACTCATAACGATGATGTTCTTGCCGAAGATTTGGTCAAATTTTCAATTTGCCCTGAAGAAATGAAAGGTCCATCATGAAAGAAACCGAGCATTCGCACTTATTTTTGCTAAGAACATCATCGTTATAAGTATTATAATTTCCGGTCTATTAAGTTGGTTCGGTCCGGTCGTGCTAACAGATAGAGATACTGACGCACTCTTAAGTTGGATAATCCGCCTCTGAAGAAGACGAGTGCGTCGAAATGTAAGGTCATATGAAAATAAAGATCCACCGTTAAAAAACCTGAAGCACAAAGCTACCGGCACTATTGTACTTTCAGGACTCCAGGACTCGAGGAAAGGTCGAAAAAATTCGCCCAAACTTCACCTAGAAGGATTATTTGGGATGCTGGTCACGAATCGGACATCCGTATTTGCAACTTCGGCCGATTACGGCAGGTTACGACGGTAGGCACGGGTGACTAAGACTGTCGAGGTCATAATCACCAATTTGGCCCAAACTTCGCGCAGGGGGATTATTTGGGTGCTGACCACGACTGTGACATCCGTTTTTGGAATTTTGGTAGATTACGGTAGGTTACGGTAGGTACGGATGACTAAAGTCATGACCACCGATTTCGTCCAAACTTCGCCCAGGGGATTATCTAGGGTGGTGATCACGAAGCTGCCATCCATTTTTCGTATTACGTTGGAGTACGGTAAGTTACGATAGGTAGAGGTAACGAAAACTTCAGAGTGGATTCCTGGAGGGACACTGAATGTCGACGGCCGAATCGGCATGTCCTGCGGGACCGCTTGCACGCTCGTGACCAGCACCCGAGGTAACCCTCCTGTTGGACGAACTACCTACGTAACCTAATCGGCCGAAATTTCAAAAACGGATGTCAGATTCGTGATCAGCACCCTAAATAACCCCCTGGACGAAGTTTGGGCGAAATTTTTTTTTTCGACCTCTCCTCGAGCACTGGAGTCGTGGTGAAAGAACCTATGCTCTATGTAAAAATAGTGCAAAGACTTACCTCATATCGCCATATAAATTCGGCCAAATATGATTCCAACGACTGCCGTGCTGATCCTTTCTGACGCTGGTTGCGCCAATTCAAGACGGTCCACAGTTCTTCAATGCCCTTCGTGTCCTCTTCATTGGTTGGATCTATGAAATTAAGTCGATGACTCGCTTTCAAACGTTGGAATCCGGCTGCCTCCAGTGTCATTGCGTTGTACTCCTTCCAGGATTCGGAACATATGGTCGACCCTTCGGCGACGTTCTCTTTGATGGTGTCGACAAAAACTGTCGGACTCGGACCCTCCACCACCTTCAAAAAGCACTGCCTTGTTTCACGGCAAACGGCGCCGATCATATGCTGCGGTCGTGGTTCTCTACCGTAGACGGTTTTCAGATTATGGACCACTGTCTCTTCGAGTTCCACGGTCCGACCTTCGCCACCAATTTTTCGGCGATCAAGGTACTCGGTAACCACGTTCACTATGCACCTCTTCCAGTCCACGGCCGTCGTTTTGCTCATACCGAGCTCATCTTTACACCATTTCGTCGATACCTCATCCACACTCCACGCATAGAGGAAACGAAGTGCATTCACGAGTGAAACACTGGAACGGCTGAACCACGTCCCATCCCTAATGGAGATCCGCTGCTTGCCGCAGCTCTTTTTCCTGCATCTCCAATGCAGTCCGACATTGTGGGTGGAGCACAGGTTCATGTCGTGATCCGACGAGCACTTCTTCTGCATCGGGAATATTCCCTTCTCTTGCAGGAATCTCACAGCCTCGTCTTCAGTGCTAGGAAGCGTGGATGGATCCATTCCACACCACGAGAGTGAAGCACAACACCTGAAACACGCCCACTGCTTGTTTCTTCAGAAGCACCTGAGAAACCGAGTTCGACTATTAGGTAGCGAGAGCCCTGACGAGCTGATCAGCACTATGAAGGGGTAAGGGATGGCACAGAATAAAGGAAGAGGTGGGTAACGGTAATTTCTGCCGTCTATGCCATCTTCACATTCAATTGGACACTCTGACAGGTTTAAAGCTTCTGAAATCAAAGTGAACATCTTCCAAATCGAAACGAGCTTCTTCCAGGTCAACTTACAGACTCTCCAAGACGGCTAGAAAAAAATTAGGATCTATCCTAGTCGCAGGGTCCCATATGACATTTACGACTCTTAGGCAAATACAGGTAAGGTGGCCATGTGGCGTTATAGTGCAAACACAACTGTAACCTTAGGGTTGCCCCTCCCGAGAAGGATAGATCCAAAAATTTCAATTTCAATCAGAATTTTGTGTAACTTTCTTTGAATTTTTTTTTTACTTCATCCACCCAAATGAGAGTAACAACGTTAAAAAATTTTCATTTTCTGAGAAAAATATTAGATCATGTTTTGTTTAAAAGCGCAACAATCATATAGTGCACTAAAAGATCGTGCCATGCACTCGAAAAGCTCGTTCACGTTTTTGTTTGATTAATAGCAAGTACCGTTTACATGAATCATCAAAATGAGGTGTGTTCTTTACTACTGTTTGTTGCTTTGTTTACAGGTGTTACTCAACCCATGCAAGTCTTGAACGAGAGCATGGCGAAATTTCTCCTTTTGGAACAAAACCGAAAAATTGCCTTCTTCCTGCTCATTCAGACATGTTTAAAGTCATTATTTTTCCCAAAAGAATGAAGTGAATCTAATTTAGTGAATTTAAACACCTGAGAGAGTTATATTAGGTTGTCCCATGAGTCCTTGCCGTTTTTTTTCAACGATTCACTGCAGATTTCGCCGGCGGTCTCTTGCATAGCGCTGCATAGCTTTCGAAAGAGAAGATTTGCTCTATCAGAACATGTATTGCATTTCTTTTTTCATCATGAATTTTGTCAATTTTTAGGTCGTTGAAGTGAAAAGTGAAAAAGTAGCCATTGCCCACTTGTTCTCCCCGCTTAGGTTTGTAATTTTTTGCCCCAGTTTTTTATAGCATTTGGAAGACAATGTTCTGTACTACAAGAATATATGTTAGCTCTATTTGCTCATTTGTCCTTTATTGATTTTTAGGTCTTCAAATTGGGACGTCCGACTTTCCCGTCCAAATTTTTACCGACAGCTCCAGCTCTGGGGTGGACTTTTTGGGTTGGTGCTATATGTCATTCGAAAGAGAATGTCTTGCTCTGTAAGAATATGTGTTGCGTTTATTAATTTCTTTTGAATATCAACAAAATGCCAAAAAGAGAAAAGTCGTGTTCACCAACAATCCTTCTCCTTCTTCAGTTGTTGATATTCGACAGAAATCAGCGTGAGCCAATAAACGCGACACAAATTCTTACTGAGCAAGACACCCTCTTCCAAACGACATATAACACCAAGCAAAAAAGTCCAACCACAGAACCGGAGTTTTGGTAAAAACTCGGACAGAAAAGTCGGTATTCCCAATTTGATGGCCTAAAAATCAATAAAGGGCAAGTGAGAAAATAGGACCAACACGTATTCTTGTAGCACAGAACATTGTCTTCGAAATGCTATAAAAAACTGCGCAAAAATTACAAACCTAAGCGGAGAGAACAAGTGCGCAAATGGCTACTTTTTCACTTTTCACTTCAACGACCTAAAAATTGACAAAATTCAGCATGAAGAAAGAAATGCAATACATGTTCTGATAGAGCAAATCATTCTCTTTCGGAAGCTATATAGCGCTATGCAGGAGACCGCCGGCTAAATCTGCAGCAAACCGTTGAAAAAAACTGCAAGGACTCTCATGGGACAACCTAATATTAAGTACTACTAATTTTCCTTGAACAAGCAACTATTCTAGCCATCTTGGAGAGCTCGTAAATTAATTTGCGAGAAGCTCGCTTCGACTAGAAAGACGTTTACTTTGATTTCAGGAGCATCAAACTTCCTTAAAAAGTGTCCAATCTGGCATGAAAAGTGCCCAACTTAATCTGAAAAGTGTCAAATTTTACGTAAGAATGGTATCTAGAGAAGCTGGAGACAGTAGTGGTGATTAGGAAGAGCTCCATATAACCCCTACTCCGTAATAAACGTCTCAAACCCTCCGTGTGTGGGTAGCACTGTTACCACGGAAGGATCTCAGGCGTATGTCTGAACTAGGAAAACGAATTCCACATTGAGAATCTTCACAATTCATATAGTACATAAGTAGGTTCTATTTCTGCAAAGCCCTCGAGATTACAGAGTTGGGGAGTCTGAAATTTCACTATGAAAGTGCACAGTCGCAGAGAGCAATACTTCCCAAACATCGAATGAGCTGAAGAAATTGTTGGCAAAATGTTTGTTTGAAATCGATTTGCTGCACCTCGATCCCGAGCCTTTGAAGCAGTATTATTCCAATTTTTCTTCATACTCCACGTTTGGATGCCTTGCCTTGTGCGACCATGCGATTCCATGGTAAAGTCTCAGACCTCCGAACTCGGAAGGTTCAAAGGCTCTGTAAAGATGGAACATACTCTTCAATTATTTGAAGGGTGAAGATTCGGCACTATTGTACTTTCACAACTCCACGGGTCGAGGAGAGGTCGAAAAAAAAATTTTCGCCCAAACTTCGGCTAGGGGGGTTATTTGGGGTGCTGATCACGAATCTGAAATCCGTTTTCAAAATTACGGCCGATTACGGTAGGTTACGGTAGGTACGGGTGATTAAGGCTGCCAAAGTCATGATCACCGATTTCGACCAAACTTCGCCTATGGGGGTTATTTGAGGTGCTGATCACGAATATGACATCCGTTTTTCGTTTTACGCTGGAGTTTGGGCGCAATCGGTGACCATTACCTTACTCACCGGTACCCACCGTAACCTACCGTACTCCAGCGTAAAACGAAAAACGGATGTCATATTCGTGATCAGCACCTCAAATAACCCCCCTAGCCGAAGTTTGGTCGAAATCGGTGATCATGACTTTGGCAGCCTTAGTCACCCGTACCTACCGTAACCTACCGTAATCGGCCGTAATTTTGAAAACGGATTTCAGATTCGTGATCAGCACCCCAAATAACCCCCCTAGCCGAAGTTTGGGCGAAAAAATTTTTTTCGACCTCTCCTCGACCCGTGGAGTTGTGAAAGTACAATAGTGCCGAAGATTCTCGCAGTTGTATTCATTTTCGCCCTTCAGACATATACTGCCCGAGACCTTCCCTAGTGGATAGCACGTCGCGCTCCACCTTTCTAAACGCAATTTCTCATTTGATTATGCTACCGAGCACCCGGACCACACTTGAGCGAAAATAGCCCTCCGTAAACGCCCAGGCAAAAATCCCATAGAGCAGCGAGGGATAAAAGGATGAGGATGTGTGCACTAAGGCCCCTTTTATACTCCCGCGGGAGCTTCCGCGGAAGGGCGGGAATCACGCCGAGATCCCCCATCTGGCCAATCGCCGCCGCCACGCACGCCGTCCGCGGTGCACCCTTTGACCGCGGACGTTCCGCGGATGGTCCCGCGGGAGTATAACAAAGGTCTAACTGTAGGAAAAGATGGAAATAACCAAGTATACGATCAAATAACCAGAAAGGCTAAAGTACTATTGCCGGCGAAAGTAATCGCCATTTCAAATCAAAGTTAAAACAGCAAATGCATACAATTCATTCGTAGATAAATAATTAATCATTGAAGGTACAACAACAACAACTGCAGCAGAAACGATATCACCATACATCAAAACAGGCTATCATAAGCAAATTTTCGGCAGTCTAAGCGAAGATGTTATACTGTCCAACGTCGAATAAATGACCCATGTACACTAATTGATAATAATCCATGCAAAGTAGGAACATGTAGATCTCCCTTACTCTGAAAATATTGTACATGGTACAAGGGTACAAAATATCTCTCCAAGCTGCTGACAAGAAAAGGTTCTCAACTCATGGTGAACTTTTACGATGCTATTTTAACGGGATGAGGACCGTGTGAGCGGAGTCCATAATTACCGTTAGTTGTTGCTGAACGCTTAAACACCGGAAAAAAATAGGTGAAAAACGTGTGCCCAGCAATCATCAACCCCTATGACATCCCACGGATGTGCCTCGGTGGCGTAGCCGGTAGGAGTGTCGCCTCATAGGAACTCACAGGCAAGCTTTTGAGTCCGAGTCCGCGTACTGCTCATATTTTTGCACATATTAGTTTGTTGTTATTGCGCTTTTCCATGATCACAGGAGCCAATTTTAGGCCATCAACGCTTACAGCAAAGGAAGGTTGTCTACCTGCGCCTTCATATGCGCTAGTTTTCCAACGATGCACAAATAGACCAGCACGGTATCATACCTAGCAACCTGCACTGCACCGTTGAAAAACTAGAACATTTGAAGGAGCAAATAGCCAGCCTCGTTGTAAGCAAAGTATAAGCAATGGTGGTCTAGAATTGACTCCTGCGGTCATGAGAAAGCGTAAGAACAACAAACTTATAGGTGCAAAAATATTGGCATTACGCGGACTCGAACTCAATATCCTGCCAGTGTGCTCCTATGAGGCGGCACTCCTAACGACTGCGCCGTAGAGGCACATCTCTTGGGGTGTCATTTGGGGTTGAGGATTGCTGCACACACGTCTTTACACCTCTTTTTCCAATCTCTAAAAAGGCGTTTAGCAACAACTAACTGTAACTTTTTGGAGTCCGCTCATACGGCCCTAGATCCTGTCAGAATAGCATAGCAAAAGTTCACCATGAGTTGAGAACCTTATCTTGTGAGAAGAACATGCAGCCCCTAAAAGGGTTAGTAACCGTAACAATCTGTACACGTAAGAAGAATGGAAACTCAAAACGAGAGCTGTTTAAACCGTTGTGGCCGCTATGAAACATCCTGTCGGCCAACTATAAAACGCGTCTGATTCACTAATGCGAATCCCTTCCCATCGGGGGCCACGGTAAGATTGTACACTGGAACTAAATCATGCCGCCGCATCTTGACTTCAGTAGGAGCTTCTGTCTCAATCTTCGTAGAAGGCTGGGCAGGCAAAGTCATTGCAGATCTTGGCTCATCTTTTATAACCACAGAGCTTTCATCTGGACTCGATTCATCCTTAAAGTTTGAGGTGGGCATAGTGCCTGGCTCCTGCTTGATGGAAGCCTCAGGCACAGCGCTTTCAGTTTTACAGAGTTGCGTGCTAGGACCCCCTTTTCGTGTGGTGCTCGCTTTCATACCGAACATTTCGGGATCCTCTTTCAGCAGTGTGCCGACGCTTTTCACATCCTTCTCCGTAACGGTGTAATGCGGTTTCAATGCGCCGTCGTTCTCGACTTGAGCGACACGCACGATCATATCGACTGGCAAGCCCTGTCTCAGCATCTCAGCGATTTTCAGCTTGACCGACCAGCGCAGTCGCGGCTTCTGCGCCGCTTTCTCGTGTCCGAAATGCTCCAGACAATACTCAACGCAGGTGATATCACTCGTCAAGTATCGCTTCACCTGGAAATTCGAAGGAGAAAGTTGGTAGAATGAGGAGGGTCAAGCGAATGAACTCACATTGATGAATGACGTACAGCTCCTTTGTACGGGTTTTGCTGATCGATATGGGGTACGCTTCTTGATCCTTCGTGGCCTAAACCTAACATAGCATAGTTTGCATGTCCATCAATCTCAGAGATATTATCTAGACAATATGCAATATCGGAATTTAAGAAGCAGTAGAAGTGACCGACTCTCGCTTTATACGTTGTTGGTTTGATACCGTGATCTAGTTACGGTTTAATTACCCAAGTTTGAGGTAACATGCAGCAAACGTCAGCAGCGTCTCTGTATCAGCAGGGCTGTTCAACGGAGAGCTTCAAAATATGATGTCGCAATCCGAGGAGTAAATTAGGGCTAAATTTGATATGAAACCGTTAATTAACCGCGAATTAAACAAACCATCCGAAATAATCGCCGGAAGAAGGCTTCCGCTACAAGGAAAACAACTTATGAGGGTTCAGACAGCCATGAGCCATTCCCAATAAGGTCCCTCTACTCCAGCGACTCACCACATTCTAGAGAAGAAAACTGTTGAATGACGGACCTGTAGCATCTCATCTGGGCAGAGTACACCATGTTCAGCGTTCTGCAGCTCCTCCGAACCCATTGAGTATTAAGCTCTTCCTCCATTTCTTCTTTCCACCGCTAAAACGCCACCGTTACTCCGTAGAACAACGTGAACCAGGCTGAAAAACTTTACCTCAAATGCGCAATAGCTTTGGAACTCGTCCTGCTTTACAACTCCGCCAAACTGGTGGACCTCATTGGCATGCATTACGAGATCGGTGACATTTTCGAAGCGCATCTCGCAAGCAGGGCATAGCTCAGGTAGATTCTCTGTAGCGCTCCCTTGCTGTTGAATGACTTCATGGGAGCCTCCTTGCACCATATCCTGATGACTCTTTTGGTCCACCTTGTTAGATAGCGTCGGGCCACTCCGAGCACTTTTGCAGTGTTCATTATTGGAAGACCTGAAAGAAGCTACGTCAGTGCAATGATTTGGAAGCTGATCCTGCACACCAAAATCTCGAGCAACAGCCACAACAATACGCGCGGCTGATCTTAAATTTTACTATTTTATTTCATTTCATTTCGTTTCCCTCTGGGGTCGGTGAATTGGCACTACACCTGTCTACGAACGGTAAAACAATGAACTGTTCATCCGCTAGTCATCGCAATTTAGGCCAAATATGAATTCAAATTGTCTCCATGACATCTCGCAGAAGTAGAATGCGTGGAACACCGTGAGTAACGCAGATCTCTATCCTTTATCCTTATCCATCGTGTTCTATCAACTATTTGTTTATTTGTTACGACTATTTAAGAGAGTCGTGTGACAACTAATTGAACATCACTACTCAACAACAAATAACACTTCAAAACAACCGAACAATAAACATGCAATTAATACAACTATTAGCCTTGAATGACTTGGAAAAAAATCCAAGCATCCAAATCCAAAATCGAGAATCCAAGCATCTTTTCATGACCATTTTGACTGCATGACGTAACATCGTAACATCCGCGATATCCTCCAGTGGCCGGATTCATCAACGACCTACGTAACTTTAACGAAGAATTGTAAGTGAGAAGCTCATATAACGCGGCTTATCGAGCGATATGGTGAGCGATAAGCCGCGTTATCTGAGCTTTTCGCTGTGAATTCTCTGTTAAAGTTACGTAAATCGTTGATGAATCCGGCCCCAGGTCTGTCAGCACCCACCCATGATACGATAATGGGCTGGCCGCTGATATCAGCATGGAACCGGTTAAGCTAAAGACCTTACTAGTAACAATGCTTGAACAAATTTGCTTAAGCCTGGAGCCTGGAGGATATCGCGGATGTTACGTGCGGTCAAACAGCGCCGGTGATGTAAGGCGAACATCACTGCCCGAAAAGCGGAAGATGCGGGTTCGAGTTCCGCTTGGCGAAAGAGTTTTGATCGCAACAAAACATCCTGTGGCAACTTCTACTACGAAGTCTTGAAGGCGATTTGAACGTGTATTTGGCTATACAACACCTTCAAGTGGCCAGCCGATGAACAAGTCAACGCTCTATCCTTCCCAGACAAGTCTTACCAATTCACCGACCCCGGAGAGATGGAAGGCTTGGTTGGTCTGGGCGGGAAATCCGAACCAGGAACCTGGTATTGGGTGGATGCGATAGTAGACACCTCCTCCGACTGCTCTACACGCGCTCAAACAAATAAGTCGAAATGAATAATCAAGGATAAAGGATAAAGGACGGCGTTATTCAATCCCTTTTGGGATGCGCCACGCATTCTACTTTTACGGGATATCGTGGAGGCGATTTGAATGCGTATTTGGCCATACAATGACTTGCGGTGGCCTGCCGATAAACAAGTCAGCGCTCTATCCTTCCCAGACAAGTCTGGTACCAATTCACCGACCCCGGAGGGACGAAAGGCTTGGTTGTCCTGGGCGGGAAATCCGAACCAGGAACCTGGTATCGGGTGCACGCGACAGTCGGTGCCTCCTCCGACTGCGCTACACATGCCCATAATGAATAATTAAGTCAAATAAAATAAAACCAAATGAAATAATAAAAAGTCAATTCATTCGACTGCGAACCTTTTAATAGCATCCAGCAATGCCTCAAAAGGATGTGTGTCGCCTATCTGCAATTAAAGGACATCGTCTATAATATGTTCTATGGAAACTATGAAAGATATTACCTCTCGGCGCCACATGAATTCGTCCAAATACGAATCAAAGCACTGCCGCGCCGATCCCTTTTGACGATTGTGACGAGACTTCAAGGCCTCCCACATCAATTCAATAGTCCTCGTGTGCTGTCCAGTGGTTGTGTCAACAAAATTGAGCCGTTGACTTTCTGCTAAATGCTGGAATCCAGCTGCTTCTAGATCCGATGGCTCATACACTTTCCAACAGTACACGGTCGACCCTACGGCAACGTTGTCTTTGACGACGTCCAGAAAAGTGCCTGCAGTTCGGTCCGGCACCGCCTTTAGAAAACACTGCCCTGTCTCCCGGCAAACGCCTCCGACAATCCACTGAGGCGGCGGTAATCTGCCGTGGTTGCTTTTCAGATCCCTAATCACTGTCTCGTCGACTTCCACGGTCCGGCCTTCGCCTCCAATCTTTCGGCACGGAGGCCGATCGAGGTCTTTGGCAATAACTTCTCTTATGCTTCTGTTCCAGTCCGTGGTCGTCGAGGCATTCATATCCAGGTGTTCCTTACACCATTTCAATGACGTCAACTCGAGACACCAGCTATAAAGAAAGCGAATCGCTTTCACCAGTGGAAGTTTCGAATTCTGAAACCACGTCCCATCCCTCATGGAAAACCGCTTATTGCGACAGCCAGTTCTCGTGCATGTCCAATGGAACCCGAAGCCGTCGCCGTAGACAAGCCTCATGTCGTGATCCTGCGCGCATTTCCGCTGCGTCACGAAAATTCCTCTCTCTTGAAGAAATTGGACAGCTTCTTCTTCAGTAGTGGGAAGCGTGAACAGATCCATTCAACACTGTAAACGTACTGCTCACACCTGAAACACGCCACGGTTAGTTCAGAAATGCCTGAGATCCGAATATTAGACCACAAAAGCTCCATTTGCGCGCTTTATGCGATGTTACAATATTACTAAGTTAAGGCCATCTTTTTCAAGCTAGCTGCTCTACTGTCCAGCTCTCTTCACTCCCTAGCAGTACAAAAGGCAATATTTGAAAACCTTATGGTAGTGTTTGATAAACTTACAACCGGAAAAAACCGTCTGATTGTTCACCGGTGCTTCGGAGTGAAATTCAGGGAAATCGTTATGGGACCACGCAGTTGCCTGCCCCTCTGTTAATCATTCGCTACAGCTAGTGATATTGCGTGCTTGTTTAGTTTTCCGGCGCAAATAGGGATGGGGGCGGAGGCTTCTGATGGGCAGAAAATCCCATAGAGCGTCGTTAATGTCCATCATCCCTGGCTCCAACGTATAGAGACCGTAGTAAGGCGCTTATGGCTAATAAAAATCAAGTTTGAATCGCGCGGCAGCGGGCGTTGCGCACCAGACAACTCGGACAGCTTTTTTTCTTTCGGTTGTAAGTGTATCGGCGAGTCCTTATGGTTAGTATGTTCTAATCTTGCTCTATCTTCCTTAAGATCAGAGGCCGGATTTGTGATATAGTTCACCCTGAATGTGTTGGTATCCACATAATTTGAAGTTTGGACCGATTACGGTAGGTACGGGTGACTGAGGCTAAAGTCACCATGACCTTAGTCACCCGCACCTACCGTACTTCACCATGCAGCGCAACACAAAAAACGGATAATGTCAGATAAAATAAATACATAAGGTTCGTAACCAGCATTCCAGATAACCCCAGTGGGAGAAGTTTGTGACTATGTTGGTCACTAGCTACCCACATAATTTGAAGTTTGGAACGATTACGGTAGGACGGGTGACTAAAGTAAAGTGACCATGACCTTAGTCATCCGCACCTATAGTAACCCACCGTGCAGCGCAACATGAAAAACGGATGATGTCAGATTCGTGATCATCATTCCAAATAACCCCAGTGGGCGAATTTTGGGGGAAATCGGTGACTATGACCTAGACAGCCTTAAGGCCTCCACAGACTGCGATAACGCTGTGGTCCTATACTTAACCATAGGGCAGGGACGCAGAGCTCGCCGCCGGCGGCGTCCCTGCCCTATTCTTAACCACAGCGGAGAGCGACGTTGCCGCTGAAGTGTGTGGGGCCTTTAGTCGCCGATACCTACCGTAACCTACCGTAGTCGGCCGAAATTTCAAAAACGGATGTCACATTTATCATCAGCACACCAAATAACCACCATGGGCGAAGTTTGGGTGACTTTTTTGTTCGACCTCTGCAGTTGCGAAAGTACAATAGTGCCAAGATTTGCTAATAACTAACTAGAGAAGGGTCTCACTATCAGGCATATTTCTAAATGGCGAAAAAGGATACCACAACGAGAATCTCGTTTTTTCAAATAGTAAAAAAGAATGTTCCTTTTTTTTCAAAAGCCCGGTTAGGGACCGCGATATTTTACTATGGAGTCACAGTCGCACAATACCTTCTAAACTTTTAGTATGTAGAAAAAATGCAAAAACATTGCAGGCCAAAGATTCGAACACCTGACCCTGAGCATTCCCACGTTTGTTGTGCATATTCGATGCTTGAAAGGTATAGTCTTGTGCGATAGTAAACTTTCAGCCTGTCTAAGCCCTAGTTTATACTTGCGTCGCTGGGCGGCGCGGCATCATGGGCGGGATAGATATCGACCGCGCGGCGCGATAAATCGATATCTATTGCAATCATGTGCCGCGCCGCTTGGCGGCACAAGTATAAACTAGGGCTAACTCGGTAGGTTCAAAGACTTTGTAAACATGGGACATGTTTTTAACCATATGAAGGGTGGAGGTTCTCGGAGCCGTGCTCATTCATCCCTTAGGATACTTTCCTGATAAGATACACCCTGTGTATTTTCTGACCAAAGTGGATAACCACTAAGTTCAAGATAACCCCGCTCGAGCCGCTTTGCCCCTAAAAAATAAACAAGTACTCAATCAAAATAGCCAGGAAGGCATTTCTATTGCCGGCAACAGTAATCGCCATATCCAACCGGATCAGAGCTAGAGCAGCAAATGCGCACAATTCATTCGTACATATAATAGATAATGAACCACTGAAGGTAGAACAACAACAATAGCAGCAACAACATACATTAAAACAGGCTATCACGAAATTCTCGGCACTTTCAGTGAAGATGTTCGAGTGGCTAAAGAATGTCGAACGGGTAGCATTTCCTCACTAATTGATCTGCACATCGTTCCGTGGCAATCGGACGGTACGAGAACTGTGAAGGACCTATTTCGCTTATAAAAGATAATAATTTACTAGAAATTGGCTTATCTCTTCTAATTTAATGTTGTCCATGACACACGTATAGAAAATATCACGTCAGGTCGTTGAGAAGACAGGAATAACCCCAAGGGGAAGGTAACCGTAACAACATATGGTACATGTCGCGGAGGTGAGCAGCGGAGGGTGCGGTGACGGCGGCGGGGTGCGGTAGCGGCCGCGAGGGTGCGGCGAACTCGTCGTTACTTCTACCGTAATCGCGGCAGCTACGGCATCGATCGAATGCGCCTTCTCTGCGAGGTACTGCCTTCGAGGTTGGTAGTGACCAGGTGGGCCATTTTAACACAGGTGGTGCCCGTGGCGGGGCTGGTTGAACTTCCCATGTGAACGCAGACGTGCCCTTCGGGCACGGCTTTGGCAAGGGAAGGAACTCCGGGTTGTGGACCATTTCAGCACGTGTAGCTTGGGTGACATCCGTGGCGAGCTTGTTGAACTTCCCATGTGAACACGGACGTGCCCTTCGGGCACGGCTTTGGCAAGGGAAGGAACTCCGGGTTGCGGGCCATTTCAGCACGTGTAGGTTGAGTGACATCCGTGGCGAGCTTGTTGAACTTCCCAAATGGACGCAGGCTTGCCTTTCGGGCACGGCTTTGGCAAGGGAAGGAACTCCGGGTTGTAGGCCATTTCATCACGTTTAGCTTAGATGGACCGCGTGGCGGAGTTCCTCCGCATGCCTCGTCTCAACCCTCTCTCCAACCTAACAGCTGACCGTTGATCGATACCTCACGGGCTCTGACTGTGCGGCTGAGCCCCGCAGTGCCATAGAAGGGGCGTGTTCGTTTCGGGTTTGATTGGCTGGAGTGATTACGGTACAGTGCGTGAGTACGGTCGGTGCTCTGCCGTTACCGCACCCCCGCTCCGCTGCTCACCTACGCGACTTGTACCCAACATATACACGTAATGAGGAAGGAAATTGAAGAAGTGTTGGGACCATGGGCTAAAAGACGGACACACTAGCCAAGGTAACCAATAGAGGACGCCGGGCGGAGCTCCACACCACAGGACCGTATAAAAGGGCGCCTCGAGTCGACTAGAGTCAGTCGTTACGGAGCACGTCTTACAAGGAAGGCCTCCATGGTCGGTCGGCGCAGTGGGTAGCGATATCGCCTCTCGGGCGCACCGAGAGGGTCTCATGGTTCGGCTCGCGGTGTCGCCTAAGTTTTTGCACACATCGGGTCGTTATTACTATGTGCTTGCGTGATCATAGGAATCAATTTGTACACGGTTAATGCTTTCAGTAAGTAAATATATGCTTTTGTCTTGAATGTTTCAGTGTTTGGTAAACTTACACCCGGAGAAAAAGCCGTCTGAGTTGTCCGCTGTAGTTTCGGAGTGAAATTCAGGGAAATCTTTACGGGACCACGCAGTTGCCTCTACCTCTGTTAATCACTTGCTGCATGTAGTGATGTTTGCGTGCTTGTCCGGCGCAAATGGGGTCAGGGGAAGGGGGGGGGGGAGGCTTCTGATGGGCAGAAAATCCCATAGAGCTTTGTTAATGTCCCTCGTCCTTGGCTCCAACGCATAGAGCCTGTAGTAAGGGCGCTCCATGGCTAATAAAAACCATGTTTGAATCGCGCGGCTGTGGGCGTTACGCACCGGACAACTCGGACAGGTTTTTTTTCTGTTGTAAGTGTATCGGCGAGTGAATGTTTCGCAGCTCTCTATCATAATTGTTGATTCTCATCGTTAACAATAAACACAGTTACTTCATATGAGCAAGAAAATTTTTCATTCTAGCGATCTAACAGAAAGCCACACTGCAAATACTATCCATTGAGAGGTAACTCAAATGAAAGCACAAAAGGTCTATATTTACTTACTGGAAGCATTAATCACGTGCAAATTTACTCCTTTGATCACATAAGCACATAATAATAACGAATCAATGTGTGCAAAAACTATGGCGAGACCGAGGTTCGAACCGTAAAACTCACTTGGTGCGGCAGGGAGGCCACATCGCTATCCACTGCGCCAGCCAACAACATTCGGTTGCGTGGCAGCTGGGCATGATGAACTTCGCGCTCACGTTTTCACAAGGATTTTTTCGAGTAGAGAAGAGCATTCCGAAAAATTAACTATGATTTTAGACTCCCCACACGGGACCCTGCATCCTGTGAAAATTGCATCGCAAAAGCTCACCGCAATTTTGAAAGCTCTTCTTGTTAGCTGACAATGAAACTCGTCTCGAGAAGCCAATACGCCTTCGCCGAGGACCATCGTCAACTACTGCTGCTGTTCTTCTTTCGATTCGTTGTAATAAGAGGTGCATAGCTTACGTGATCATATGCTTGCGTGTCTCATCGCAGGTGTATTGGGGTGAGCCCTAGAAACCTCCGTGACTTACAGCGGTTCGTCCCCCATATAGGTCATAAAGGTTTCTAAAGTTCACTCCAATCCGCCTGCGATGAGACGCCAAACACATGCTCACGTAAGTTATGCACCTTTTCTTACGACAAATCGACAGTAAGAAGAAGAGCAGCAACGGTTCGCGATGAACTAACCCGTGAAGGCGAGCGGCGGGTTGAGGGCGAGCTCCTGTGGCGAGGGTGGGTTGGATGATCTATACGAGTCTCATTGTCAGCTGAGATGCTTCTGCAGCGACTGATTCTACACGGTTCAGGGAGCCCTTTTATACGACCATGCACTGAGAAGCTCCTCCCCGGCGTCCTTGCTAATATGCCCGCCTTTTGAACCATGATGCCAACAGAATGAGCGTTAAGAAGCATTCATTGGGCCGACTACACAAGGCGTCTTGTTCACTAAGACCAATCTCCCATCGGGGGTAACGGCAAGAGTGTACACGGGTACTCCATCATTGCGCGGTGCATCAACAAGAACAGCTTCAAACCTTGTGGAAGGCTGAGCAAGCAAGGACATTGCAGATATGGGTTCCTCCTTGATGGAAATCTTCGGCGCAGAACTTTCAGATGAACTCGGCTCAGTTTTAAAGGTGGAGGTTGGCAATGTTCCTGGCTCCTGCTTGATGAACATCGCAGGCATAGCGCCTTCAGGGGGACTCGGTTGAAGAATGGAGGCCAAGGTAGGCATAGTGCCCGGCTCCTGCTTGAAGCGGATGACGGAAGCCTCGGACATAGAGCTCTCAGCAAACTCTGGTCTAGTGTTAGGGCACGGTTTTGGAGCAAACTCTGGCCGCGTATTCGGGAACAGTTCTGGAGTTGGGCTCCTTTTCATACCGAACACCTCGGGTTCCGCTTTCAGCACTGCGGCAACGCTTCTCACATCTCGTACTGTGACCGAGTGCTGCTGTTCCACTGCGCCACCGTTCTCGTTTTGAAGTATACGCACAATCTCTGGAGCTGGCAAGCCTAGCTTCAGCATCTCGGCGATCTCCAGCTTTACTGACCAGGGCAGCTGCGGCTTCGGTGGCTCTTGCTCATGTCCGAAATGCTCCAGACAGTACTCGACACTGGTCACGCCGCTCGTCAGGTATCTCTTCACCTGAAATTTTGAAACGGAGTTATTGGCACCAGAAAGGTGACACGACAGAACTCACATTCATGAAGGACGTACAACTCTTCTGTACAGCTTTCGACGAGGTGTCCAACTTTCGTTTCGTGGACTTTCGCCTGAATGTAACACAGTGAATTTTGCAAAATCACTGACGGAAAGTCACACTCAGACAAAACTCAGTTCAAATTTAATTGTTTGAAACACAACAACATGCACTATGGGATCCGCTTGTATAATATTTTCTGCATTTCTATAAGAAGTTCAAAACAAAAACAAAAAATCCGGCGCAAAGAGCGTGTCCTCCTAATGTGGCAAATGCTTTAACTCCTGTACGGGTGACTGGCACGTTGTAAGAAATTGTCACGCTAACATATATTCTGAATATGGGATACGATAAACCTCCTCAGTGCCAATTAGCGCCGAACATCGAAAGATTGTTCTACACCATGTTCTCGTGAAACTAAACAATTTTCAATGCAGCATAGAAACTTTCGTGCGATAAAACATGATCTGACAGGGCAAAGGGCGGGACTCGAACCAAGAACATCGATTCACGGTGCAGGAGACAATCATCGCCTGCTCCGACGGCACTACCTGGTGGCCTTCGATTTTTTGAAGCGGTATTATCTCGCGTTGTGCTGCCTTGTTTCTCAGACTTTCAGTGCATGCTTGAAACTGCCTTTTTAAGCAAACCATAGAGAAACGGGAAGAAGAGTAAGGTGCTAGCGTTCCTGGAGACTAATGTGATCTACAGCAACCCCACTGCTCTCAAGCATTACTGTAGAGGTGAATGATGATCCAGCCAAAAAGGCTTCAAATCTCCAAGGCACTCACTATATTTCTTTCTACTAATGCGGTGGTGCTATGATGCGTTAAATTGAACATTTTCAAGATCAAACTAGACCCATCAAAGTCGAAACGGACCTCTTTCAAATTGAATTAGGCATTCTCTATGCACGAAAATTGCCGCTCCGTCAAAAAAAGCTTAAATCCATTTTTAAATAAAAATGACAAATGGAAGCAAACGTAAATAAGCAAATAATGTGAAAATGTGAAATAAATATAACACTATATTATTTAATTCTTCTTCCTGAAATAGATGAAGTTTGAATTTTCAAGAAACACCATAGTAATTGTTTAATCAAAGCAATTTTTCCATAGATAGAACGTCGAATTTAATCTGGAAGAAATCCGTTTCGTTTCGTTTTTTGTTCAGTTTGATTTCAGAAGTGGCCAGTTTGACGCATTCACTGCACCTTCAAAGAAGTATAGTGAGTCTCTAGAAGATCTGGAGATTTGATTGACTCCTTACCAGCTAAATGGCAATGCCTGAGATCAGGGAGATTGCTGTAGATCTCATTAATCGTCAGAAACACAGAACATCTATCCCCCACTGTTTCTCTACGGTGTTGTAGAAAATAAAAACAGTCCTAAAACGCGCACACTCATACTCGAAGAAAGACGGCAAAAATCGAAACAAAGCCTTTACTAAGAATCGATGGGCACCTGAGACTGCAGTCGGAAGAGGTACCGGCTGTCGCGTGGACCCGGCTTCTTGGTCAGATTTTCCATCCATTCCAACCACTCCTTCCATCCCTCCGAGGTTGGTGAATTGCTACCACACTTGTTCGCAAAAGATAAAACATTGACCTGCCCCGGCACAAGCCATTGTGTCGGCCAAATACGCATTCAAATCGCCGTAGAATGTATGGGATAAACAAAGCAGGGGATCATAAACGGTTTTTCTTTTACTCCTCCTTTTACTCCTCTGTGTCCGCGTCACACGAAAATTACAAAAACAAATATTGATAATTACAAAAATAAATATATATTAATTGCCTATAAGTCGTATGTTAGACCAATTCTAGAATATGGCACCACAATTTTTAGTCCCAAATATAAGCGTAAAATTGCCAGGATGGAATCTGTACAAAACAGCCTCACAAGAAAGCTATGGATACGAGTACATGGGTATGATTACTACACCATCCCCTCACCGGCTTCACGAAACAGATTCTTCAATCTACATACCCTTGAACGTCGTAGAAGAAGAAATGATTTAATTGCGATATATAAGATGATAAACGGTCTTACTCGTATTCCCCTTCAGGAGTTCTATACATTTCCTTCATCGAACACAAGGGGTGGTCAGTGGAAGATCCAGTTTCCTGGAGCAAAAAGCAGTGTAAGGTCTCAATTTTTCACTTGCCGTGCTGGCTCTGATTTTTTGAGGTTATCTAAAAAACACATTATACCAAATTCCTTAAGGAAGTATAAAAAACTTCTTGACCGATATCTTCAGGATGCAGTTTAGTAGTTTTCAATTTTTTTTTGTATTATGTTGATTCTTGTTGCCTGTTCTGTTTTTTCCTGTTTAGAATTACTTTAACTTATGTTTAGTTTTACCTCGTTTTTCTTTTGCATGGTTATCCATGTAGTGAATAAATAAATAAATAAATAAATCTTTTCATCCAAAAAAAAAACTAAACAAGTAAAGGACAAAGAACGGCGTTAATCAACAGCTCATGGGATGTGGCATGCATTCCACATCTACAGAATATTGTGGAGGCAATTGGAGTGCGCAATTTCCCATGCTTGCGGTGGTCAGGCGATAGACAAGAATGCGCTTTATCCTTCCCAGAGGAGTCTGGTACCAGTTTATCGACTCCGGAGTGATGGAAGGCTTTATTGACCTAGGTGATTTATTTTGTTATTCTCGAGTGACTCGGACACTTTAAAAGGTTATGGTGAAGGGGTAAAAGAATCGAACCAAAAACATGGAATCGGGCGTATACAACGCCTCCGACTGCGCTACCACGCGCTCAATTATTAATAAAAATATAAAATTCGAATTAATGATAAGATGAAAATTCTGTAATGTTGGAAACAGAAGACCCTAAGATCCTAGAGACTGTCATCATCTATACAATCTGCGTACAGAATGACTGCATAAAAAAAACGCGAAGAAAACACTTGAAAAACGAACCTATGGCACCTCAGCTGTCTATAGTACACATTGTCCTCGGTTCTCTCGCTCCTTCGAAGCCAATGAGAGTTGTAATCCTCCTCCATGTCTTTCTTCCATCGCTGAAACGCGGCAGTTCCTCCATAGAACTACGTGAAAAATCCCAAAATACCTCACCTCAAATGCGCTATGGCTCGGGAACTCCTCTTGCTTTATCGTTCCGCTAAACTCATGAAACTCGACGGCGTGCACCAGGAGATCGGTGACATTTTCAAAGGCCATGTCGCAGACAGGACAGAATTCAGGAATGATCTCTATGGCGTTCTCGGACTGCCGAACGACTTCAATGGGATCTCCATGGACATCACGTAGATGGCTGTTCAGGTCCTCCTGGTTGTACAGCGTCAGACCACAGCGCTCACATTCGCAGTGACTGGTGCTGGAAGATCTGAAAGAACGAAGGCAGTTAGGAGTGACGATTTGGACGAGGATCAATGACTAAGAGGAGCGGCATAGTGCAGTTCAATTATAGGATTCTATTATCCTCTATTTGTCCTTTTTTATCCTTATGATCGGATGCAGTTTACGGCTGTATCACATGTTATTTAACATTTTGAATTTACTACA
The DNA here is from genome assembly GCA_947396885.1 of Heligmosomoides polygyrus polygyrus. Taxonomy (NCBI): domain Eukaryota; kingdom Metazoa; phylum Nematoda; class Chromadorea; order Rhabditida; family Heligmosomidae; genus Heligmosomoides; species Heligmosomoides polygyrus. The sequence goes on along the minus strand of OX377205.1, from coordinate 4,342,732 downwards.
TGCATAAGCATGTCAGCACTGCAGTCGTTGGCGGTTAGGAGGAAAAGAAATGATCTGTTTCTTGCTTATAGAGTCTTGTTTGACAAGACCTACAGTAAATCTAACAAGTTGTTCAAGCTAGTACCTTCATACACAAGAAACAACTGGCTTAAGCTAACCATAAGTTAAGCTAGACTTGAGGAGACAATTCTTTGATTGCTGAGGTGCGTTGGCCTTCTCCAAGGTTATCAACATACAACAGCTTCCGAACAAATTCAACAAGTTCAAAGTAGTTGTTCACCGGTACTTGCAAGCGGAACTATGAAGCTTTCTGGAGCCGGATTCATCAACGACTTACGGCAATTTAACAGAGAAAATACAGCAGAAATCAGTTAACGTATACTGTGCCACGTGAGGTTTTTTTGGTGGATCTTTATTTCGCAGGGCCTGACGCGTTTCGACTTCACGTCGTCTTCGGAGGCCTGAACACTCGCGTCTAAGGCCAGCAGCAGAGTCTTGCGGGTGCCGCGGGCCCGCCATGACAACGGCGGGTGGTGCAGCCCCGCGACGCAATACTGCGTACTTTTGCCGGGAGGAACGAAGAAATGGAGAAAGAAACGAAGAAATGCATTTTCAGGGTAAGACTAGAGGGAAGGGGGAGGGTTGTAAGTAGCAAGCCGAGTGCTGTTGTTGCCCCTAACATTTGTACGTCAACGGCTTACGATTATGATTCGTTAGTGTACATTGCATCCGATCGAAAATTTCGAATAACGCAAATTCCTCGAACCACGGATTTCTGGTTGAATTTGACAACGGAAATTCCGTGGGCCCGGTCTTTTGAATATTTCAGAAACGAGCAATTTCACGAGCCATGAGTTTTTGGAGATTCGGAAAGGGGTATCCGAAAATGATTGATTCGGATCCAATGTATCCTGCTTAGAATTGACGATATTTGCACTATGACGCTGAGCCTTGGCCTTCTTTCCGTCCATCTTTCACGCTCCTTTTAGATTCTGTATCTAACTTTTATGTTCGCGACGTGTTAGGATCCCCATTGGCGCAGTCGGAGGAGGTGCCGGCTGTCATTGATCTAGGCAAATGGTTTGTGTTAAACGTTACTTCGTGTATTTATTTATTTATTCAATACGCTACATAAGGTAGACATCAGAGAAAAATTAAATTAAATAATTAATTGAATTATTTTTAATTAATTAAATTTGCACATGCCACGTAGTCGATTGGAGAAGGCGCTAACTCTCGTGTGCACCTCAAATCAGACCTATTAGTTCGGGTCCCACCGAGGCTAGCCAAGCCTTTCACCCCACAGGGACCGGTAAATAGGCGCCGGATTTGTCTGGGAATGATAGAGCACTGATTGCTCCATCGACTGACCCCAGCATGTCTTGCGTGAGCCAGATACGAATTCAAGTTGACACTTCATTGTATCCCATTTAATGAAGCTTCCAACGGTCGGGAACAAAAGAAAACTCCCCTCCCTCCATGCTTCCTATCTGGTCACGCCCTCCAGCGGGTCTCACCCGCAGCTCCTGGCGCTGCGGGTGAGAGCCGCCATGAACCGCGGTAGCCCTCGAGGACCCTTGCGTGCGGCGGCTCCGCGACAACTCGTCCGCGCCGCGGCTTCCACCACAGTGCCAGCGCGGGTCCTACTGCGGCGGGAGCGATTTGGACGAGTTCTCACGGTGCTGCCGCGAGACTCTGTAGAGGCCCTAAAGCGACATGGTAGTGACGAGTCTTCCGGGGCGGGTTGGACGAGTTTTCGCACAGTATGCAGGCGATCGTTGCGGGACCGACTGGCGGCTGCCACGCGGTTGCAGCCAACCGAGGCCTCGTCGGGCTGAACTGTTCCGTGACTCGGTCAAAGGTGGGAACACAATACAAGGTTTACACACATATAAGACCTTCCATCTCGGGAGGTAACACCAAGTGTACCTATGGTCCTTAGGCTCCACTAAGAGAAGGATAATAGTTTTAAGTGCGGATTAAAAGAGATAGGACACTTCTGATAAAACCATTTTCCGACGTTCTTAAGTTCATTTGTTTATGTTCCTTTGTTGTTTTTGGACTTGCAGACAGAAACGAAAAAAACCTTCATCAATAAACGATTATAGCCTGTTTTATTTCAATACGAAGAAGATTTTACTGCAGTGCTCCCAGCGGCTACAACGTTGTGAGTGATGTCAACGCAGAAGGAAAGCGTTAGCCACAGAAGGTTTCAAGCGTTGCTTCGGAGCGCAAAGGACCAAATCCACTGTTACTTAGATAAGCTATGGCTCTTGTAGGCTTGGGACCAAGTTGTGGGGCAGCCTCAGGCAATCGAGATTTCTGCTTTAAAACAGAGAACTATTGGTATCTGGTAGTTAGGGGAAGGGTCACCATAGCATACCGTGGGGTGCGGGAGTGGCGCTATGGTAGTTAGGGGAGGGGTCACCATAGCATACTGAGGGTTGCGGGAGTGGAGTAGCTACATACAGCCAATGTAAATGCAGTCTTATCTCTTATTTTCGATTACAGGTCCGTATTTTGTCTGCTTCCGTATTGGGCGATGGAAGGAGCTCCAGGATGTAGGCAATTTTAACACGGGTGCGTCACTCCAGCCATATCCTGGAGTCCCTTCCACTGCTTAAATCAAGAGCATAGAACATATCTATAGCATTGTTTGTTTGTTTTCCTCATTATAGGTTTGCCATCATTTCTTTTTGTTCGTGTTAGTGACACTTTTTATAACGTGACCCCCCCCCCCCCCACAACTACCATAGCGGCATAGTTCGTTATAGCAGACTAAGAAAATCGTTCAACATCTACTGCAGAACTCCGCTTAAATTGAATTTCCACCATCAATGAACAATGTGGACAGGTGTATGGATCAGTTCTTCAAAACAAATATAACATGTGAGCCATAGTCAATTCTCTAGTGGAAGCGAAAACAGAAGCTCATGATCATCCCAACAGTTCAAACGTTTGCAAACATTTTTAGGGAATTGAGGGTTTTCTATTCCTTCCAGCTCCATGATTGTAGTTACTGCTCATTCCTAGCCTTCGTCTCCTTTTCAATTCAACTTCCATAGATTCCTGCTGAGTACAGAAGCTTACGCTCGCTCGTTGGTTTCCTGATGATTGATTGGAGTACTTGGGTCCCGCAACGATCGCCTGCATACTGTGCGAAAACTCGTCCATCTCGCCCCGGAAAACTCGTCACTACCATGTCGCTTTAGCCCTAGATTATACTTGCGCCGCCATGCGGCGCGGCACCACGATCGCCATAAGTATCGATTTGTCGCGCCGCCCGGTCGATGTCTATCCCAACCATCGTGCAGCGCCGCGCAGCGGCGCAAGTATAAACTAGGGCTTAGACGCGAGTGGCCTGAACGTGGCGCATAAGTTAGAATTGCACTCTACCCCACCAAGCGCCTTAGCTGCCCTAGCATCTTCGACCTACACCTACGACCACGACCACCGAGTGCAATTCTAACTTATGCACCACGTTCAGGCCTCTGAAGATGACGTGAAGTCCAAACGCGTCAGGCCCTGCGAAATAAAGGTCCACCAAAAAACCTCGCGTGGCACAGTATACGTTGACTGATTTCTGCTGTATTTTCTCTGTTAAATTGCTGTAAGTCGTTGATGAATCCGGACCCTGGTTCCTCTTTCTTTTTATTCCTGCCCAATTTTCTCTTCCTATACTGTTCTTCTTCGATTGTTACGTAGTTGCTTTTTTGTTTTCCATAATTGCTGTTATTGTTATGGTCAATTGTATTTGAATGCTTATGCATGGACTAAATGTAAATGTAAACGTCGATGTTAATGTCAAACACAAAGGAATGAAAAAACGAGACAAAAAACACAACTGAACATAATTCGACCAGCTACGGAGAAAAACAAAAAAGTGCAGCCACATAACAATAAAAGTAGAAGTATATATGAAGAGAAAATTGGGCAACAATAGAAAAAAGAAGCCGGTAAGCTTCAATATCTGCCTTTAAATTAGCTGCTACTAACTGCTTAGCTGAAGAAGGTGCCTTTTGCATACAAGGAACACATTTCTTAATGTTGCCCTCTGGAACGAGGTCTATACCAGTTTGTGGCTGCTTAAATGCTATTGACCGCCTACAAATGTCAGACGTGTAGTCAAGTATCCAGCTGTTTCGAGCTAGAGAGACGAGCTGTAGATATAACTTAAGACCCTCCCTCATAGCAATTACTCCCGCGATCCCTTCCTGATGTGATCTGGCAAAGCAGATACTCTGAGGCCAGATCCATCAACGATTTAGTTCGATTTAACAGAGAAAGTACAGCCGAAATCCTTGACAGCGCGGCTTATTAGGCGATATAGGGCCGGACTCATCAACGACTTACAGCAATTTAACGGAGAAAATGCAGCAAAAATTGTTGATAGCGCGGCTTCTCAACAAGCGATATGGTGAAATGTTTCATCTTATCGCTTGATAAGCCGCGCTATTAGGAACTTCGGCTGTATTTTCTCCGTTAATCTGTTGTAAGTCGTTGATGAGCCTGGCCCATGGTGAAACATGTCACAAGCGATAAGCCGCGCTATCAGGGATCTTGGCTGCTGTATTTTCTCCGTTAAATTGCTGTAAGTCGCTGATGAATCTGGCCTCTGCACATCACTCTTCTACTACGACAATCTCCATCTTTCTAGAAGTAGAGCGAAGTGCTTTGTTGTTTTTGCTAGTCCCTTGAAACTATTGAGTCACGGATCCTATAATTTTGCTATGGAGTGGCATCATCGCACACAGTAATATCATCCAAACATTGAATATGTAGAGAAAAATACTAAAATACGGCTTCTTAAAGACAAGATTTTCGTTACCCAATAGATTAAGTAAATTTTCAAAAATGGGTAATAGTATTGTACTACTTAAAGGGTATAGATTCTCACAATGGTATTTATTATCCTCCTTCACACACAGGGTGTCTCAAAAAAAAAATGTTTAACTGTTTGAAAGGCGATAACGTTGCTCACAGTAAAGGTAGCGAAGAAGTTGAGAGCTAATTGAAAGCTTAAGAAAATGGGCATTTTCTGACATATGAGCGGTGTGGAATGCGCCATGCGCTCGTCTAATATTTTGCATTTTACACTCGGTTGATTGTGTTTCGCTTGAATGCTTGCTATAATTTCTCCACAAAGTGGCCGTTTTGATTGATTTGAGCTTTTTTAAGGTCTATAACTTAAAAACGCACTATAGTTTGCAAAAAATGCAGGGTATCTTAAAAATGCAGGTACTATTTGAAAAGTTTTATCATTGTTGATAGTGAAGCCTTTGAAGATATGTGAGGCTTATATGAAAACATAATGCAACGAGATTTCTGTGGGGTGTAAATAGTCGAGATCACGCCATGCACCTGCCTGAAACCTTGCACTTCACACTCGATTGATTGTGTATAGACTAAATGCTTGTAACAACCTTGTTACTACTTGGCTACATTAACCTGTACCGTGCTTCTTTCAACGTTATCCGTCAACCAGTAGCTGCAATTATGCCGATTAACGTCTCCGTTCAGCTTGAAAGTTGTTTCATCAGTCCACAGAATTCGTCTTGGAAAATGGGACTCCTGATCACATTTAAATTGTGAAATCGATAAGCTTTCATGCCGCGTGTCTTTCCCATCATTGTCAGGTTCTCAACGTTGAAAGAAACACAGCACAGGTTAATATGGCCAAGTAGTAACACGATTGCGACAAGCATTCAGCCCATGCACAATCAATCGAGTATTAAATGCAAGGTTTTAGGCGGCGGCATGGCGCAATCCTCACTATTTACACACCACAGAAACCTCGTAACCCTGCGCCTTTATATGAGCCTCAAGCATCTTCAAAAGCTTCACTAGCAGCAATGTTAGAACCTTTCAAATAGTGCCTACATTTTTTAGGATACCCTGCATTTTTGCAAACTATAGTGCGTTTTTATGTTATAGACCTTAAAAAAGCTCAAATCAATCGAAACGGCCACTTTGCGAAGAAATTATAGCAAGTATTCAAGCGAAACACAATCCATCGAGTGTAAAATGCAAAATATCAGACGAGCGCATGGCTCATTCCACACCGCTCATATGTCAGAAAATTTCTATTTTCTTAAGTTTTCATACCAGCCCTCAACTTCTTCGGTACCTTTACAAAATGAGCAAAGTTATCACCTTTCATATACGCCCTGTAAACGCCTGAGATCCATCCCCGGTTAGTTGCTTACTTTTCCTTTCAAGGTTGAGTTAGAATTCTCATCACACGGTATTTATGAGTGTTGTCGTTTTCCCCACAATTTCGTTCACATTTTCTTAGCTGAGTTTCATATGTGTTTGTGTTGACGTAAACAAATCAATCAATAAATAAATAAGCAATAGTTAAAGCACTATGTTAACCACCCACGAACCTCTTAATGGCCTCAAGCAATGCCTCGAATGGATGCGTGTCGCCGATCTGCAAGAATAGAACATCAGCCATGCTCTATGCTGACATAGCACTACTCCTCACCTCTTGTCGCCATATAAACTCGGTCAAGTACGAGTCAAGATGCTGGGATGCGTAGCCCATGTGGTACTTGTTGCGCCACCTCAGGGATTCCAACACCACGCCAATAGCGTTGGTGTGCTCTTCGGTGGTTGCGTCGATGAAAGTGAGCCGATGACCTGCTTGAAATTCGGTCACTTCTGACTTCGATAGCCGATACTGCTTCGAGCAGCCGCAGTATATCGTCGTACCCTCGGCTACGTTGCTCTTGATGGCGTCCAGAAGAGTGCTGGCGTTTCGATCCGGCACTATCTTCAAGAAGCACTGCCTTGTCTCACGGCAAATGCCGCCGATAATCCGATGAGGCGGCGGCGCTCTGCCCGGATTGCTATTCATATCGCCGATCACCGTCTCATCAACCTCGACGGTACAGCCTTTGCCGCCAATCATTCGGCATGGACGTCGACTGAGATCTTCAGCTATCACCTCTCTTAGGTATCTGTTCCACATCACGGCCGTCGATTTGCACATTCCCAGCTGTTCCTTGCACCACCGAATCGACGTCAACTCAAGACACCAGCTATGAATGAAACGAAGCGCTTTCACCAGTGGAATGTTGGAATGCTGGAAGAACGTGCCGTCCCTTATGGAGATCCGCCTCTGATTGCAGTGCCGTTTAGAGCATCTCCAGATGAATCCTCGCCTATCCATCAGCAACAGCCTCATGTTGTGGTCCAAGGAGCTGGGACATTTTCGCTGCTTCGGGAACACTCCTTTCTCTTGCAGAAACTGAATCGCCTCCTCTTCTGTGCTCGGAAGCGTGTCCAGTTGCTCCATTCCACACAGAGAAAGCACAGATTACACCTGAAACACCTTCAAAATCTGTTCACAAACACATGAGATTATTGGGTTCAAGGTAGTGACCTCTTCGCTATGGAAATTGCGGGGTGACTACAGAAAATATGGATAAGACAGGCCTTTTTTTACGACTGAAGTTCTTTGGAAACCTAAGCTCTTCCACTAGAGAAAAAGGGAGAGTGAGGGAGAGAAAGAGAGAGAACAAAAGGTTCCATGGGAGTAGCCTGCGGAGGCTGGGCAAGGCGCAATCGCGGCGCGGTGTCAACGAGTACCGCGTCCGTCGGAGTGACGTTGGGGGAAAGTCGAATTGGTCTAAAGCCGGGTGCATACTTCCATCGCCGCGATGCTATCGCGGCGCTCAGTTAATGACCCGTTCGCCGCGCGCGACCGAATAGTCAAAGGGACCTTCGCCGCGGCCGTCGCAACAGTGCCATGCCCGCGGCGCGATGGCTTCATGCGCCCATCGAGGGCATGGCATACTTTTTCGCGCCGCGCGCGGTGTTTAGCGTCGGTCCTGGGCGGATCGTCGTCGCGCTTCCTTGCAAAGCGATGAGCGATGCGACGGCCATGGGGAAGTCCACCTCCTTTCGCGTCGCTCTGCAAAACTCATCGTGGCGACGGGAAGTATGCACGAGGCCTAAGGCCTTTGCTATACCATCGCTCACCTCGTGCAATACACCGTATCGATACCGTCGCGCCACCCGATCGATATCATTAGGCGTCGCTCGAGGTGAGCGGTGGTATAACAAAGGCCTAATCAATGGTAAATCTTGTGTTGATGTGCGGTAAACTGCAGAGAGCAGTCAGAAATCCTTTATCTCACACGAATGGGATATCCGATAGTCGATCCAAAGAAAAATAAGTTATCTGAACTATCCGTTCTAGTGAAAATCAACTTTATCTGAATCATCCTAAGACCCGAGCTTTTCAAAAACGCATCACAATCCATTTTCCGGAGTTTCAAAAAATGACGGACGCGAACTACCCGAACTGGAGTAGGACAGTGGGCAGCCGGGTTAGTGTAGTTTATTTCAATGTGTTGATGCTTATTTGTTATGGTTCCATTCGCCATAACATCGCTAAGGGAGCGTTTAGGGCGTGTTCATACTTCGCGGCAGCTGCGACAAGAGCGACGAAAGCGCTGCGTGGAAGTACGAACAGGCGACAGCAGCGACTGGAGCGACAGCATCGACGCTCGAGTATGAACACTTTTCGGTGGCGTGCGATCGATTTGCATGTTTTGCACGGGCGACGGGAGCGACGGGAGCGCAGCGCGCGGAAGTATGAACAGGCGACAGTAGCGATTGGAACGACTAGAGCGACAAGAGCGATTGGAGCGACAGCGCCGACGCTCGAGTATGAACACTTTTCGGCGGCGCGCGCTCGGTTTTAATCGATAAGTATGTTTTGCACGGGCGACGAGTCGCTCTTGTCGCAAAGTATGAACAGGCCCTTAGACCTCGTTAATACTTCGTCGCGGGGCGACGCGGCGCCACGTATAGTGGCCATATTGATTGTGCGACGCGATCGATCAATTTGGTCTCATTGCGTGACCATCGCGTCGCGTCGCGACGTAGTATAAACGGGGGGTTAGTGTGCACGCGACACGCGACGCTATGTAATAATAAGCTCCCATATCGATTCATGGCGATGCGCGATCGATATGAGAGCCCATCATATCATCGCGCCGCGCATCGCGTGCACACTAAACGATGCCTAAGATCCCCATTCTCCAACTAGGACTGCATCCATACTTTGTCGCTGATATATTGTTTCTGTCAGCGCTGAACGCTAGTAAAGAAACAGCTACCGTATTTCGTTTTCGCTATTTTGCTGCCATTTTTTGCTACAATCGTTGAAAATATAAAGGTCGTATTATTCAGTTATATTGCACAAGCTCTGCACCCTAAACAACAGTGGCAGTAACAAAGACATATGCTGCAGTCAGCGGGTTTTCAAGCCGTCGATCATAAATGTTGAGGAATCTTTTTATAAAATTTGGAATCGTAGCAACTCATTGGGGTAGATCACATTGCGGTACTTTACGGGCATGTAGACTAACTTCAGGGCGGATATGGCACGTATCCGAGAATTCATCTGCGAACCCGGAAAGGGCCGAAAACGTTAGCGATCGTATAATCGCACCTCCGACTAGAGCACATTTCTGTTTTCTAGATGCACATTCACGAGTAAAGAAAGGGGGATCACCCATCTTCCCTAATTATAGCACCTAACGAGAATTTGTCCCAAAACGTTCGAGAAGGAAACAGCCTGTTATAGGAAAACTGGTTCGTACACGTAATAGAAAGTAGGTTAGATCAACCAGAATCTGAAGTTCCTTCCTCTATTCAGTCTGTGGCTTCGTCCGCTGACGAGAGAGCGGAGCCCAATCAAAACACCCCCCCCCCCCCCTTCCGTACGCACACGGATCCCCCTCCCTATAGAGACCCAAGAGCGTAAAGTACAGATACATGGACACCACAAACGTGAAATGTACTGACGGGGGACAGAACCCTTGCGAACGGGTGATGTATGGACGATGGACCGCTAGGGCAGAGACGCAGTGGAAGCGCACTCGATCAATGGTGACCCAATCAGCTGTCTGCGCTCTCCCCCGCTGACGCCGACGTCTCCCCGCGCCCCACTTCCCTCCCCGTCTGGCGGCGTTCTCCCATACGCGCATTCTCTCACTGGCTCATATCCTCTGGCATCTGGCATCTGGCACCAGCCCGTCACTTTCATCCCCCTCCAGTACCCAGTAGAAGGACCTCTAACCACGGGGTAAGTTCCTGCGACTGGGGTAAGGCAGCTGACATACACAGTTTCCTGCGGCTGGGGTAAGACAGCCCCCTACCGGATCTACCCAGGTCAGGATTGTGAGCTGACGTGACCCCTTGACTTCGCCCGAAATCCTTTACACTATTGTAAGGACTGTCAACCGTCACAGAAGTTTAATGGGAAGGAAACAGTCAGGAAAACGAACCTGCTGCGGTGAGGGTTAAGCCACTAATACAGGGTGCACCCTTCTCTGTACCTGTTCCCGAGTCATTTTTGGGCCCGGATTCGTCAAGCGAAAGGTGTGGGTAGAAGTACCGAAGGGTAAGACCATCACTCACCCGCTGTGGGTATAAGGCATGATTAGAATCCATCAAACGAGTCGTCGGTAAACGTTGAAGGACCCTGACAAACGTCCAGAAAAGTTGCACTTCTAGCATTCCGCGGATTTCGTTGACAATGTAAAGGACAAAGGATGGTGTTACTCAGCCACTTTTGGGATGCGCCACGTATTCTACTTCCAGGGATAACGTGGAGGCGATTTGAATGCGTATTTCGCCTAGCGTAACCTACCGTTATCGGCGAAATTTCAAAAACATATGTCGGACTCGTGATCAGCACCCTAAATAACCACCCGGGGAGAAGTTTGGGCCAAATTTTTTTCGACCTCTGGAGTCCTGGGGTCGGATTCATCAACAACTTACATAGCTTTAGCAGAGAATTCACAGCGGAAAACTCAGATGACTGGTTTATCGCTCACCATATCGCTTGATAAGCCGCGTTATCTGAGTTTTCCGCTGTGAATTTTTTGTTAAAGTTATGTAAGTCGTTGATGAATCCGACCCCTGATAGCATAATAGTGCCGCCGTATTTTATGCTGCTCGACAATCATTCTTGCGTCACGGGAATCTATCTTCGTGGCAGTGGCAGAAAACCGGATGGAAACTATGGAATCGCCTGAATAGGAAGCTGGGAACAGGGTCAAGCTTGAGGTTCGAGAATCGAAGGAGAGGTCGCGTACTCCTAGTTTCGGCAGAGGACTGTCTTGTATTTTTTTCAGCTTTTAGGTGATGTTTGTATCCCCTAGGGCCTGTTCATACTTCGCGACAAGAGCGACAAGTGCGAAAAGAGCGACAAGAGCGACTGGGGCGACGGATTTAGTGTGGTGTACGTAAATAATTACGCATTTCACACTACATTCGTCGCGGGCGGAGTGTGGAGTACGCAATTATTTACGTACACGACACTACATCCGTCGCCTCAGTCGCTCCAGTCGCTCTTGTCGCCCTTGTCGCTTTTGTCGCTCTTGTTGCTCTTGTCGCCAAGTATGAACAGGCCCTTAATGGATTCATCTTTCCAGCTGTGGCTTCGAAATTGTAGAAAATCGCGCGCAGTTTCGTTCAGCGAAGTGGGTATGTTATGAGCACAGAGCTGAACCCTTTGAAGTATCGAATGCTGATTGTTCTACAGTTAAAAATAAAGATTTTCTGGCAGCAGTCTTCAAGTCAATCGGAAGCGACTCTGCAGATTCTTCCAGGGTGTCATGGATGGACTCGCCATACTTTTCTACCTCGGAAGTGACATCATCCATAAATTTCATTCGTAGAATCAATTGCTTGTGAAGGTGTAGCATATACAACAGCTACTCACATCATCATACATCATACGTCGAAACAAGCTGCATCAACACATACGCATCAACTCGAGTGATGATGTTCCATTGTCTATGGTCCCGTTTATACTGCTGACGATGAGCGACACGATGTAATGTACACCCTCCTAGTGGAGTGGGGGTAAAACGGCGCTTATATACCCTACGCTCCCGCCGTGCTGTGGCGCGTCAACCTTGAAACTTCTATACTTCGACGCCGAGCGGCGCGACGGCATGTATAATGGCCAAATTGATAGAGCGACGCGATAGATCAATTTGCCACTATACATGCCGTCGCGTCGCTCGGCGTCGGAAGTATAAACGGCCCTAAAATACCATTTGACGGCATTTTGGGGTACGGTATTCGGCGAGCTACGCCGACGATTGAACCAGCACGGCACGGCGCGATAACCAGCGTCTGGCGGCTTCCGTGGGGTGCCGTTTATACTTCCATCGCCGGAAATGCCATTCAAACGTAGCGATGCGTCTCATCCCGTCGCGCTGTTTTAGACGGCGATGGGCGTTCCGAACAGCCGGTGACACGGTCACGCGTTTACGCACAATTGCGTATTGCCAGACACAGTAAACGGCCCACATACTTCTGCGGCAGCGCCGCTCGCCGCTATGGTGAAGGATAGGGCAGGGATGCCGCCTGCGGCGCGTCTGCGTCTCTGCCCTATAGTTAAGGATAGGGCAGCGGCAACGCCGCAGAAGTGTGCATGGGCCTTATGAACACTTTCGGCGGCGCGCGCTCGGTTTCAATCGATATCCATGCTTTGCACGGAGTCGCTCTTGTCGGGAAGTATGAACAGGCCTAATTGTGTACACATTTCCGGGTCCTCTGCAAAAGACAGCAGCAATACCGTACCACAGTCTACCGCCGCTGTTCTGCAGACGAAGACTGACGCGATCCGACGTTGAGCGATGCGATTGGTCACAGGTTCACGCGATTCATTCCGGCCGGCTGGCGTCGACGCTGGGCGACACGATCAACCAATTTGGCCTTGCTTATATTTAGACACCGAATGAGTCGATGGCTAAGCCAGTGAGGCGATGACGATTCGCTGAATACGGCGCCCGAAAATTCCGTCAAGTGGGTGCACAGCGGCAAAGTACCATATAGATGCGATGCGGCGCGAAGAAGCGATATCTGTGCTGATCATGCCGTGGTAGCACATGTGTAAACTATGATCGAAGTAATTTTCTTTAACCCTCGGACGGCTGGTACTGAGGTTGCAAGCTGTTATAACGATGTTGTGCTGCGGTCAAAACTCTAACGCCAGGTGGGATTCGAACCCGCACGTCCTGCTGACCGCGCGCGAATGCTCTACGCCATTACGTTACCGACGCTGTTTGATCGAACGCGGCATGCACACCTCGTGGGACCGAACAGCACTGTGTAGACTGTGCCTAATCGATCGCGTCGCACGATGAATTTGATCACTGTACATGGCGTCGTCAGAGTATAAACGGGGATTAAAGCAACGTGGGAAGGTAGAATCTCTTCGCTAATCGGTCAAAACAAACAAACAAACAAACAAGCTAATCGATCCTTGTGGTTTCCCTAGAACTGTGTACTGGTCACTGTAACTATAAAAAAACAGAAGCTAGTCGGTCTATCCTATTTTGAAAACTTGTTCATGGCAAATATACACGAAGAATACAAAATACCTCTGCAGGGTATTGACAAGAACACATTACCCGTAGTACGAGAGATGGCAACCGTAATGACATCAACACGTGAGAAAATCGAAAATTCAAGAGAGACCGAACTGGCGGTTATAGAACATCCTATTGTCGACTATACAAGGGGCTGGTCCACCAAGGCGAACCCCTTTTCGTCGGGCACAGCAGTGAGGATGAACGCTCGCACTCCATCGTCACTTGGCGATTTGGGTTCAACGAGAAAGGGCTCTCCTCTTGTGGAAGGCTCATCGAGGAAGTTCGCCGCAGATTCGGGCTCCTCCTTGATGGACCTCCCACAAACAGAGTGTTCAGCGGAACTATGTCCAGTCTCAAATAGCGCTTCTGGACCGGCGGTCCCAATAGGGCTGGGCTCTCTCCTGATGGAAGACTCTGCAAACGACGGTGAGGGAGAAGATGGCTCTTCTTTCGAGGAGCCTTCAGCAGGATCCGATTCGGTCTTGAAGCGGACCTCTGTATCGATGTTCTCTTCTGTCTCGAACATCTCGGGATCGACTTTTAGCTTTGCGGCGACGCTCCTCACGTCTTTTACTGTGACCGAGTACCGCCCCTCTAATGCGCCATCGTTCTCGTTTTGAAGGACACGCACAATCTCAGCGACAGGCAGGCCCAATTTCAGCATCTCAGCGATTTCCAGCTTGACCGACCAGCGAAGCCACGGCTTCTGTGGCTCCTGCTCGTGCCCGAAATGCTCCAAACAATACTCGACGTTGGCTGCACCACTCGTTAGTTCTCTCGTCACCTGAAAATTTGGGAGGGATTCATTAGGATTGACAATGTCAAACGACAGAACTCACGTTGATGAACGAAGTGCAGCTCCTATGTTCGGCTTTCGTGTCATGCTTACGTTTCTTGATCCTTCGCCTTAATAAGCATAATGTAGTTTGCAAGTTCACGGACAGGAAGACGCGTTCAATCAGAGGTCATCAGAGGTGAACTAGAAGAGTAAATTACAATGTTCTTCGAGAGATTGTGTGCCATGTTTGCCTTTCTGTTAACGTACGCAACGGACGCGAGTCGTTCTGTTTCTTATTGAGCTCTGTATGAGGTTATTAATGCGGCTTTAATGACAAACGTTTACAATGGATCGCTTTCTTCAAAGCTTAAAAGGTCAAATCAATTAAGAGCCACCCCATCAAATATTCACTCTGTACCGGTAAAGTACGAGAGAAAGAGAGAGAGAGAGAGAGAGAGAGAGAGAGAGAGAGAGAAAGAAAGAGAAAGAGAGATAGAGAGAGAGAGAAGAGGGAGGGAGGAGAGAAGGCTTAAGAGTTCACCCCTAGTTTTTGAGAAGATAACAAAACACGTTAGACAGGATATATCTTTATATGGAGGACCTTCCTCAACCGCACGTCCTTGATGGGAATTCAACTTGCCGACACACGGCGCCCATGTAGCGCCTTGATAAGGGGCGGGGCGAAGAGCTGGAGCATCGTCGTCGCCGACGATACAACATTCAGTACCCAATTTTTGAAGGCCAAGCAGTGGACAGAATCCCAGAAGCATTCCTAGTGCACTGAAAGACCAGAGAAAGCCGCATAGGGCTCTGTTCATACTTCGCGACAGCAGCGACAAGAGCGACGACAGCGTCCGGAAAGTATGAACTGGCGACAGCAGCGAAGGAGGCGACAAGAGCGACGGACGTAGTGTGATGTAAGTAATTAATTACACCCACTCCGTCTGTCTAGTCACTCCCGTTGCTTCCGTCGCTGGCACGAAGTATGAACAGGCGGCAGAAGCGACGAGAGCGACAAATGCGACAGCGCCAGCGCTCGAGTGCGAACAGATTGCGGTGACAGTCGCACGGTTTTAATCGATTTACATGTTATGCACGTGCGACGAGTTGCTCTCTTAGCGAGGTATGAAAAGGCACAATGAAAGGCCAGGGTATGAGGGAGCTCCTACCCATGTTAAACTCTCAGGCGGAGCTTGAATTCGCGCGTTATGTACCTTTTTCACGTCAATTTGGACACTTTTCAGGCGAAATTGTTACGAAAAAGTCCATTTTTCCAGTTGAGGAGAAGTGTCCAGCTGGACGCGATAACAGCATATATGAACCCATTCCTCTCAGTTGACCTTGGTCCAGTGGTCCAGAAACGCCTCATCTGCTTGGGGCGCCAATGCTGTGGAAACTGTGTGGTGTGTCCAACAGGAAAAGAAGGATGACTTCAGTTGCATCAGGTGTCTCCTACACAATCTCCTGTTAAGCTTGCGGCCAGGCGTACATAGGAGAAACCACCTCTGCATGTCAGGAGAAGGACAATCTTGATGGTAAGTACCACTCACATCCACTGCCGTAGGCCACCGCGTAATCCACCGCCAGGAAGAGTAAGCTTAATGCGTTGAAGTTAAGATTCTGGAGCACGCAGCGTCGAATCGCAAGCCTTAGAGGGATTCTGACACTATTCAAGGACCCACAGTCAACCGCAAGGCCGCTCTACCCTTCTAAAAGCGTTTTTCTACTACCTCATAACCGCATCACGTCAATTTATTCTAGCGCGCGAAGCGTTGGCTACAGTATCCAAAAATTTCGTGAAATCAAATGTGTTGCGGCGTCGAATCATAGATTCGCTGAGGCGCCTCCGCCTGTTAGGAATTAGGAAAAATCGATATCGATGCCAATCACGGTGCCGAGCCATGTGCAGCGCAAGCATAAACAAGTTAAGTTGTTAAGCGTCTCGCTCGCTTGAATGTTCTGCACGGATTCTAGCTTACGGTGTTATAGTCGACTAAAGACTATCAAGTGGATCTTTGGATGTAGTCTAGAGGCCTCAGGGTCGATAGGAATGTCACACGAGCTCAAGTCCTACACCAGTTTCGCATTCTGCTTGGGTAAGATGTTGTACTGTACACCAGGTCCACCCTGTGCGACTTCACCTGGCTCTTCGGGGCACTACAGCAAGGTGCAGTACTCGGATTCCATCCGTTGGCAACGCGTCGAAGATTTGGCTTTGTGGGGTAACTCCTAACTGATTTGACCAGTTCTCACTCTGTGGAATGCGACCTAGCCGTAACGCTAGGCTCTGTTCATAGTCCGCGACGGAAGCGACAAAAGCGACAGTTCGTTCGAAGAAAGAACACACATCAATTTTTGCCAGACCGGCATTTGTCGCTCGGCATTATTCGATTCGAATGTTCTACGCAAGCGACTCACTTGCTCTTGTCACTTCCGTCGCAGATGATGAACAGGCCTTTAGCTAATAAAGCCGAATGACAGCCCCGTGAAGAGCATGGCCAGAAATAGAAAGATATGGCTGCGTTTTGAGAATTGCCGTACGACAGCAAATTCAGCTCGATTAGATCTTTTAGAGCTAAATGGAGGTAGAAAGTCGAAAGATTGCTTCCTTTAGTCTCATATTGCCCAAGCTATAAGTCAACCGATCACTCTGAACGTAGTTTCTTCCTAGTTAACATGTAAATAGAAGCATGGCGTGGAGGTTTCCTTCTAGAGATACAGATTCGTTTGTCTACTGGCTACCTTATGGCAAAACTATACCCATCCAAATTTGGGGCAAGAAACCTCTGTTAGTAACCAGTAGCCGGACATAATGATGCGAAATTCGAAATAAAGGTCGGTACACGTCGCGTAGGTGAGCAGCATTGGTAGGTGGGAGCGTACCAGCCAATGATCACCAAACAGAGCACAGACCGAACACATGCCAGCCCATCAGGGTACCGACAGTACATGCTCTTTCTGAAAGGCACGCCCATTCAATGCGGTCTGATTGGTTTAGGCGCTCCCACCTACCAATGCTGCTCACCTACGTGACATATACCTAAAGATCAGTGGAAAAGCTCTTTATCCAGAAGAACAAAGGACCTGTGTAACCCAGATCGCCATCGACCTATGGGACAGTCACCTACATGCTTTGCTCCAAATGACCACAGAATTTTACAAAAAGTAAAAAGAATCATAACAAAACAGACCTTTGACACCTAAACTGCGCATAATACATATTGTGCTCGGTTCTCTCGCTTCTTCGTATCCAATGAGTGTTGTGCTCCTCTTCTATTTCTTCCTTCCACCGCTGAAACACTGCAGTTTGACCACAGAGCGATGCAAACGAAGAGAAAAGGCTCACCTCAAACGCACTATAGCTCGGAAACACCTCTTGCTTTATCGTTCCGTCAAACTCGTGAACCTCGTTGGCATGATGTATTAGGTGGACCACATCTTTAGGACGCAC
Source organism: Heligmosomoides polygyrus polygyrus (assembly GCA_947396885.1). Taxonomy (NCBI): domain Eukaryota; kingdom Metazoa; phylum Nematoda; class Chromadorea; order Rhabditida; family Heligmosomidae; genus Heligmosomoides; species Heligmosomoides polygyrus. The sequence continues at coordinate 4,325,094 of OX377205.1, read as the reverse complement.
ATCGCAAACAGGGCACGATTGAGGAAGACTTTCTATAGTATTCCTGTGGTGTTCAACGATTTCTTCGGGAAATCCATGAACCTCGAGTAGATGTCTTCTCAGGTCCTTTTGGTTAGGCAGTATCAGACCACAGTGCTCACAGTTGCAGTGCTCCTTCAAGGGTGATCTGAAAGTAGTGAAGTAAATGCAGTGATTCAGACATCTATATCATCTAATATACATTATTTTTGCTCCCCTTCAAGTTCACCTCTTGGAAAATCGGTCTTGTTGTCCGTCCCTTCATTGCTATTTACACACGTTTTACTTTCCGCCTGCTATCTCCGTTTATTTTTAAGGCACACAACTTGTATAATAAATAAATAAATAAATAAATAAATAAATAAATAACGTACACTGCGCATGAGTGCCCTGTACTAGAAGACAAGGCTTTTCGATAAAATCAATCAAAATAACATTAATAGTGTCGATCAGATACATCCCCTCCTCCGAGCACCATGAGGACGCGTGGAGAGGCAGACAGACAGAGGAAAGAGAGGAAATTGGTTTTTTATGTATCGTAGGATCGGCATTCTTGATCACATGGCTAGCCGTTTGAAGTGCGAATCAGGGGTGCACACAAAATGATACGCGTTAATTTTTTTAACGAGCATTTTTAACGGAAAATTTTCGTTAAAAATATAATTGGCTGCAAACCATTATTTCAAGTGAAAAATCAGGGAAACCCTTATACATTGCAATTTCAAGAGGTCAACAGCTAAAGTTAAAGGAATGGAGTGTAACTCTGTAATGTAAAATAACATCAACAACAACAACAACAACAAAGTGTGGACAGCAAAATAAACAAGCTTCTGGCAATAAATTATCTTCAGGGTGTGGAAGAAGAAACAGGTACGGAATTACCATTCAAAATGATCACCTACAATGCATCTTGAAATGCGCGATCAGGCAGAAGCCGAACGACAACGTGTATAATAAATAAATAAGTAAATAACGTACACTGCGCATGAGTTCTCCCCTTTCCTAATTCTTTGCGAAATCGTTTGTCTGACTGTTCTACGAGCATGTGCTATCTCGATGCGGGCACCAGACCATACAGCAAGAATTGATAAAAATATAATTAAAAGGCTATCATTGGGATGTTAACACGCTGTCGAACGCACGATTTTCGAGTGCTTAGTGTCTGGGACCAGTAAATTTTTTTTTCGTGTCGGGGCCGTGACACGATATCGTGTCACTCGGCAGTAAACTGCCCAAAAAGGTGTCTCTCCGTCTCGACTGTGGGCAAAACTGTCCTGGAATAAGCAGCGCCAGTGAGGATAGGCGCATCTTACGAAGAGGTTAGATCAGTATCCTTGTGGATTCTTTGACGTGCTTGGGGCTCAGCGAAGAAATTTCTAGCCCCGGAATGCATTAAAGGGTTAGGATAAAGGACGGCGTTACTCAATCCCTTTCGGGATGCGCCAAGCACTCTACTTCTACGGGATGTCGTGGAGGCGATATGAATGCGTATTTGGCCATACAATGACTTGCGGTGGCCAGCCGCCGATGAATAAGTCAGCGCTTCATCCTTCCCAGACAAGTCTCGTAGCAATTCACCGACCCGGGAGGGATCGGAGGATTGGTTGGCCTGGGCGGGAAATCCGAACCACATACAACAGCTGACACATCCTCTGAATGCGCTACACGAGCCCCCAAAACACATTATTTCCAAAAATCAAAACAAATTCAGAAAAACATTAAGATATTCTCGCTGATTTCCATAATTTTTTAAGAACAGTTCTAATCGGGAGGATGAGACTTGCAACATTAGAGAATAATAAATGTATAAAGTTACTGGGGAAAAAGTCCGTTAAAAATTCCATTAAATTTCTAAAAATTTCCGTAAACTCGTTAAGCCAAATTTTAACGAAAATGCCACTAATTCGTGAAATTCGTTAAATCGTTAAATGTGCAATCCTGGTGCGAATCACAAAGAACGATAGAGGGGCTTCACAACCAGCAAACAGCATTGACCAACTGATCATTTTTGATAGATTTTATCGATTCCTGTACCTGGGTGATCACTTGGAACTTGAGTATGATGGCTGACGGTTCCACCCACGCAATAAGATGGATAGTAGCGTAGGACCACGGGTCTTGGTCACCACTTGGCCCCGACGAAGCAGCGCTGTTCTTCCCTCTCTTCGTGCTTCGGTCATTTAGTCAAACACGCCGAGAAAGCTCCTCTACACTTTTCGCATTTTCGGGGTTGCTCAGTTCGTTTTGGATGCGCCACGCATTCTACTTCTATGGGATGCCGTGGAGACGAGATGAATACGTATTTGACCATAGAATGACACAGCGGTGACAAGCCGATGAACAATTCAGCGCTTCAATTTTCCCAGATGAGTATCGCACCAATTCATCGACCCCGGAGGGATGAAAGGCTTGGTTAGCCAGGGCGGGAAATCTGAACCAGGAACCTGATATCGAGTGCTCGCGACAGCCGGACCTCCTCCGACTGCGCCACACGCGCCCAGGATATTCCTTTTAGTTATATCTTTCCGAAAGGATAAAGGGAGCGTGTAACGCAGTCGGAGGAGGCGCCGACTGTCGCGCGCACCCGATACCTGGTCCCTGGTTCGGATTTTCCGCCCAGGCCAACCAAGCCTTCCATTCCTCCGGGGTCGGTGAATTAGTACCAGACTTGTCTGGGAAGGATAAAGCACTGACTTGTTCATCGGCTGGCCACCACAAGTCATTGTATAGCCAAATACGCATTCAAATCGCCTCCACGACATCCCGTAGAAGTAGAATGAGTGGCGCATCCCAAAAGGGATTGAGTAACGCGATCCTTTATTATTATTATTATTATTATTATTATCTTTCCGAAATTAGATGTGAACGAAACTAATCCTCAAAGCAAGGAAGGATATAGGTCAGAAAACTGAAGCATAACTAAATTTCCGAAGGTCTTCTGCAAAAAAAAATTGTTGTGCTCTAATCCACGACAGTGGAGATACTTTGCTCGTCTAGCTCACAAATAGATGTCTGGCTAGTATCTACAAAGAGTATTGAAGGGCATGAAGAGGTAGAGAAACGATGTGAAGCTTTCTTGATGCATCAGAGGACCTACTAGCTACTCAACGGGCAAATGTGGTGGTATATGTGGCGGCAACAGCAATAATGGGGTAATTATTAACCCTCTAATAGTTGTATTGATAATCTAACCATCCACAAACCTTTTAATAGCCTCAAGCAAAGCCTCGAATGGGTCTGCGTCGCCAATCTGCAAAAAAAGAACGTCAGCTATAAACTAGAAAGCGAGAAAGAGGATCTTACCTCTTGTCGCCATATGAACTCGGCCAAATACGAATCCAGGTACTGCTGTGTCAGACCCATTTGACGTTTGCTGCGCCATTTCAGAGAGCCCCATACTCCGTCAATAGTCTTGAAGTGCTCTTCGGCAGTGGATGAGTCGACGAAATTCAGTCGATGACTCGCCGTCAACTGCTGAAGTCCAGCTGCCTCCAACCCGGGTGTTCCATACTCCTTCCAGCAGTCGGAGTATACGGTCGATCCTTCGGCAACGTTCTCTTTGATGACGTCCAGAAAAGCACTCGCGCTTCGCTCCGGTAACATCTTCAGAAAACACTGTCTTGTTTCACGGCAAATGCCACCGACAATCCACTGACGCGGCGACACTCCTCCAGCACCGCCTCTGTTCTTCGTAAGCACCGTGTCATCGACTTCCACAATCAAGCCTTCACCTCCAATCTTTCGACACGGACGCCGATCAAGTTCCTCAGAAATGACGTCCCTTACGCACCTGTTCCAATCCGACGTCGTCGTTGGGTTCATTCCAAGCTGCTCCTTACACCATTTCACTGATGTCAACTGCAGAGCCCAGCTATAAAGGAAACGAAGTGCTTTCACCAGTGAAATGTTACAACTGCGAAACCACGTCCCACTCTTGATGGATATCCGCCTGCTGTTGCACGCGTCTTTGCTGCACCTCCAGAAGATGCCTCGTTTCTCCGTGAAGTGCAGCCTCATGTCCCTGTGATCCTGTACCGTTGGGCACTTCAGTTGCTTCGGGAATATTCCCTTTTCTTGGAGGAACCTAACAGCCTCTTCTTCAGTGCTGGGAAGCGTGAATGGCTCCATTACACACAGTGAATGTGGAGCTCAGCACCTGAAACACACTCATCACAGTTAGTTCAACGAGAACGAAAAAATGCTGTTGTGTTAGAACAAATAATGTCTGCAATACACATGTTCTACTCCTGTGGCTAAAACAGTGTTATAGGTGAATTCTGAATTGCTACGATACAAAGATATGTTCGTGTGGGGAGATTGCGCCCTGCACTCGTGCAGAACACTGTAATGTTTACTTGATTGATAGTGTAAATACCGTCTATCTGAAGTTATGCAGCGCAGAATGGTTGTATATTTCGGCACTATTGTACTTCCACGACTACAGGGGTCGAGGTGATTGAAGAAAATTTTCGCCCAAACTTCGCTCAGAGGATTATTTGGGGTGCTGATCTGGGAATAACGAAATTTTGAAACCCGGATAACGGATAACGTATAACTTTGCCCAAAAATGGTCGGATGACGAAAAACGGATAACGAGCAACAAAAATAAAAAATAAAACTGGATTTAATTTGCTCCAATTTGAACATCAGATCATAGGTCCAGGCACTTTTAAATTAAAAGGTATTCTTTATCATTTCAATAGTGTTTTTAAAATATTGCGCAGTCACTACATCGACGATGGACATTCTATGGGATATTCTGGGTCCGTAGGTAAGAAAAGCCATTTCTTGTGTGCTTTCCAAATCGATCTTCAATTTCTATGTGCGCCCAAGTGATCTGAAAAACCATCTTCGCCAGGGTCTACGGATTGCTACCAACCAAGTTTATCGGGGAGGAACAGTAGGAAGACCGCCATGCTTTGAAACCAAGACTGCTTTGCAAATGGCCGGATTCATCAACCTCTTACCGCCCTCTAACGACGAAAACACCGCCAAACCCCCTGATATCACAATCATTAGCATCTGGTTCGGCGGCATTTTCACCGTTAGAGGGCGGTAAGCGTTGATGAATCTGGCCTCGAAACGTTCTATCATGACTTTCGGCTTAGCTGGTTCGATGCTGATATCAGCAGCTGGACCATCCCGATATACGGGTGGGTGCTGATCGGTCCCATGAAGTGTGGATATTGCGTGCGATCAAGCAAACCCGGTGGTGCAATGGTGTAAAGCATTCCTACACAGCAGATGGCGCGGGTTCAAGTCCCGCCTGACGCTAGAGTTTTAACCGCAACCGAACATCATTAGGACAGCTTACTACCTCAGCGCTACCACCACGCAGGGACCCTTTAGGGATCGTTTAGTGAGCACGCGACGCCACGCAATGTAATGATAAGCTCCGATATCGATCGCGCGAAGCGATGAATCGATATTGGAGCCTACCATGACATCGCATCTCGTGTCGCGCACATACTAAACGCTCTCTAAAGAAAATGAAGTGAAACACTTCTACGAAGAACTCAAAATAAATAAATAAATAGTGTTCGAGTTTGTGATAAGAATTTTGTGTTCGTTCAAACACTGTGATTATTTTTTTTCATTTTTGCTCAAGCCTAGAGCGGCTGTTATAGAAGATAGAAGTTGTTAGAAGGATGTTTAGCTGCGATCAAAACTTTTGCGCCAGGCGGGACTCGAACCCGCATCTTCTGCTTTCCGGGCAGCGATGTTCGACTTACACCACCGGCGCTGTTTGACCGCACGTAACATCCGCGATATCCTCCAGGCTCCAGGCTTAAGCAGTTGTGTTAAAACATTGTTACTAGTAAGGTCTTTAGCTTAACCGGTTCCATGCTGATATCAGCGGCCGGCTCATCCCGATATCACGGGTGAGTGCTGATAGGCGAGATTGCTAGGAAGTTATCGTGGATGTTCTGTTCGGTCAAACAGCGCCGGTGGTCTAAGGCGAACATCGCTGCCCGGAAAGCAGAAGATGCGGGTTCGAGTCCCGCCTGGCGCAAGAGTTTTGTTCGCAACTAAACATCCTTCTAACTGTGATTATTTTTTTGTGACACTGATTAGACAATCTCCAAAGGTGAATTTTTAATTTAAAAAATTCTTAAAAATATATTTGTAACTTGGTTCGAAAACGTTTATGTGAACTTCAGATGTGACTTGTTCTGCAAAACGTCCCGTTTTATTTCTAAAGGTGACCAGTTTAAAGTGGAAATGGTAATTTCGTACTTCTCTAGGTACGTTTTCGAGAACATTCAACCGCATCCTCCTGTCCTAACATGGCCTCAACAAATTGGACAAATACACAATAAAAGTAAACTTTCTCTCCAACTCAATATTAGGGACATTTGGCACTATTGTACTTTACGGACTCCAGAGGACGAGGACAGGTCGAAAAAAGTTTTTCGCCCAAACTTCGCCTAGAAGATTTATTTGGTGTGCTGATCACGAATCTGCCATCCGTTTTTCGTTTTACACTGGAGTACGGTAGATTACGGTACGTACCGGTGACTAAGGCTGTCGAGGTCATAATCACCGATTTCGCCCAAACTTCGCCTAGGGGGTTTGTAGGGTGCTGATCACGAATCTGACATCCATTCCTCGTTTTACGCTGGAGTTTGGGCGAAATCGGTGACCATTACCTTAGTCACCCGCACCTACCGTACTCCAGCGTAAGACGAGAACCGGATGTCAGATTCGTGATCAGCACCTCAAATAACCCCCCTAGCCGAAGTTTGGGCGAAAAACTTTTTTCGACCTCTCCTCGTCCTCTGGAGTCCGTAAAGTACAATAGTGCCGGACATTTCTACGACGAGCTGAAGACCAAGTCCCAACGTCCCGTTAATACTCCTACTTGAGAGGCGCCGCATGTTCGAAGAGAACGATAAAAAACGAAAAAATAAATAACCAGACACGCATAATAAATCTTCCTGCCACCGATACAACGGCTATTTTCAAGCATACGTAAAACTGCAAATACACACAAGAATTCATTCATGCACTCGATAAAAAAATGGCGAAGGTAGAAGGACAACAAGAACAACACCAACAACTTCATACATCAAATTATGCTGTACACGGCAAAATCACGGAAGCTTGAACAACAAGACCATAATATTAGTAGTCGAGAATGTAGTAACCGTAACAACATGTACACGTGCGAAGATTGGAAATCAAAGGTCGCCTATACCAGGGGCTGGTCCACCAATGCGAATCCCTTTCCATCGGGTGCAACAGAGAGAGTAAACGCTCGAATTCCACCATTACATGGCGATTCTCCCTCAATAGAACTGTCCATGGGTTCAATCTTAGTAAAAGGCTCAGCCATCGAAGTTGTAGATCCTGGCTCCTGCTTGATAGAATTCTTAAACATAGAGCTTTCATCTACAGTCGGCTCAGCCTTAATAGTCGTGGTCGTCGAAGAGCCTGGCTCCTCCTTGCAGAAACCCATGGGCGTGGAGCTTTCAGTCGAACTTGATTCACTCATAAAGCAGAGATCTGGATCGGTGCACTCTTCTTTCGTCTTGAACAACTCGGGATTGCTTTTCAACTCTTCGGCCACTCCCTTCACATCTCTCGTTATAACCGCGTGTTGCCATTCCGGTGTGTCTTCGTCCTCGACTTGAAAATGACGCACAATCTCAGCGCACTGCAGGCCCTCCGTCAGCATCTCTGCGATTTTCACCTTGATCGACCAGGGTAGCGGCGGCCTATGCGGTAGTTTCTTGTGTCCGAAGTGTTCGAGACAGTATTCGACACTGGTGACACCAGTCTTTAGGTACCTTTTCACCTGAAAATTGAAGTGAAAAGCCATAGGTAGCAGGAATTCTAGACACCACAACTTACGTTCATGAACGACGTGCAGCTCTTATGCAAGGCTTCTGTTACTTTCAGCTTACGTTTGATGACCCTTGTTCGTGGCCTGAACATGCAGTAGCATAACTTGCAGGTATACAGGTTGAAAAGCACACTAATGATCAGGAAAAAATGGTATATGTCGCGAATATGGGCAGCATTGGTAGATGGGAGCGCCCCATCCAATCGCTCCCATCTTCCACTGAACTACATGTCATTTAGAGAGGCCGTGTACAGTCCGTACCCTGATCGAATGGCATGTGTTCGGTCTGTACTCTGTTTGGTTGTTATTGGCTGGCGCGCTCCCACCTACCAATGCTGCTCACTTTCGCGACATGTACCGGAAAATTCAAGTCAATGCTTGAAGCTTGGAAAACACTTCAATGTGCAATTAGGGAGCCGATTGCTCTTAATGGGATTGGAGCAGGAAAGCAAGATGGCCTGTTCACAGTCTGCGACGAGAGCGACAGGAGCTTGGTCAGACTTTGCGTATCGACTTTTCTCAGCAATTACTCGGCATTAATCGACTCGCGCGCATTGCAGAACTATGAACAGGTCCGAAGCCGGGTTTATCAGGCGGCGGGCGGGATGTACGGCCGAGTTGGTGAGGGGGCGGAATCGAGTTTCTATTCTAGCGAACCGAGGGCCGGAAAAATTGTTTTGTGCCTCTAAAGTTTCGTAAGGCAGCCATTAGACTCTCAAGGAAGCCTAGGGGGTTGGAGGTGGGTGAGCCAGGAGGACGAGGGGAAGATCGAATGCCCCCCCCCCCTCGCGAAGGGCGTGGCCTATTTCGTACAACCTGGCCGTCCTCCGGTTTATCAAGTCCTGATACTCTACGAACCACTAGAGAAATTGTGCACAAATCGTTTTACTACCGTCATGACCACTTAAAGAAGTAGAGTAGGCGGCTCATCCCTCAAAACTACTCAATAATTTGCTGATAAAAACAACTGAAATTAATGATAAGAGAAACGAACAGCCGAAGAATGGGGTTCAGATCTCTGTCAACGTTTCGCAGTGATCGACGAGCTAATTAATCTTTGCTGAAGATTGACCATCACATTAGTTTGTCCGCCGGTGGACAGACTGGTCATTATTGGTCGGCTTTTTTTGTTTTGTATAGAACAGCCAACAGATGGCCGATCTAGCACCTGGCCTGGGCACTGTTCGTAATTAAATGCGGGGCGAAGCCCCATCCAGTGGTCAGACCTAGCGTTAGACCAGCTCAGTGCTGATGGCTAACCTATGTAATGAGCACGGCTGGGGACTGAACCCCAAAGAAAGGAATTTCAGGATTTATAGAAATCTAATAGGGGTACACTAGACGTTCGATCAATACTGAATCATACTTGGTGTGTCAAAAAATGTATACACTTTTTGAAAGGTGATAACTTTGCTCACAGTAAAAGTACTGAAGAAGATAAGGACTCACATGAAAACTTGTGAAGGCAGAAATGTTTTTAACATATAAGCGGTATGGAATGCGCCATGCACTCGTCCGAATTTTTTGCATTTTACACTCGATAGATTGCGTTTCGCTTGAATACTTGTTATAATTCTTCGACAAAGTGACCTATCGACTGATTTGTGCTTATTTCAAGGCCTAAAACTTAAAAACACACTATGGCTTCCGAAAAACGCAGGGTATTTTCAAAAATAAGGTACTATTGGAAAGGTTCTAACATTGCTGCTAGTGAAGCTTTTGAAGGTGTTTGAGACTCATATGAAAGTACAGTTAACGAGATTTCTCTGGCATGTGAATATTCAAGATTGTGCTATGCCCCTGCCTGAAAATTTGAATTTCAGACTCGATTGATTGTGCATGGGCGGAATGCTTGTTGCAATCTTGTTACTACTTGGCCAGATTAACCTGTACTGTGTTTTTTAACCGTCTTCCGTCGCTCAGTAATTGAAATTATGCCGATTGACTTCTCCATTCAGCTTGAATGTTGCTTCCTCAGTCAATAAACTCGCATATCTTTCACGTGGCTGTCAAGTACAAGACGTTAAAATAAGCACCGTACAGGTCAATCTGGGCAAGCAGTACCAAGATTTTAATAAGCATTCAGCCCAGGCACAATCAATCGAGTCTGAAATGCAAGGTTTTAGGCGGGGGCAGGCGCAATCTTGAATATTTACACGCCAGAGAAATCCCATTACCCTGTGCTTTCATATGAGTTTCAAACACCTTCAAAAGCTTCACTAGCAGCAATGTTAGAACCTTTCAAATAGTATGTGCATTTTTTAGAATACCCTGCATTTTTCGCAAGACGTAGTGTGTTTTTAAGTTTTAAAGCTTAAAGGAAGCACAAATCAATCGCTATGGCCACTTTGTGGAGAAAGCAGGACAAGTATTCAAGCGAAACACAATCAATCGAGTGCAGAATGCAAAATTTCAAACGAGTGCATGGCGCACCCTATACGGCTCATATGTCATAAAATTTCTACTTTCACAAGGTTTCATAGGAGCCCTTAACCTGTTCAGCACCTTCACTGTGAGCAACGTTATCGTGAAACCCTCATACGTTTTTTGAGACACCCTGTATAACATGGCTATATATACTGGACTTGACGATGCTCAAGCCCGAGCCGCTCCCGGCTAGTCTCCAATATGTCCTACATCAAATGAAAATAAATAAATAAATAAAAATAAAAATAAAAAATACGCTCAATAAGAAGAAATCAAAGAAATAATAGTCAGAAAACGGACCAACGACACCTCAGATGCGCATAAAACACCATGTGTACGGCTCTTTCGCCCCTTCGAATCCAATGGGTGCAGTGCTCTTTCTCCATTTCTTCCTTCCACCGCTGAAACACCCGCAGTTTGTAACCGCTGAACGATCTGAACAAAGCCGAAAAACTCACCTCAAACGCACTATAACTCGAGAATATCTCTTGCTTTATCACTCCTTTGAACTCGTGCACCTCGTTGGCGTGCACTAGCAGATCGGTGATGTTTCCAAAGCCCATGTCACAATCAGGGCACACTTCGGGATAACTTTCTATGACAACCTCCTGGTGCTCCTCAGCTACAGTTGGAATCCCGAGAACATCGAGCAGTGCAGCAGCACTACTCAACTCCTCCTGCTTAGACGACGCCGAAGTATCAGGGTCGTTGTTCGATATGGCAGACCTGAAAGAAAGAGGAAGTAAGAGCAGCGATTTCGAGCAGAACCCTACTATGATATAACGGCTTCCTCCGCCAGCATCGACAACAGTCTACGTTGAATGGCAGGTTGTAGGAGGAACAAAGAAGGGACAAAAAAGGTGCTGAATAGTAGGCAAGGATGATATTGACCGCAGGATTCATATCCCGCCCTCTCCACCTAATTGGTAGTCGAATTTCTCCGTTTTTGGACGAAGCTGAAGTCAAGGTGACTGACGACGTTTCGGACCATGAGCCCTTCTTCAGGTCTCTAGCACATTACTATTATACATTTCCTAAACAACACAACTATCAAAACACTACAGACTGGGAAAAGAGGAGAGTTGATCGAGACCGAAAATGAAGGGCTAGAGATGGTGTAAAAGAATAAAAGACGAAGATGGAGAATCAATCCCTTTTGCATGCTCCACTCGTCCTTCTACGAGATCTCGTTGAGGCAATTTATACGATTTTCACGTCGAATTGGACACTTTTTAAATAAAATCGAACACTTTACAAATAAGATCGGACGCTTCAAATCAAACTGGACACTTTTAAAACCAAACAGGACATTTTTCAAATCAAAGTGGACGCTTTTCAAATCAAATTAGACACTTTTCAAATAAAATTGGACACTCAAAGCAAACTCCTCCAATTCGAAACGAACTTCTTCTACAATAAACTAAATACTCTCCAAAAAGGTTAGAATTTTTTTTTGTTCGAGGAAAATTTTAGTACGATTTCTTTGAACTTTTAATTCATTTACCCAATAAGTGAACTCTTTGTTTAAAATTTTATAAAATTTCCTTTTTTTCTGTAAAGATAAGGGCTTATAGCTTGTTTTAAAGACTTGTTTTAAAGAACAAGAAAGCGAAAATTTTTAAGAGATTGCCAAAAAGAGATTGCGCCATGCGCTCGTCCAAGACGTTGCGATTTTTACTCGATTGATAATAAAATTTCACTTTTCATGTAGTTTCACACCTGCAAACGATGCCACGTAGACAGCTGTAAAATCAGATATCCTCACTTTCACGCTTTATGTAAGCAGCATCTACACTACCAATCAAATAAAAATAACGACGAGATCTTCAAGTGCATAGCGCATTCTCTCTCTTGGTTCACTATATGACTGCTGCTTTGTTCGCTTTGAAACAAATTTTAATTTTTATTTTTCTCAAAAATAAAATTTCTATAAAATTATTAAACTCACTCGGGCAGCTGAAGTAAAAAAAAAACAGAAAATGCTTTTCCTAATTTTCCTTGGACAAAAAATTATTCTGACCATCTTGAAGAGTCTGCAGCTCAACCTGCAATAAGCTCGTTTCGATTTGGAAGACGTTCAATTTGATTTCGAAGTTCACTGGCCAGCTTAGAAGAGTTCGAATTTGACGTGAAAAGTATCCAATTTGGTTTGAAAAGTGTTCAATTCGACGAGAAAGTGGTATAAACGCGTATTTGGGCCATCGGCGCGTGTGCCGCAGTCGGAGGAGGTGCCTCTGTTGCGCGCACCCGATACCAGGTTCTTGTTCCGGATTTCCCGCCCAGGCCAACCAAGCATTCCATCCCTCCGGGGTCGGTGAATTGGTACCAGACTTATCTGGAAAGGATAAAGCACTGATCTGTTCATCAGCTGGCTACTGCAAGTCGTTGTATTGTCAAATACGCATTCAAATTGTCTCCACGACATCCCGGAGTAGTAGAATGCGTGGCGCATCCCAAAGGGGATTGTACGTTCTTTATCCTTTAAAATAATTCTAGTGTTACTTGTTCTTCCATTTCTTTTCTATTTTCTTTCACGCTGGACTGTAGTTGTGTCCAGAGTTGGAACATTTTATGGCGTGGTTATACAAGTATTTAATAAATAAATAAATATTAGCCCACTAATCGTCCACAAACCTTTTAATTGCCTCAAGCAATGGCTCGAACAGGCCAGTGTTGCCAATCTAAAAGAAGAAGACTTCATCTATGCTCTACGCTAACGGAGCACAACATCTCACCTCTTGCCGCCACACAAATTCGACCAAATACGAATCCTGGTACTGCCGTGCAGATCTTGTTTGATGATTGCTGCGCCATTTATCGGATCCCCAAACTACGTCGTGGAGTTCTTCGGCGACTTCAGCAGTGCTTGGATCGACGAAATTAAGCCGATGATTCGACGTCAACTGAGGAAACCCGGCCGCCTCCAGCTGCGACGCTTTATATCCCTTCCAAGAGTAGGCATAGATGATCGACCCATCGGAGACGTTCTCTTGGATGGCGTCCAGGAAACTTTTTGCACTTCGATCCGGTACCATCTTTAGAAAACTCTGCCCTGTTTCGCGACAAATGCCAGCGACAGTCCACTGAGACCGCACTACTTTACCGGAGACGTGTTCGTGCTTCGCAAACACTGTTTCATCGACTTCCACGATGCGACCTTCGCCTCCAATCTTTCGGCACGGACGCCGATCAAGATCTTCGGCAAGGACTTCCGTTATGCACTTGTTCCACTCTAGGGTCATATAACTCTGCATTCCTTGCTGATTCGCACAACATTTCCCCGACGAGAACTCCAGAGTCCAGTTGAAAAGGAAATGAAGTGCTTTCACGAGTGGAAGGCTACAATAGCGAAACCACGTCCCATCTCGAATTGATATCCGTTTGTTGTTACACGTCGCTTTGGTGCATCTCCAGAAGTATCCTCGCCTTTCCGAAGTTTGTAGCTTCATGACGTGATTCGACGAGCACGTCCGATGCTTCGCGAACACTCCCTTCTCTTGAAGGAACCTCACAGCTTCTTCTTCAGAACGCGGAAGCAAGAACAGCTCCATTCCGCACAGCGAAAGTACCGCTCAACACCTGAAACACGCTCACAGTTTATTCACAAGTCGCTTGAGGTTATTGTGTTCGAATATTAGACAACGAATCCCTCGTCCACTCCGCCCTCTACGCCTCAACGACAGCAGCGACAAGAGAGGGCAAAAGGTAATTAACCAAGAAAGGACCTCAGGCATATGTCTGAACAACGGAAAGGAACAACAATGCGAGGATATCCAAACTTCGAGTAGAAGAAAAGGGCACTATTGTACTTTACAGGACTCTCGAGGACGAGAAGTCGAAAAAAAGTTTTTTCGCCCAAACTTTGCAAAGGAGGGTTATTTGGGATGACATCCGTTTTTGAAATTTCGGCCGATTACGGTAAGTTACGGTAGGTACCGGTGACTAAGGTTCTCGAGGTCATATTCACCGATTTCGCCCAAGCTTCGCCCAGGGGGGTTATTTGGGATGCTGATCACGAATCTGACATCCGTCTTTCGTTTGACGCTGGAGTACGGTAGATTACGGTACGAATTGGTAATCGCCGAAAGCCTTAGTCACCGGTACCTACCATAATCTACCGTACTCAAGCGTAAAACGAAAAGCGGATGTCCGATTCGTGATCAGCACCCCAAATAACCCCCATAGGCGAAGTTTGGGCGAAATCGGTGATTATGATCTCGGCAGCCTTAGTTACCCGTACCTACCATAACCTACCATAATCGACCGAAATTTCAAAAACGGATGTCAGATTCGTGATCAGCACCCCAAATAACCACCCTGGGCGAAGTTTGGGCGAAAATTTTTTCGACCTCTCTTCGTCCTCTGGAGTCCGTAAAGTACAATAGTGCCAAGAGAAGTACTTCTTCAACCAACCTAGTTGGGGTCCACGTAGTTTAATATAGAATGGCACAATCGAACAGGGCAAAACTTCTTAGCATTAGCTATGTAATAACAAAAATGGGCACTATTGTACTTTCATAACTCCAGAGGTCGAGGACAGGCGGAAAAATTTGCACCCAAACCTTGACTAGAGAGCTATTTGTAGTGCTGATCGCGAATCCGACACCCGTCTGAATTCTCGGCCGATTATGGGTGAATGAGGCTGATTGTGTCACAGTCACCGATTTCGCCCAAACATCGGTCATGGGAGGTCATTTTTGGTGCTGATCCCGGATTCGAACCCGTTTTTGAAATTTCGGCGGCCGGCTACAGTAGGTTATAGTAAGCACGGGTGACTAAGGCTGTCTAGGTCATAGTCACCGACTTCGCCCAAACTTCGACTTCAAGGGTTATCTGGGGTGCTACGGTAGTGGCATAGCATGCAAGCGGTTCCTTGCCCTCGAAAAAACAAGAAAAAACAGTGCGCAAGGTCGCGGGAAACTCTTCGAGAGGCGAATGTTTAATCGAGAGGCAGCGATGGCATGGCTCTCCAGGCGCTGTTCCACAACCGCTACAAAGAAGATACTTCTTCGGACATTCTAAAACGTTCCTTACCCGTAGCTACAGTACTCCAGCGTAATAACAATAACGGTGGTCAACACCCTAGATAACCCCCGGGCGAAATTTGGGCGAAATCGGTGACCATGACCTAAGTCACCCCTACCTACTGTAACCTACCGTACTCCAGCGTAATTCGAAAAAAGGGTGTCTGTCAGATTCGTGATCAGCATCCCAAACAACCCCCTAGGCAAAGTTTGTTTTCTTTTGCGAAGTTGTGTCCTGTTTACTGTCATCATATCCGTTGCACATCAAAAGCTAGTATTTGTTTATGTAGTATTACCAATCTAACACATGACTATATTGATGTCTGATAAATAAAAATGGGTACTTAGCGGGCTGGTGCCCGCTCCATTATGAGACCATGGTCTTGGAACACTCAAACAAACACGGTTTCTAAAGAAGGGCGCTGAGCGATGCTTATATCGCTGCCTCTCGATTAAATCTCCGCCTACTTGTGCACTCTTTTGGGGGATCGCTGCAGGACCGCTTGCATGCTGTGCCATTACAGTAAAACTCTAGGTAACCCTTGTAGTCTAAGTTTGGGCGAAATCGGTGACTATGACCTCGACAGCCTTAGTCACCCATACCTACCGTAACCTACAGTAATAGGCCGAAATAATATAAGCGGATGTCAGACTCGTGATCAGCACCCCAAATAACCAACCTAGGCGAAGTTTGGGAGAAATCGGTGATTATGGCCTCGACAGCCTTAGTCACCCGTGCTTACCGTAACCTATCGTAATCGGTCGAGATTTCGACTTATCCGCGTCAGCGGAGGAGAGCAGGAATTAGGCAAGGGAAGGAGCTCCAGAGTGTGGGTGATCTAACCTATCCGTTTTAAGATACCTTGCCGGTGTACAGCGGGCACTAGCCAGTTTAGTACCTAAAAATGACATAAAAAATGCAAAAGTACTGGTGATTTCAGGTACGAAAAACTTCCAAATTCTCTATATGGAGCAGACACATTGATTTGAATTCACCTGTATGTCGGCGTGAATTTTTTGAAGTGTGCATGGTTCACAAATTAGAAACTGCATACTTTAGGGTCACAAATAACTTGTCAATGGAGCCATCGCTAGGTCAGTTGAGCGGTTTGTCAGTAAAAAAAGTACTTCGGAATGACGTTTCTAAAGGTGCACTACAGAGTAATATCGATTATTACTGTTTGTTTTCATACTACGATGTTACTCTATGTTTTAATTTGCGCCATTTTGTTGAAATATTGAATTGATTCTGAAATTTGCTTTTTACAAACGTAGTTAACTTCTAAAAAAGCAAAGATACTGTTTCATAGGTGCGGAGTCAGGCGCTCGATTCGTTGCCTTGCAGTATTTCTGCATCTTTTCTCTGCATGTTCAATGCTTGGAAAATACTGCTTTGTTCGACTCCAAACTATCGGAGCCCTAGCTCGGTAGATTAAAGGACTTTACAGAAATGCATCATACTTTGCAAAACTACTTGAACGGTGATGGCTCTCGTCGGTATTCATTTTTTTCGTTCAGACATACGCCTGAGACCATTGCCTGGTGAGGATAGGCGACAAAAGCGACAGCGATAGGGCCTTCGTACTTCGCGACGGCAGGGACGAGACTGACGAGAACGACGCGCGCGCAGCGACGGCAGCGCCCGCAAAGTATGAACAGCCGAAGGGAGCGACAAGAACGACAAGAACGACTATGGCGACGGACATAGTACGATGTGCGTAGTTAATTGCGCACTCCACACTCCATTGGTCGCCCTAGTCGCTCCTGTCGCTCCCGTGTGCGCGAAGTATGAACAGGCGACAGCAGCGACGATGGCGACAGCGATAGCGCTCGAGTATCAACAGATCTTGGCAGCGGTAGCTCGGTTTTAACCGATTTGCAAGTTTTGCACGGGCGACGAGTCGCTCTCGTCGCGAAGTATGAACATGCCCGGAGCGCTCAAAATGCGTTATACTTTTCTGCGGCGATCGGTCCGTTTTATTAGGGGGGGGGGCAAAAGTAATGAGACAAAAAGAAAAAAATCTTTATCTCCTTATAACTCAATTACAACTCAACGATGCTGAAGAGTGTATTTGCCATTAAGGGCAAGGACCTTGCTGCCATCGCTCAGCCAACTTCCTGATCCCATCCTTCCAGAACTGCTCGAGCCTGGTGTTGATCAACTCGATATGGTTGTCAAGGACTGCTTGGGTTTTTGTGTCGCTTCCGACTAGAAGGTCCTGTAGGCTCAAGTAGTAGTGGTAGTTGCATGGAGAGATGTCCAGCGAATATGGTGGGTGAGGCATGTGAACGTAGCCCAGCTGGCCAAGCTTATCCGTGCTTACTTGTTCCCGATGGGGTGCGGCGTTGTCGAAGAGGAGAACCTTCTTGAAGCGCTGCGAATGAATAAGAGCGAGTCGCCCGCCCATCTCCTCTATTTCGTTCACCATGGCCTTGGAGTTCATCGCGGTGCTCTTGGGAAACAGCCTCCGGTAAACCGATCCATGGGCGCAGACCCAAAAGCTCCAAAGATGCTTCTCGCCGTGAACATCTCGCCGAACGAAGGTCGGTAACAATTCACCAGGCCTCACCCAGACTCGCTGCTTGGCAGGGTTAAGGTAGAAGACGTACTTCTCATCTTGCGTGAATATTGAGCCCAGGCTGCTCGGGGTTGGGAATTGGGGGAGAGTTGAGCGACACAGGTCGACTCGTCAGACTGGGGTTTCGGCATGAGACAGGCTGGGGTTTTTGGCATGCTTCTGGAAAGAGCGGAAGTGTTAACTTTTCAGATGGGCTTCAGTAAGTAGCATACAAACATACAAATACAACAAGCACGAAACCAGACTCCAGCCACGAGATATATGGACACGGCGTGGGATGTCTCATTACTTTTGCCCCCCCCCCCCCCCCCCCCCTAATAGTCGACCTATGTCGACCTCTGTTTTGCACAAACAGATGTCATGGGAATTTCTCTACTGCCATGGTGGCGTGGCAGTAGCAGTTGTCAAGCTTATCCAACGATCCGAATCACTGACTACAGTATCCAAAGGTTCCGTCAAATGAGGCGTATTGCGGCGGCGAACAAAAAATTCGATGAGACACCGCTACAGAGTAATAAAAATCGATGTCGATGCCACCCATGGTGCAAGTATGAACAATGCCTGAAAATGCTACTTCTCATGATTATCTGGAAGGATTCATTAACGTCTAACCCCATACCCACCGGTGTAATTGTTGATAAACCTGGCCTCTGGTTTCTGGCATATTTTTCGATTGTATGGTCACTATGGCGATCCAATGGTTGCGGACTTCCCTGAAGTTCCCACTTTCTACATGCCTAAGCAGAATCCCCCGATAGTACCAAACTACCAGGCTTGATCCAGATGTTCTCCAAATTAGCTTCTGAAGGATGAATGCCTATGAAGAAGGGTCGTTTTTCTACCCGATTAGAAGAGGGCGGGGTGGAGGCGTTATTGGGAACGCGAGTACATTCCAGGCTCACTGCGCCATCGCAGGGCATGCTCTCTGGCACATCACAATAAGTGTCTGTTCATAGTCCACAACGAGAGCGAAAGAAGCGACTGCGCCGTCCACACAAAACATACGAATCGATTAGTGAAGGGCGACCCCAGCAGAAATCGATGCCTATGCTTTTCTTGGGCGTCCAGTGGCTCCCGACGCGAGCAATGAACAGGCCCCAACTCATCAACGATTTAAATCATGGGGAGGAGAAACGGACACCATTATTGATCGCCGCCAGCGAATATGTATAAACTCCACCTCCCGAGGACGCAGTGAGCTCTGCCCGGAATGTACCCGAAGACAAACAAAATGGAAATAAGGAAATGTAAAGACAAATAGCAAGGTAGACACCTCAGTGCCGCCAAAATAATGGTCACTTCAACACACAGCCAGAACTAAAAATGGACACCGAAAGTAATTTATGCATATATCAAGGCAATAGAAGTGGAACAACAATGACAATGACAACAACATCGTATCCGTAACGGCATCCACACGTAAGAGAAACACAGGATGGCACTGCCACTGAATCGGCCGCTATGAGGTGTCTAACTGCCTGACAATATAGGGTGACTCGTTCACTACAGAGAATCCCTTCCCATCGGGTACAATAGTAAGCGCGAATCCCGGAAATTCATCGCCGCACTGCGCCTTCGAGTCAACGGAAGAGGACTCTATCATAGTGGAAGGCTGAGCAAAAATATTCGTCACAGATGTTGGTTCCTCCTTGACAGACTTGTCAGTCGAGCGCGCCGAAGAGGTCGGTTCGTCTTTGAAGAAAGTCTTACCACTAGTCATGGCGCCCCCATTAGCCACAGACTCAGCTTTAATCGCGAGGGTTATTGATGAAATTGGCTCCTCTTTGACCGAAGTCTCAGCCATATTTCCTTCACCAGGAGCCGGCTCGCCCTTAAACGTCGAGGTCGTCGAAGAACTTAGCTCCTCATCGATGTAAGTCTCCGTCGTGAAACTTTCATCAGGAATCGACTCAGCCTTGATGTGAAAGTTCGACGTAGAACCCGGCTCTTCCTCCTTGAAGCCCACAAACGTGGAGCATTTATCCGAAGTAGATTCACTCTTGAAGCGGCGCACTTCCGGATTGATGCTCTCATCCTTGTTCAACATCTCAGGGTCGGCTTGCAGCCTCAGCTCGACCGACCTCACAGTCCTTAGTGTGACTGCGGGTTCTCCTCTCAAATCGCCACAATTTTCGAGTTCAAAGAGACGCACAATGTCAGCGGTTGACAAGCCAGTCTCCAGCATCTCGGCGATCTCCGACTTCACCGGCCAGGGAAATGACTGTGTTCCCTGTTTGTGCCCGAAATGGTCCACACAATAGTCGACGTAGGTGACGTCATTCGATAGGCACCTCTTTACCTGAAAAATGGAGACGAATGGGCTAGTAACAGAAACTTTAGACAACAAAATGACCTTGGCCTACAAATATAGCCGGCTGCCTCAGTAGCAGAATTTCTGGATCTATCCTAATCCGGGGAGGGGAGCGCATAACTAAAATGTATGTAACGAAATAAATTGGGACTTACCGAGCGGCTCCTAGAGAAGAAGATATGACCTAAAGTAGATAAATTCACAAACAAACAAACGAAAAAATTACATTTGTTTTCGCCGCGGTTGCAAGCCGGCAAAGTTATGCCTCCTCCTCACCATGTTAGATCGTGGTTATATCATGTCAGACTGCGGTCAGCACGCGCCATGTGGCTTTAGGCGCCCTCCTGACCATGTTAGATCCTGGTTATAATATGTCAAGCTGTGGTCAGCACGCGGCATGCCTCCATTGCGTCGCTCTTTGCCCGCCGAAACGGTTGTAAAACCGCGGCGATTTTATGTTTCTTTTATTTTCTCGTTCGTTTTTTCTTTTTTCAAGTCACTTCGCCTTCTCTAGGAGCTGCTCGGTGAGTCCCAATTCATTTTGTTACATACATTTTAGTTATGTGCCCCACCCCCCGGATTGGATAGATCCGAATTTCTTTTATTGAACAGCGTCTCCGTATTTTTGTGAATGGAAGATGAGTTAGTAGCTGCTACATATCATTCACTCCATTGTTGCTTCTAGTGTAAGAGCTTTTAGTGGTGTAGGTTTCAGAACAACTTTTCCGTCTGTACTTGCAGACCTTGGCCCGTGGCGGGTCCGCAGTTTATACTTGCGTCGCCACGTGCCAAGGAGGTTCAGATGGTAAAGTTGTTCTGCACCCTCACAAGTCAATATCTGGCACTAAAGGCAACAAAGGAATGAATGATAACAACGGCTAACTCACCTTCCATTCACAAAAATTCAGAGGCGCTACTCAACAAAAGAAATTCTGCTACAGATGCACACAGCCGACTAAGTTTACAAACAGCCCCCCCCCCCCCCGCCCCCAACAAAACTTACGTTCATGAATGATGTGCAGCTCTTTTGTACGATTTTTCGCTCACGGCTGATGATCCTTCGCGACCTTAACATAGAATAACATAGCTCTTCAGGTCCACAGGTTGAAGACCGCACTAGTAATCAGTGAAAATCAATTCAGGGGTCGAAATAAATAAATAAATAAACACTGCCACGTACAATAAAACATTTATACTTAGCGAACAGGGCAACTTTCAATTAGACATGTTTGAGGAAGAAAATAAAGGGTGACTTTTTTGCTCCATAGGGTATAAGCTATGCCTACTGCTCTGTTTGAAGACAGCCTTTTCATCGGCGCAAATCCGGTGGGTCGGTGGCATTTTCACACTGACTTAAAGCGACGACAACAGAACCTTCTTGACACGAAGGGGCTCGGGTCATCGTCAAACTATTAATGAAACTGATCTTTAGCGATAAAATGCAGAAGCATAGTGCGAGGTACTCTCCAAGGTGTCTCTGCGTAAAACCTCGGAAGTTTCTTTAGATGCCATTGTTTCTGCGCATGCCATGTTGGAAGGTGGATCAGTTTTATTGAACAGACCAACATTTGGACCTGTTCGTTGTCTTCAGAGGACGAAAAGTGGTTCGAAGATTCACGCTCGTTATCTACCCGACCAAAAACCTCCCAAGAAACCTCGTCTTTCAAACATCCTTCTAGGTACGGATCGAAAAACCCAACTTCTGACAAATACACTCATCCGCTGATCCATCTTTCAGCGGGGCGACTTCATTACCGCTACCGTAAGTAGCCGATAACCGAGACACATTATGCCCTGTTCATACTTCGCGGTGGTAGCGACAAGAGCGACGAGAGCGCAGCGTGCGCATCCGGGAAGTATGAACAGGCGACAAGAGCGACAAGAGCGGACGGAGCGACAGCGCCGGCGCTCGAGCATGAACAAATTTCGGCGGCGCACACTCGCTTTTAATCGATATGCATGTTTTGATCAGGTGACGAGAGCGACAAGAGCGCAGCGCGCGCAGCACTCAGAAAGTATGAACATGCGACAAGAGCGACAACAGCGGACGGAGCGATAGCGCCGGCGCTCGAGTATAACATATACCTGAACACTTCGGCGACGACTCGCTCCTGTCGCGAAGTATGAACAGATTCGCATGTCATTTCTGACTGCTTACACTGATTATGCCAGCGTCATATTTAACGACACTCACGTCACCACCGGTCGCTCTATAGTTCCTCAGACAATAGTCGGTTAGTGACCGAGCATGAAAGGGCTTGGAACAGATTTACTGCCCGGTTTGAACCTTGTCGTGTCTCACACACTAAGTTGGTTAGTAAGCGACCATGAAAGAGTTTGAAACCGAGCACGAAAGGCGGCCACGTCCCCTCTGCGCTGCAAAATAGCAACACGTGCTGCAAGGGGCGTAGCCGCATTTCGTGTTCGGTTTCAAGCACTTTCATGGTCGCTTACTAACCAACTTAGTGTCTGAGACTCGATAAGGTTCAAACCGAGCAGAAAATCTTCTCCAAGCCCTTTCATGCTCGGTTACTAACCGACTTTTGTCTGAGACAACTATTCAATGCTGGATTTTTGGCAAGAAAGTCAGCACTGAATGGATGAAATGAAGACCCTCAATCAATAGTGCCTTCTCTCCACTCATTTTGCATTCTGAACTATAGGGCGACCAGTGGTGACATGGGTGTCGTTAAGTATGAAACTGATACAATCAGTGCAACCAGAGTGGACTGACATAGCGTGTCTCGGTCACCATTCGGCTACTACGGCAGCGGTAGTGACGTCGTTCCGCTTAAAGATGAATCAGCCGGGAGTTCAGTTGTCAAGCATTCAGTTTTTCGTTCCCCACCTAGGGCGATATCTGAAAGGCGGGGTTTGGGAGGCGTTTGATTGGATAGAGAAAAGCGTGGATTCTTGAACCACTTTTAGCCCTGAAGATGACGAACGGGTCGAAACCGTTGGTCACTTCACAAAAGTGATCTACCTCAAAACCTCGTTCGACACAGGAGCATTAACATTATACAGGGTGTCTCAAAAAAATGCATACACTGTTTGAACGGTGATAACCTTGTTCATAGTAAAGGTACTGAAGAAGTTAAGGGCTCATATGAAAGCTTAAGAAAATAGAAATTTTCTGACATATGAGTGGCATGGAATGCGCCAGGCACTCGTCTGAAATGTTGCATTTTACACTCGATTCATTGTGTTTCGCTTGAATACATGTTATAATTTCTTCACGACGTGGCCGTTTCGATTGATTTGTGCTTGTTTTAGAGTTCAAAGCTTAATTACGCATTATAGCTTGCGAAAAATGGAGAGTAATCTAAGAAAATAAAGGTACTGTGTGAGGGGTTGTAAAATTGCTGCTTGTAAAGCATTTGGAGATATTTGCGACTCACATGAAAGCGCAGGGCGACGAGATTACTATGACGTGCAAATAGTCAATATTGCGCCATGTCCCTGCCTAAAACCTTGCATTCCAGACTCGTTTGATTGTCCATGGGCTGAATGCTTGTTACAATCTTGTTGCTACGTGGTCAAATTAACCTGTGCTGTACTTCTTTTATCGTTTTGAACTTGACATCCTCGTGAAAGATACGTTACATGCGAGCTCATTGATTGCACGATTTAAATGTAAGCAGGAGCCGCATTTTACAAGACGCATTCTGTGGACGAACGAAGCAACATTTAAGTTGAATGGAGAGGTTAGCTGGCATAATTTTCAAAATGATTACTGAACTGGTAGCACTAAAGCTTGATGAGTTCTACACGCTACAAAATTCCAACACAAGAGGTAGCCAGTGAAAAATCCATTTCTCCAAGGCCAACAGCTCCATCCGTGCTTCCTTTTTTACCCAAAGGGCCACCTCTGAGTTTTTAACATTCTCAAAAAAATATGCGCTCCCTAATTCATTAGCTCAGTTTAAAAGGCTCGTGGACAGGTATCTCCTAGAGTAGCTAAGTAGCTACTATGCGTTGTGTTGTAGTGTTGCTTTTCTTGTTGTTGAATGTTTTGTATTTTCACTGCGTGTAATTGTATCTATTTGCACGTTTAAATAAATAAATAAATAAATAACTGCAGCTACTGGACGACGGAAAACGTTAAAAGAAGTACAGCACAGGTTAATTTGACCACGTAGCAACAAGATTGTAACAAGCATTCAGCACATGCACAATCAATCGCGTCTGGAATGCATGGTTTCAGGCAGGAGCATGGCGCAATCTTGACTATTTGCACGTCACAGTAATCCCGTCGCCCTGCGTATTCATGTGAGTCTCAAATATCTCTGCCTGCTTCACTAGCAGCAATGTTACAACCCTTCACATGGTATCTTTATTTTTTTAGAAAACTCTTAACATTTCGCAAGCTATAATGTGTAACTAAGTTTTGAATTCTAAATTAAGCACAAATCAATCGAAATGGCCACTTTGTGAAGAAATTATAACATGTATTCAAGCGAAACACAATCAATCGAGTGTAAATGGAAAATTTCAGACGAGTGCATGGCGCATTCCATGCCTCTCATATGTCAGAAAATTTCTATTTTCTTAAGCTTTCATATGAGTCCTTGACTTCTTCAGTACCTTTATTATGAACAAAGTTATCACCTTTCAAACAGTGTATACATTTTTTAAGACACCCTGTATAGTGTGAGGCCTGCCAGATTCCATTAGCCCTAGATTATACTTGCGCAGCCAAGCTGCGCGGCACCACTATCGCCATAGATATCGATTTTTCGCGCTGCCCGGTCGATATTTATCCCGACCTTGGTGCCGCGCCGCGCAGCGACGCAAGTATAAACTGGAGCTTATAGCGAACTTCAGACCTAGTGAGGATGCTGCTCCATAGGTGGTGGCAAAGGCCTCTTCAAAGCAGCGAACAACTCATCTTCGCCGTGGATAATTCCAACTTTCTGTTCGCTTTCTGACCTTTCTGAACGGTTTTATTCAAATAACATGTTCAAATGATAAGCCCATAGTATGCTGAGCGATGACAAGGCTAAATTCGAAGTGCAGCTCTTTTGGGGGATCGGCCTATATGTGAAAACTATCTAGACCACAGAAGGCGTGCGAAGGGGCATCCTGACAAATGACGGTCGCTGTGGTGAGATGCTACTACTTCGATTTGTGGAACCCTGAAAGAGGCAGGATGTCTGCGTATTTGCCCTTTTAGTTTCAGTCCTTCTGCCATTATATGCTCCTTGTTCTCCAAATGGCCCTACCTGCACGGGCGAACCTATTTTAACCTTTTTGGAAAAAAGACGAAACTGCTTTCTATCAGCATTTTCTTGTCTCGCATACAAGACTATTCTACTCTACGCCTGCTACATAGCCGTTACAATCCACAAAAAAATCTGGAAAATAATAGAGAACGGACCAGCGACACCTCAGATGCGAGTGAAACACCTTGTTCACGACTCTTTCGCTCCTTCGTGTCCAATGAGTGCTGTACACTCTCTCCATTTCTTCCTTCCAACGCTGAAACACTGCAGATACTTCGAGAACATTCTGATCAAATCCGAAAGTCTCACCTCAAACGCGGCATAGTTCGGAAACACCTCTTGCTTTACCGTTCCGCCAAACTTGTGAACCTCGTTCGCGTGCATTAGAAGATCAGTCACATTTTCAAAACCCATGTTACATGTAGGGCACATTTCAACAAGAATGCCTTTTGACCTCTTGGACTGTTGAACTACATCAGTAGAACTTCCAAGAGCCTCAAGCACGCCCAGGTTCTTCTGTTCAGGCAATGCTGGGGAGCTGCGCTCGCTCTTGCATTCGCTGTTCGTGGAAGATCTGAAAGAACGAAGACATGTATGAACAACGACTCGGACAAGATTCCTCCACTCTCCTGCCTCATAGCATTCGTAGAGCTTGTACAGAAACTTCGATAAACTTCAACACAGCAAGTTAACACGTTGACGACAATGTCGCTCAATGGTGCGCGACGGCATGTTACAGGGTGTCTCGAAAAATCCTCTGGAGGTGATAACTTTGCTCACAGTAAATGTACTAAGGAAGTAAAGGGGTCACATGAAAGCTTAAGAAAATGGAAGGTTTCTTACATAGGGCGATATTGATTGCGCCGTGCACACGTCTGAAATTTTGTATTTTACACTCGGTTACTGCGTTTCGCGTCTATACTTGTTATATATTCTCCACAATATGACCATATCGAATGACTTATGCTTCATTTAAAGTTGAAAACCTAAAAGCACACTTCAGCTTGCGAAAAAAGTAGGGTATCCTAAAAATGTAGACACTATTTTAAAGGTTCTTACATTGCTGTTAGTGAAGCTTTTGAAGATGTTTCAGACTAATATGAAAGCACAGGGTAAAGAGATTTCTGTGTGAGTGACGTGCAAATATTCAACATTGCGTCATGCCCCCACCTGCAACCTTGCGTTTCGAGCTCGACTGATTGTGGATGGATTGAATGCTTGTTACAATCTTTTTACTGCTTGGTGACATTAACCTGTGCTGTGCTGAGAAGCATTCACCCATACACAACCAATCGAGTCTGAAATGCAAGGTTCAGGTGAAGGCATGACGCAATCACGACTGTTTGCACGTCACAGAAATCACGTTACTTTTCGCTTTCATGCGCCTGAGCCTCAAACATCTTCAAAATCTTCACTAGCAGCAATGTCAGAACCTTTCTAATAGTACCCGCGCTTTTTAGGAGTGCCATGCATTTTTCATGACCCGAAGGTTGTTCTTAGGTTTTAAACCTTAACAGAAGCACAAATCACCGCCTCGAAGCGGGACAAACGCTGAAGAAGAAGAAGAAGAAGAAGAAGAAGCACAAATCAATCGATACGGACACTTTGTGGAGAAATTATAGCAGGTATTCAAGCGAAACACAGTCAATCGAGTGTTAAATGCAAATTTCAGACGAGTGCATGGCGCATTCCACACCGCTCACATGTAAGAAAATTTCTGTTTTCTTGAGCTTTCATATGAGCCATAACTTCTTCAGTATCTTTACTGTGAGCAAAATGATCACCTTTCAAACAGTGTATACATTTTTTGAAACACCCTGTACTTCAACAAAAACGATATTCGGTCCATCCAAAATTCGTTCAGAGATGTTATTCTCGATGTTGAACACGATGCCAATGTCCTTTTGGACAATTACATTTTTTTCTTAATCGATAATCGTGTCAGGACCAACGACTTTACCCCAACTCTATGTAGGGGTTATTAGAGAAGCTGGAAACAAATCCTACCTTCGCTTTTTAGAAATGCGTAATTTCACTTTCTAATGAATAAATCTACAATTAACTAAAGTCAATACATCTACAATGAACCCACAAGTCCAATCTAAAGCTTCATTCTTCCACAAGGCAAAATGGCCGTCAAAAGGGTATGTGACTGTATGTATACGCTGGTGCGCCTTACCCATACCCATCGCAACATACTCTCGCTAGTTGGCTGAATTTTCAAAAGCGGACATCTTACTCATCATGAGCACCAAAATAACCTCCTAGACCAAGTTTTGGCTATATCGGACCCATTCCTCACGCCTCCTTTACCACCTTATAAGACGCAACTTATCGCATTCTAGCGTAGTTCGCTAAATTCCGGAAAGCGAATATGAGACCCGTGATCAATACCTCAAATAACCAAATAAATAAAAATTTGGATGAAATTCGGCAAAATCGGTGGTTCTGATACGACCACCCTAATTAACGATGTGGGGGAGGGGGGTAACCGACCGTAGCTGTTGAGGCGAACATTAGCATCGTGTTTCGCATCCCAAATTTATCTTTAGAGGAAGTTTCAGTCACGATATGTTGTGTCACATTTGTGCGGCGCGCTTCGTCCCACGGGCCAGACACGCGAAAATTGCTCTCGTCGTCAACTTGTTAACCTACACCATTTTCTCGTCAAATTGGACACTCTCCAAAGAACGCTTGACGCTTTTGGAATCAGGATGAACATCTTCCAAATCAAAACCACCTTTTTCCACATCGGCCAGAGACTCTCCAAGAAAATATACTTTTTGCCCAAGGAAAACTGAGTGCTACTTCTTTAAAATGCAGCTGCCCCAACAAGTGAGTAATGTTGTCTATTCTCAAGAAAAATTGTGTTCTAGAACTCCTTCTAGGGTACAGAGGCGGCAATTTCTTAGCTTGTTGAAAAAAGAGATCGTGCGCATGCACTCGTCCAGTTCAATACGATTTTAATTTGACTGATAGTGTAAATGCTGCTTATACAGGGGAAACCAAAATAACGTGGACAAGACTTTTTTTATCATAAACATAAAACAACCAATAATTCGAGAAAACGACACTAAATTACAACAATACAAACCTTAGGGCACCTCATGTTCAAGTGGTTTCGAAGTGGCCTCGCTTGGAGCAGATGGAGGGCCAGACGTTTCACGAAGTTTGGGGCCGCAGATCATCAAGAGACAATGCTTCCCACTCCTGGCGCAAGGATTCGGTTATGGTTTGGGGCGAAATCTGCGCCAGCGGCAAGACACCCTTGGTTTTCGTGGATAAAGTAGTGAAAATCGATAAAGATATGTACTAGCGAGCCTTTCTCGAGTCCGTAGTTCCTCCTTGGGCCGGTAGCATTTCGGTGACGCCCATTGGACGTTCCAACAGGTCTCTGCACCCGCACATAGGGCGAAAAGTACGCAGGCCTGATGTAAGGCCAATCTTCCCGACTCCATCCCGCCTTCGGAATAGCCGCCGTATTCTCCGGATTTGAATCCGATGGACTACAGTTTGTTGGGCATTTGAGAGACTAGGGTCGGCGTCAAACGCCACCGCAGTCTCGAGTCCTTGAGGGAATCCTTACACCAGGAGTGAGAATGACTGTCTCTTGATCTCTCCCAACCTTGCAAAACGTTTGGCCCTCTGGAGACCAGTTCGAAACCACTTGAGAATGATGTGTCCTAATGTTTGTATTGTTGTAATTTAGTCGTCGTTTTCTCGAAAGAAGAGAAACAGGATGTTGGGACTGAAGTCTCTTGAATGCAGAAGGAAATCATCCGATCTCAAGAGGCTTTTAAAGATTCTCACCCAAAAGGTGCACATAATAAACCCGTGCGTATTTTTCCGAGGCCATCTGTGTAGAACGAGGAGAGGTAAGCTACGGCTATATGTGCCGGCAGCGAGGACCACAGTCAGATCAACATTCTTGATCTATAGAAACTTGCGGGAGTTCAACTTACTTCTGGCCCAAAACCAGAATCTCTTAGGATTATCTGAGCATTCACTCGCTTGATTGTTGTCCAACGCTGCGTTGCTATAACTGTTTCCGTTCTCATTTACTGGTGCCTACTTTGTTCACAAGTTTTCCGTTATTAATGTATGTGTTGCTATTCTTTTTTTGTTTCTTTGTTATCTGCGTGGGTACTACCACGTTGTGAACAAATAAATAAAATAAATAAATTGTTGGTTGTTTTACAATTAAAAAGGCGGCGGCGTTACCCAATCACTTTTGGGAAGCGCCACGTATTCTACTTCAACAGGATGTCGAGGGGGCGATTTGAATGCGTATTTGTCTGGTACCAAGTCACCGACCCCGGAGGAATGGAAGGCTTGGTTGGCCTGGGCGGGAAATCCGAACCAGGAACCTGATATCGGGTGCACGCGACAGCCGGCGCCTCCTCCGACTGCGCTACACGCGCCCATTTTACAATTATGATAGAAAAATCTTGTCCACGTTACTTTCGCTCGCCCTGTATAAACCAATAAAGCGAAGATCCGCGTATTTTCCGTGAGTTTTTAATGCATCGTTGAAAAGCGTGTGAGTTCTCGCAATTTTTTCTTTTTTACTGTCAATCAAATTAAAATCGCAGCGAACTAGGTGAGTGCACGGCGCGATCTTTTTTTACCGTAATATAAAATTGCTGCCTCTGTACTTTTGTACCCTGGAATAAGTTCTAAGACCCAGTTTTAAATAAGACTTTTATAAAATCTCAAACAGCACGTTCACTTGCTGGAGCAGCTGAATTCTTAAAAATTTCAAAACAGTAATACTTAATTTTCCACGAGCCAACAAAAAGTATTTTAACTGTCTCGGAGAGTTTCTGGGTGATGTGAAAAAGCTCGTTACCATGAAGACGTTCATCTTAATTTCAAAAGCATCAAGCTTGCTTAGAAGAGTGTCCAATTTGGTTTGAAAAGTGTCCCATTCTAGAACAGGCTTTAAACCAAATCTTCTCCCTAAAGAAATAATTGTTTATTTAAAGTGGATACAACCTTATTATTCGTTAAGGTTATTATTATTATTATTCGGTTGTTATTTTTATTTTAGGTTTTTATTATTATTTGTTGTTCGTTACGTTATTATTCTTATAACCTTAAGCAGGTCTTCCGGATCCAACTGGCCCCGTGAACGAGACCTGGAGGAGGGTGACCCAAACGATTCTACGATGTGCCAAGGAAACCCTCGATGAAACAAAGGGAGGAACCAGAGGAGATAAGGCTGCATGGCTCTGGAATGAAGAGGTGCAGGCTGCGGTGAAGAAAAGAAGGAGGCCTATAAGCAGTGGCAGAAGACAAGCGCACCCGAGCATCTTACAGTCTATAGGAAGCTGAAGAGCCTGGCAAAAGCAGCTGTAGCGAAATCGAAGAGCACGGAGATGGATGCCCTATATGAGAAGCTGGACGGACCACAGGGAGAGAAGTTCGCAATCCAGCTAGCTAAGGCACGGCATAGTGCTTGCGTCGACACCCGAGTGGTCAAGACAGCAAGGGGTGCTGACGGCAGGGTACTACAGAAGCCAATCGAGGTCAGAAAAAGATGGGAGGAGTACTTCAAGGGGTTCCTAAATGAAGAATTCCCTCGTCGGGAAGTCCACGCCAGACGACGCCCTTAATAGGATGAGGTGGCGACGGATCATAAGAACAGCGGATCCTGCGACTGCGCGAGACTAAACGCTCAGGAGAAGAAGAAAAGCAACCTTATTGTTCGGGCTGCATCACGTCATTCCGACACCAGTTGTCTCTAGATCAAAGATCACATTTACGAAAATTTACGATTTACGGCCCAAAATGTTGCCATTCGTGAATCGTAAAAAAATCGCTAAAAAATTAGGGTAAGACATAATCTCTCCATGTTCTCAACTAGAGCCATTTGGACCAGGCTGCACTCACTCGTGCTAAGAAACGAAACCAAGGAAAGGCTTTTGGATGCTATTAGCCACGATATGAAAACAGTAGTGACGAAGGGTTCATAAAAAGTGAAAAGCTAAGAACTTAGACCACTGACCTCTTAATAGCCTCAAGTAGTGCATTGAATGGGTCGGCATCGCCAATCTGCAAGAAGAGAGATTCAGTTATGCCTTAAATAAGAATAACATGTCATTTTACCTTTTGTCGCCATATGAATTCCTCCAAATACGAATCCAGCAGTTGTGAAGCGTATGCCATTTGGCGCTTGAAGCGCCATATAAAGGAAGACCAGATTGCTTCCATAGCTTTTGTCTTCTCTCCATTGGCTAGTTCGACGAATTTAAACCGATGGCCTTCCGCCAATTCTTTGAGTCCGGCAGCCTCAAATTCCGACGACTTATACTGCTTACTGCGGTTAGTGTATATGGTCGATCCTTCGGCAACATTGTCCCTGATCGCGTCCAGAAAAGTGCTTGCACGTCGATCCGGCGCCATCTTTAAAAAACACTGCCCAGTTTCGATGCAAATGCCACCGACAATCCACTGACGCCCCGCTATTTTACCAGCGGTACGTTTGTTTCTCTCGAACACTGTTTCATCGACTTCTACGGTTAGACCTTCGCCTCCAATTTTTCGGCACGGAATCCGATCTAGATCTTCCGCTATCACCTCTTGGATGCGACGTTTCCAGTAGGAAATCGTCCACGCAGTTAGGCCTATCTGTTCCGTACACCATTTCACCGACGTCAGCTCCAGACTCCAGTTATAGAGGAAGCGAAGTAGTTTCACGAGCGGAATGTTGCAAAAGCGAAACCACGTCATACTCTTAACGGATAACCGCGGGCCGGTACAGGATGGTACGGCGCATTTCCAAAAGTTTCCTTCCTCCGTGAACAATAGTTCCATGTCGTGATCCGATGAAACGGGACATTTCCGCTGTTTCGGAAACACTCCCTTCTCTTGAAGGAACTTTACAGCCTCTTCTTCAGTGTTCGGAAGCACGATGGTAGCCATTCCATACAGTGAAACTGCAGCACAACACCTGAAACACGTCTACAATTTGTTCACAAAGTCTAGTCTCAAAATGCCAGATTATTAGGCTTGGTAACCGCTGTCCTCGTTCTTCTAACCAGTAAAGGGTTTCGATATCCAATGGAACTTCAAGTGGACACCAGGATCACTAGGAGTTCGGAATGAACTAAGAACACGTGGGTCAAAGTTGCAAAATGAAATTCCTGAACGAGTTGTGACCTGTTTAAGTTGGGTGGACGGACCGTGCGAAAGAGCTGTACCCCGAGATGTAACAAACTGCAGACATCTCGACCCCAATACAACCCTGCGCAGAGTTAGGGAGAACGGAAGTTGTGCCGTTTTCGGCGTATTGATTCACATGCTTCGCAGCTGACGAGGGCGTGCGGTGCGGGAGGAGGGCGGGCTCGTATCGCGGCCATCCACAGAGAACAGATGCAGTAGTAGGGAGCAACGGGGACACGCGAGCGAGGGGTCGGCGGTTTGGATCCCGTAGACTGCGCCTGTTCTGCACTTTTGCAAAACCCATGCTTTTCAAGTATGTGATCCACCTAGTGGTGGTATAGTACGTTATCTATGCAATTACATATAACACATTCTTCAAACCACAGATTAGCTAAAATGGTTACTCCGAAAGAACCTAGACAGTTCTCCACAGCAATGCCACCTGCGAAGTAAATCAATTACAAAATATCTAACGTGACATATCCTTCAGTCAGATCTTATTCCTCAATAATACCCGCCATATTCTTCAGTGCAGAAGCCTACATACGCGTCCTGACCTTCAGAAAACATGATCGTTCTTGATTCAGCTGGCTGATCCACGTTCTGGGGCCGAATTCATCAACGACTTACAGCAATTTAACAGATAAAATTCAGCCGAAATCCCTGATAGCGCGGCTTATCAAGCGATATGGTGAGCGGTATGCCGCGTTATCTGAGGTTTCCGCCGCGAATTCTCTGTTAAAGTTATGTAAGTCGTTGGTGAATCCGGCCCCTGGTCTTCCTCCTCATCAACGATGTTCCATTGGCCGTCGAACCAATCTTCTTCAATTGCCAGATTTTCTTCATCATGGATTTCCTCCAACGGTACTAAGCGGCTGGTGCCCGCTGTACACCGGCAATGTATCTTAAAACGGGTAAGTTAGGTAAGCCACACCCCGGAGTTCCTCCCCTTGCCTAGTTCTGTACGCTTCGCGTCAGCGGAGGAGAGCACAGAAATCGTGTTTACTTGAGTGTTCCACGATCATGGCCTCATAATGGAGCGGGCACCAGCCTGCTTAGTACCCCTCAACTGTTTATCTTCGAACGACCTGAGTATTATTGCTATTCTGTCTGCTAACTCCTTCTCCTCTTTAGATGGAGGCACATTCAAAGGCGATCTACATCCAGAGTTAACGAGTGGAGTACAACACGAGCACTAGTGGACATCACTTTGACGACGCCGTATAATTTAGGCTGTCCTCTGTTAACTTATATCCTTGTGTATCAACATCGTATCCAAGGCGGAGAAACTATAGCCGTCAGCATGTGTTGCTTCGGTTGTGAAGAATGGAGAACTGCCTCGGTACTTTCGAAGTAAACGTTTTAGCAAATCTGTAGTTCGAAGCATGTGTTATATGTAAATGCATGGATAACATACTATAATACCACACGTATATGAAAAGCATGGCTTTTGCAAAAGCGCAAAACAAACACAGCCCACGGGATCCAACCCCCGCCCCCTCGCCCGTGAGTCTGCGTCGCTCGCCACTACACCAGCTGGTCGCTGCGGTTGGCAGTGGTAGAAGGAGCCTTCATCCCGCGTGGCCACCTCAGCTGCGAAGCACGTGAATCAATACGCCGAAAACGGCAGAACTTCCATCGCCCCTAACTCTGCGCAGAGTTGTGTTGGGGTCCAGATACGTGCAGTTTGTTATTGCCCAGGGAGAGGCGATTCTGTCCATATAGAGCTCTTGGGCCGTTCTGACCTACCGTTGAGATAGTCTCCTGGTAAGATTAGACCGGGCCAGCAGCTGACGAGCCAGAGCAATACCTCTAGGCCACCTCTGCCGTTGCCTATTTAACCTTGTCAGCTCTCGTTACTCACCGCTTAATCTTTCCTTCCTCTTCGAGGGCTTCCTTGGCAGTTTTCTTCAGGAGAAGCACAATCAGTCTACACCTGAAACATTGAACATCTATACGTGAAAGCTATAAAATAAAAAAAGAGAACAAGTCCATGATCGCTCTTGGTGAACTACTTGAGGTTAGACCGATGAACGACGATAGTTCAAAACCCATTCAGGAGATTAATTTTGCAATTTTGCCCTTATTTTTATTTCTATTTTGGTTATGTATGTGTTGGTGTTGCCCACGACAGTGTTGACGTTGTTGACGTGCTGACTCCAACATATTCAGCTATTTGAACTGCGGAAACCGAGGCGAAATCGTGGTGTTGCACACACAAGGAGAGGTTGTCGTTGCGCAAGGTGGTAATGTTGGCGTTTGCAGCGCCATATTCCGAGCCCCTTCTAATCACCCTGGTGTCCATTTGAAGCTTCGTGGGAGGTCGAAACCCTTCCCTGGTAAGCGCAGCGTCATGTGTTCACGGCTCGCGTGGACTCGTACCTCGGAAGCCATAATACCGTGACGTAGCACCCGGCCGTCTTAATCGACACAGCAGTCGCGAGGTATCTATGACGTGCACAATCTGAGGCTGGATTCATCAACGACTTACAGCAATTTAACAGAGAAATTACAGCCGAAATTCCTGACAGCGCGGCTTATATCGCTCACCATATCGCTTGATAAGCGGCGCTATCAGGAATCTCGGCTGTAATTTCTCGGTACATGTCACGTAGGTGAGCAGCATTGGTAGTTGGGAGCGCGCTAGTCAATAGTAATCAAACAGAGCACAAGCCGAACACATACCAGCCCATCCGGGTATCAACTGAACACGCCCTCCCTGAATAGCATGCCGATTCCATGCAACCTGAATAGTTTAGGCGTTCCCATCTACCAATGCTGCTCACCTACGCGACAAACACCAATTTCTCTGTTAAATTGCTGTAAGTCGTTGATGAAGCCGGCCCCTGATTTGATTTGCCGCGTTCATTCTTGCGTGACCTCCTCTG
This sequence comes from Heligmosomoides polygyrus polygyrus, assembly GCA_947396885.1. Classification (NCBI taxonomy): domain Eukaryota; kingdom Metazoa; phylum Nematoda; class Chromadorea; order Rhabditida; family Heligmosomidae; genus Heligmosomoides; species Heligmosomoides polygyrus. Next base: position 4,289,615 of record OX377205.1, on the reverse strand, counting down.
ACCCGCTCAACCCGCTGTGGTCCACCCAACGGTATGCGCTCGGACATACATCAGATTCTCCTGAACTTGATCAAACTGACCCAGAATCTACTATACTTCATTTTCGTGTTTCACTTGAAGTGGTTATAGGCACACAATAAAAGTTAGTTATCGAACATGTAATATTCAGCAACAGGACTAACTACAATACTAAACTGTCTATAACGTAGCACACGGAAAGTAATAGAAGATGGTTTAGAAAATGAAGTATAGCAGATTCCTGGCTAGTCTGAGCAAGTTCGGGATTCCAATGTATTTCCTAGCGCATGCCATTGGGTTGAGCGGACCAGAGTGGCCGTGCAAGAGATCGCGGTCAGGGGACGGATTCATCAACGATTTAACTCGCGGGGTATAAGGGGTAGAGATAAAATGAGTCAGGTAGGGATAAGGCAAGAATCAGAGACGCAGGCTTCATCGTAGGTATCTCTACCCCTATACCCGCGGGTTAGATGTTGATCAATCCGGCCCCAGGTCAGATTGGGCACGTCCTAAATACCTCGCGACTGCTGCATATATCAACTCTCCAAGTAGACCTTGCAGCAGTTCAAATCAGAATGGCGTGCCTTTCGTTTTTCATCGCGTCGCTCCCTTTCTACTAAGCTACTCTAGCGCCTGATTACGGCGAGGGGCTGGATTCATCAACTACTTACAGCATTTTAACAGAGAAAATTACAGCCGAAACCCCTGATAGCGCGGCTTATCGAGCGACATGGTGAGCGATAATCCGCGTTATCTGAGTTTTCCGCTGTGAATTCTCTGTTAAAGTTATGTAAGTCTTTGATGAATCCGACCCCAGAATGGGATTTCAGTTCAACTGACATATACCTACCGTAATGTTTGACGTCAACTGTGTCCTTCCTGGTGCGGTATCGGAGGCGGTACGTCTGAAATAACGATTAGCATTGAGTCTTGTGCCTTAGATGCTCTTCGCTAGCTAACAGAAGATGAGGACGACAACGGATAGCAAGGTAGACATCGAGGTAGTGCCGGGAAAACTACGGCTTTTTCAAGCATGATCAGAACTGCAAATACTCATAAAAATTCATTCAGGCATAAAAACAACCCAGACAGCAACAACAACAACAACAATGACTGCATAGAACAAAACAGGCTGAAAATAGGAAACACTGAGATGATTCCTCGACGACAGCAAACTGAACTGACACAACCTTGTCTCTGCAATCGATTATTACCGGTGCTTTGCTGAAGCAGTCAGCCGCTCCGGCCCAAAACTATGAACGAGTTACGGAGCTTATAAATAACCCTAGTCGTAAGCTATGTCAGAGAAAGACGGCGCCCGCTCCTAGATTGCACATGGTCGTGAAACACTCACATAAGCACTTTTTCTATGCTCTCCTCCGGGGAACGCAGAAAGCAGAACTAGGCAAGGGAAGGAACTCCGGGGTCTGGCTGACCTAACCTACACGTTTTAAGATAACCTGCCGGTGTGAAGCGGGCACCAGCCCGGTTAGTACCAGGAAGACTAAGGGCCCGTTTATACTTCGACGCCGAGCGACGCGATCGATCAATTTGGCCACTATGCATGCTATTGCGTCGCACGGCGTCGGAAGTATAAACGGGCCCTAATAGATATCCCATATTCTCAGACACTACTTATGAGAAAAACGTACAAAACCTCTTCATAGGCTATTGAGAACAAGACTATACCAGTAACTGAGATTGTCGCAACCGTATCAACATGAACACGTGAAAGGAATGTAAATTCAGTTTAGATGACGCTTCCTACACTGTGTCCGCACCAAAATATCCTGCTGAGCGATAGTAGTGTTGGCAAAACTGTGGAACAAGGATTGTTGAGCACACTTGATTCGGCTAAGATTTCGGTGCAGTCCGTTTCTTCAGTCAGTGAAGGACAAATATTGGGAAATTATTCGCTCAGTGATCATTTCAAGCTGCGGAAAATTCAAAAGCTAACGGGAAAATGAAGCGAGGCACGAGCAAAACAACCCAACTGACATTATGGAAACAGTCAAAAAGGAGACATCACTCTTGAACATATACTATCTTCACTTTAAACGGAACATTTTTAAACCGAAAAATTTTCAAGCAAAAATAAACATATTTAAAGCCAAAATAGATAATTTATAAAAAAAGCAAAATCATCTCCTGTTTCAAGAAGAACTGTGCAAACAACTCTTAGGCCTATGTTATACTTCGGCGACGCTGTTGTCGGCGACGTCGGCGACAGTGCGTAGCAGCCCGCGCAACACTGCGTCGCCGAAGTATAACACAGACCTTAGGCCCCCTCTACACATCCGATGCAGAGCGACGCGATGGCATGCTAAGTGGCCAAATTGATCGATCGCGTTGCTCAATCAATGTGGCCATTAGGGTCCGTTTATACTTCTACGCCGAGCGACGCGACGCCACGTATTGTGGCTCATTGATCGGACGACGCGATCGATCAATTTGGTCACTATACATGCCGTCGCGTCGCTCGGCGTCGAAGTATAAACGGGGCCTTATACGTGGCGTCACGTCGAAGTATAAACAGGTCTTTACACAAGGTGTCACATTAGAAAACATGTACACTTCTTAAATGAGCATAGAATTCCTATTCTTTTGGCCAAAAAGTATCTTAGGTGCACTCCGATTTATCCTAGTCGGAAGGGCGGGGGGGGGGGGGCACAACTAAAATTATGCAGCCAATGGACTTGAGACTCACGGAGCGGCTTCAAGAGAACAAAACAGCACCAAAAACAAACGAACAAACAAACAAACAAATCGCCACGGTTGTTAAGACATCTCGGCGGGCAAACAGCATTCAAACAGAGCTGACCGACGCCTGTCATTGTAACCGGATCCATCATAGTGAGCCATCGCGTCGCTCGGCATCGGTAGTATAAATGGAGCCTTAGCCTTATTCTTCTATCACGTTCACTTTAAGCGATCCTTCAAAGTCTTATTTTCCTAGCAGGTCCACTTAAAACAATACTTCAACGAGCATTCCGATTTCTTCTTCTCTTTCAAGAAGCTGGAAAAGGCAGATGTGTCGAAACATCAGCAAAATCAAGTGTGCTTGACATTTTCGGTTGCTCAGCTTCACTAGCGCTTACTAGTACTGTTCAACAGCAAGTCAACAATGAACAATAGTTTAACGTGAGGTCACCTACTTGTAGTCTATACAACGGACTGGGCCACTAAAGCAAATCCTTTCCCATCAGGGGCAGTGGTAAGGGTGAACATACGAACTCCGTCATCCCGTGGCGGCTTGGGTTCAACAAAAATGGGATCTTTCCTAATGGGAGGGTCAGCGAGCAGAGTTGCCCCCACGCGCGCGGAGCTTTTAGCATCACTCTGCTCCGTCTTCAAAGTCGCCGGAGGTATTGGTTCCTTTTTGGTGAAAGTCCTACACATAGGGCGTTTTACAGAACCAAGATCAGTCCTGAAGAGCACTTCTTGATTAGCGCTCCCAATAGGACTGATAGAAGACTCTGCAGCAGAAGTTGCCTTCCCTTTGAAGAACTCGCCATGTACGGAGCTTTCGGTGAGATCCGATTCGGCCTTCACGCTAACTTCTGGGCTGGTGCTCGCTCTCGAATCAAACATCTCGGGATTGGCCTTCAGCTCTGCGACGACGCTCATCACATCTAGTACTCTGACCGAGCGTTGCTGTATCAATGCGCCCTCGTTCTCTTGTTCGAGGATACGCACAATCTCAACGACCGGCAGGCCCAGCTTCAGCATCTCAGCGATCTCCAGCTTCACTGACCAGGGCAGCCGTGGCTTCTCTGGCTCTTTTTCGAGCCTGAGATGCTCCAAGCAATGTTGCTCATGTTCGAAATGCTCCAGGCAGTACTCGACGCTGGTTATGCAGCTTCGGCTTTTCTTCACCTGAAAATTTGGAAGAGGATTATTCACATCAAGAAGGTTATAGAACTCATGAAGTGGCTCACGTTCATGAATGACGTACAGGACCTTCTTGGTGATGGTTTCCGCTTACGCTTCCGGATTCTAGTCTTTCGCGGCCTTAATATGGCATGGTATAGTATTAGGATAAAAACTGAACTTCGAACTGTTCCAGTTTTTGAGTTTCCTATATAGGAGTTAGGCAGTGACTAGCACTCAAATATTAGTTTAAAAAAATGTCCCAGGGTTTTTTGAACAATTCATTTAGAATTTCGTTGATTTTTTTGCATAGTGTGACGTACCACTCGAAAGAGAATGATTTGGTCTATCAAAAAGTATGTTGTACTTTCTCCCATTTCGATTTTGGTAAATTTTTAAGTCACTAAAGTGGAACGTGAACAAAAAGAAAAATGACTTTCGCCGATAGCCCTTTCTCTCTGCCTACATTTGGGCGCTTTTTCCACAACGTTATACACCACTCGGAAGCGAATGATTTGCTATTCTACAGGATATTCTACAGGAGCGCGTGTTGGGTTTACTCGTTCACTTTGATTTTCGTTAATTTTCAGGGCATTAAAGTGGAAAGTCCAGAAGACAAATTGTTTTTACCATTTTGAAGGTCATTATTCTCTTTTACAACCTTCCGCTAAAAATTGAAAAAATAAAGGATAAAGGACGGCGTTACTCACTCCCTTTTGGGATGTGCCAGCGCATTCTACTTCTACGGGATGTCGTGGAGGCGACATGAATGCGAATTTGGCCATGCAACGACTTGCGGTGGTCAGCCGATGAACAAGTCAGCGCTTTATCCTTCCCAGACAAGTCTGGTACCAATTCACCGACCCCGGAGGGATGGAAGGCTTGGTTGGCCTGGGCGGGAAATCCGAACCAGGAACCTGGTATTGGGTGCACGCGACAGCCGGCACCTCCTCCGACCGCGCTACACGCGCTCAAAAATTGAAAAAAAAATATGAACAAATAAATGCGTCATAAAACTGTCGTGAATACCCAACTAGGGTCTACATCTATAAATGTGTAGTATTATTATATCATAATAAGAACAAATAGGAATCTGAATGATAACACGTTTAGGTGAACAATATAAGATAAGCATCGTTGCATAGCATCCACTGGTATGACCTAACGATACCGCAAAAAGGTAAATAAGATAATGCACGAATACTACACTCTAGCCGCGGTACACCCTTTTAAGACTAGAGGTTATCAGCCTCCCTGACCAATATATGTCATACTTCTAGGCTCCTCCTCTAGGAACTCCCTATATAAACCGCTATGAATTATTGTTTGTGTTGTGCTCTGATAGTTGTAAAGTAATAAACACTTATTACAATTCGCTACAGACGCATCCGTTGGTGAACCACCAAAACAACATTCTCTTTCGAACGACATATAACATGGTCAAAAATTAACTAGGGAATATGAGTTGTTGGTAAAAGTTTTTTTTCTCAACACTCCGCTAAACATTGACAAAAATCGAGATGGGAAAAAAACGGGACATACTTTTCACAAAGCAAAATAAACTCTATTTCAAACAACACATAAGACGTCCAAAAAATAAACCAAAGAATAGGAACTGTTTGTAAAAACAATTTATGTCTTCTGGGCACTTCACTTTAATGCTTTAAAATTAACAACAAAAATGGAACCAAATGAACCGAACGAACGCTACAAAACCAACACTCAACACAGAAACAGTGTCGAATGGTGATTGAAATATAACTCCTTCCATATAAAGAAAGTGTATCGCCTGCTCCCAGTGGTATGAACTAACCGCTCATTCAAAGGTGCGAACCGACCCTATCACCAGTTCACTTCACACAAGACAGTAGGGCTCCTTTGTTCGAAGTGTATATCCAGTCACAGATGGTTGTACTAGTGCTTCACTTTTTTCATGCCTTGAACGTCCCGTCAGTATTGCCTTCGACTAGAAAGAGTTATGTTTCAACTGCCACATATAGAATAATGGTGGGATATATATAAGGCCCAATTGATAATAAAAGTGTAAAAACGAATATCACATTCGTGTTCAGCACTCCAAGGCCAAAATCGGTGGTCGACTCCGCTAACCTTACTCACCCACATGTTTTTATTTATTACATGAAAAATGTCATGTGTCATAACAATATCACTCCTAAGATAAAAAAATTCAGAAAAAAACACCACAAGGTAAAGAGTTAGGGAAAGAGTGAAATAAAATAAAATAAGCACGGGGAAATGAAATATAGGCCAAATTTGTCTATTGGAGAGATGCATCATGTCCACATATAGCGAGGTGTTTGTTAACAATGCATTTGAAAAAATTAAGAGCAGTCGGTAAAGCCCGGCTTTTGGAGAGTTTTATATAAGCTGCAGTGGCTCTATTCACGAAGAACTGAGCCCTACATGCAAGCTTGGCTCTGGGTATGAACAGTTTTATTACGACACAACGAGTTGAAGATGGCCTGAGATTAAGGAAACCCTCCCCTGCAATTGCACAAGCACCAGTTATTATTTTGTGAACCATTAGAAGGTCAAACACTTGCATGCGATCAGCCCAGCGTCTGCAACCCTGCATGTTTCTTGACTTCCAGGGCGAAAAATCGAGATAAGAAAACCCTAACTTTTTAATTAAGAGCTTTCTGGTGAAACTGTTTTGCATCTTCTCCAATTTTTCAATAATTTTAACTTTGTGAGGATTGAAAACAACTGTACCATATTCCAGAAGTGTGTCCAGCCCAAAGAAGCACTGTAGGGTTATCCGTAGCAAGGGCTCTAAACAGATGATGCACCAGCGAGAGTGCTTTAAGTGCTAGGTGTTCACAGTGGGTATCAAAACTTGAATTCTGCATTATAAAAAACCCTGGATTCTTTAGTTCTTCAAATTCTGTAATAGGTGTTCCTTCATTATAGTATAATACTGAACTGTTCCTCCTACCAATGCATAAAAGTAGGGTCTTTTCTTCCGAGAGAGGTAAATCCCATTCATTTTCCCAATCGTATACAATGCATAGGGCAGTCTGCAGCGCTTGGAACTGGCATCGAGGCTTTGACAGAGATTAAGATCGCCAGCAAACGTAATCGAAACCTATCGTAATTGATGGAAATTTCAAAGAACGGATATCATATCCGTAAGCACCTTAAATCCCCATAATTTCCAGACAAGCCTCTACATGCGCTGTGCACCACATCTTCACCACATCATAGAAAAACTGGATGGAAATGGTTGAAAACTGACCCCTGGCACCTCAGGAGTCCATGGTACGGCAGCTGCTCGGTTCTCTCGTCCGCTTGTATCCAGCGACAATTGCGCTCTTTCTCCATTTCTTTTTTCCACCGCTGAAACACTGCAGTTATTTCTAGTTCAGTCTGAACAGAACGTAAAGGTTCACCAGAAATGCATTCATGCTCGGGAACAGCTTGTGCTGTACCGTTCCGTTGAACTCGTGAACGCTGTTGGCGTGCGCAATGAGATCGGTTACATTTCTAAGACGAGCATCACAAGCTGGACACAATTCAGGAAGATACTCTACAGCATCCCCGTTGTGTTGTGCGGCTTCAGCTGGACTTTTGTTCTCTTTAGCTGTCAGATGGTGTTGAACCACTTCCACGGAACATCCGTGAATCTCATACATATGCATGTTCAGGTCCTCTTGGTTGGACAGCGTCAGACCACAGAGTTCACACTCGCAATGGTCATTCAAGGAGTACCTGAAGGAAGTCACATTAGGTCGACGATCCTGGGGAAACACGAGCTCCACAATGTATTTTACAAAGTAAGATTCCAGTCCCTCTCTTCGTAAAAGCTCGGCATAGTAAGTTAATGGTACTATTATAGTTTCTTGTGTGCCGAATGAGGTTTTTACGGTGAAACTTTAATTAGGCGGCCTGACGTTCGACGCGATCGCCGTCTTCAGGGGCCTGAAGACGGTGCGAAACATTGAAGTGCACTCCATACACCTCACTGGTCGGAATCGCTGGAGCGTTTGAGGCGTCTCGTGTGGTAGAGTGAATTTCAATATATTGCACCATCTTCAGGCCTGTGAAGACGACGATCGCGTCGAGACACCGCTTAATAAAAGTTCCGTCAAAAATACCTCGTTCGGGACGCAGGAAACTAATGCATCTGTTTAAAACCTTTGGTTATATAAAGATGAGACTGAAGAAGAACTGCGTATTAACCGATGGTCCTTCCGGTCATCTGCAAGGAGGCCTTCCAACATGAAAAAGCACTTTGAAGCGGGAGCTGTGCCAGTAAAAAGCTTATTAAATAACGTATTCCAAAAGCAATCTATAGCTGAATCGAGGTGAAATAGTTATAACAACGGAGTACTGGTCGACAGTGTGGCTTCCATGGGAGAACAAAAGCACGGATCGGGAATCGAAGCATCGATCATAGGCGTACATTCACTCTAGACGACACCGCCATTAATGCAGCCGAGGCTGAAGCTCAACGGACGAGAGCACAGAACCAAATCAGAAACCAACAAATCTTATACAAGAGATCCCCAAGGTTTAGGATCTAAGGAATAAAAGCACTTAAACTGCAGCATGTTTTTGTTTCTGCCTACTGTTGTTCGTTTAAGGGGCACAACTCGTGCAATAAATGAAATGAAGTGATTTATAGCGAAAAAGTAAGTTGGGGGCAACATCACTACTTATCCATGCGAACATCGATTTTTGCAGGGCGGTGTCTAGGATTTATCGATTTTATAGCTTGCGACACAGACGTCGACTATGAACTGGCCATGAGAGCCTAAACCGTCGGTGCCTTCTTAACTGCTTGTCGCACTCTTACCTTCAGATGCAGGTCACATCGTCGACTAGCACCAACAATCTTAACGAATGTTCACAAGTCTGCTAAGGCCTAGAACGACTGCTATATGTAGAGGATATAAGCTGCTAGATGGATGTTGAGTTGTAAACAGAACTTGCGCTCCATGCGGGATTTGAACCACAACCCACTGCTTATCGGGCAGGATGCCACGAGTTACACCACTAGAGCTGTTCTATCGCACGTAACAACCGCGATATCCCCTAGATATCACAGGTATTGGTAGGGCGATATTTTAGTTGTTACGTGCGCTCATGAAGAACGGATGGGTTTCTGATGCCCCATTCTCGCTCAACGGAACGAACATCTCCGAATGCTCCAGCTATGTGTATCTGGGTCGCGAAGTCAACATGGCCAACGACCTAGCACCAGAGCTGAGCAAGAGGAAAAGAGCGGCTTGGGGAGCTTTCAAGAGCGTCGAAAAAGTCGCGAAGAAGACGAAGAACGTCCGACTCCGTGCCCACCTATTCGACTCTACCGTTCTTCCTGCCCTAACATACGCCTCAGAGACCTGGGCTATACGAAAGCAGGATGAACACGCGATCAGCGTCGCGCAGCGTGGAATCGAGAGGACGATGCTCGGAGTGACACGACTCACGCAAGTGAGAGAAGGCCTCCGGAGTTCCGAGCTTCGCCGACGTTCGAAGATCAGAGACGCTGTCGCGTGGGCCAAGTTGTCGAAAATTAGGTGGGCCGGCCACGTAATGCGATTCGCAGACACCCGCTGGACGAGAGTCGTCACAGATTGGATTCCGCGGGATGTCAAAAGAACACCAGGACGCCCACCAACGCGTTGGTCGGACTTCTTCGTGAAAGCCCTGAACGACCGATATGACGCTCTTCGTGTCCCTCGAGCGAGGAGGATCCATTGGACCACTCTGGCACGCGACAGGGACGAATGGAGACGCTGCTGGCGCCCGCTCGAGCAAGTCGATGATCAACGGGACGACAGGTGATACGTGCGCTCAAACAGCGCTGGTGGTGTAAGAGGTAGCATCCTGCCCGATAAGCAGTGGGTTGTAATTCAAGTCCCGCATGAAGCAAGAGTTCTGTTTGCAACTAAACATCCATCTAACAGCTTATAGCCTCTACATATAACAGGCGCTTTAGACTTAAACAACTTTTGAACATTCGTCATGAGTGTTGTGCTAGTCGACAATGTGACCTGCATGTGGAGGTAGGAATGCGGCAGTGAATCAAGACAACGACCGTTCACGCTCGCAGAGTCCCACCTGGCGCAGGAGTTTTGTTCGCAACTAAATATCCATCTAACAATTTGTAATGCTAACCACGCCGAAGAAAACGCTGCATTTGTGCTGTTCTTTTAGTGGTGCTTATTAACATTTGGTCGTTGGACATTATGCCCTAAGTTAGTACAATAACTATGTTAATCAATAATCATTTTACTTTTTACTTGATTCGTCCACAAACCTTTTAATAGCATCAAGCAGTGCTTCGAATGGATCTCTGTCGGCTATCTGTAAAAAATGAGGTTCAGCAATCCTCCACGATAACTCAGCCGAATATCTTACCTCTTGTCGCCATATAAACTCAATCAATTTCGAATTTAAGCAGTCCTGCGCGGACCCCCTGTGGTGTTTGCTGCGCCACTTCTGGGATCCCCAAATGACGTCGGTGGTTTTGAAGCGTTCATCAGCAGCTTCAGCACTGGATGGATCGATGAAATCTAGCCGACGGCTTGCCTTTAACTGCTGGAATCCGGCTGCCTCCAACTCCGGCGCTTTATATACCTTCAAGCAGTCGGAGTAGATGGTTGACCCATCGGCGACGTTGTCCTGGATGACTTTCAGAAGCGTACTGGCACTTCCATTCGGTACCACTTTCAGAAAACACTGCCCTGTTTCACGGCAAGTGCCGCCAACAATCCACTGAAGCGGCATATCAACGGTACTTTTCGGCTTCACAAAAATTGTCTCGTCGACCTCCACGATCCGACCTTCGCCTCCAATCCTTCGACATGGACGTCGATCGAGATCCTCGACGATGACGTCCCGTACAGATCTGTTCCAATCGAGGGTCGTAGAACTCCGAAACCCTAGCTGTTTCCTACACCATATCGTCGACGTCAACTCCATAGACCAGCCATAAAGGAAGCGAACAGCTCTCACGAGCGATACGTTGCAATGGCTAAACCACGTCCCATCTCTAACGGATATCCGCTTGTTGTTGCACGTCTCCTTACTGCATTTCCAGAAGAATCCTCGTGTCTCCGTGAAGAACAACCTCATGTCGTGATTTGACGAGCACTTTCGTTGCTTCACGAACACTCCCTTCTCTTGAAGAAACTTCACAGCCTCTTCTTCAGTGTCAGGAAGCTCCATTTTACAAAGTGGAGATACAGCACGACGCCTGAAACCACAGTTGATAGCGTTTTTCTTCAAAAAACTCCTGAAACTACTCATCGTTAGTTCAATTATTAGATCACGAGGCTTATTCAAGTGCTTAAATTCAAAAGATTTCATCGAAAACTATGTACACCATGTCCGACGGGTGAGGGAACGTGAGAAAGCTAGAGTGAGCGCCATCTCTAACAAGGGGAGGGTGTGAAGCCTATGCCTGAACGGGGAGAGTGAGTCATATAGGAAGAATTCCCACCACTCAATTTGTACAAAAAGGTGTTCATTTTTGCCAAATCGTTAAACTCAAGGAGTAGGGGGCCTTTGAAGTCACAATGGAGTACGGCGCATCACGAGTTTGGGGGTCTTGTATGCCCGCGATGTCACTGCCATCAAGCGGTTCGCAGCTCAGTGGGTAGCGGCGTTGCTTCATGCGAGGGAGGTCGGGGTTCGATTCTCCTGCGCTGCTGCATTTTTGTATTTCAACTGTTTGGTCGACATTTGAAGAACTCCTACGTCTATACCATTTTCAGAGGTTTTTGTGCAGTTTTCTAGCTGCATACTATAGTATTTAACATAGTGATTATAAACGTTCAACACCAGTGATACACAGGCACAAAGTGCATGAAGCAGCACTGGTCACAATACGGACGGCGTATAAAAGCCACAGGCTCCCCACAATTTATTTCCCTACATGGACCAATAACCTCTTTGCCTTTTGGTTACAAAACCGGTCAGTAATAGAAAGTCGCGAGAAAGGTACTCACCACAACCTACAGCTCGAAAAAATGAACACGAAATGCCTGAAAATGGCATAGACGTCGGTATTCCTCAAATCTCAACCAATCAGTTGAAATTCAGGAGCATCGAACCCTCGACGTACCTCGCATGAAGTTACGTCCCTATCCACTGCGCTCCTAGCCGCTTGCCGGCAGTGGTATCAAGGGCCTACAAGAGACCCCAGAACTCGTGAAACGCCGATTCCATTGAGAATTCAAGGACCCCCTACTCCTTGGGTTTAGCGACTTGGCAAACAATAAACACATTTTTGTACTAATTGAGGGGTGACGATTCTTTCTGTATGACTCGCTCTCCCCCGTTCACACATACGCTTCAAACCCTTCCTTTGTAAGAAAGTCGCCAACGGCGAGACAGCAAAGGGCTAGTCTTCACGCTGAATGGTATAACTGCTCTCGTTGCAGCACAAGATGATAGCACTCGATGCGGTGTTCAAGCGCTGATTCTCTCCACTAAGGCTTGCGCACAGTTTTTCGTCGCTTTAAAGACGACGAAAACTTAAAAAGAAACGTAGATGATCAACAACCTATCCATCGGAATATTTTACGCAGCTAATGCTTGAGATTTTGAAAAATTTCCACTGAATTTGTTCGCGCAATTCGGAGTGTAGCCCTCTAGTAGCGGTCGACGGGTCCGAAAAACACATCGTACGTCATTTTCAGCGATGTAACCTTACCTTCTTTATCCTGTTCTCAGCACTGGTACCAAAGCCATTAGAAACAGCGAAAAGGGTTGAAGCTGACGAAGTCAAGGGCGATACATTGGCGAAAAGAAGTATTTCGAGCTACGACACGCCGAAAGACAAGCGTCGCGCAGGCCGTTAAGGCGGAATCGCGTTCGGACGTCGTTTGAATTTTTGCTTTCAAAAATCAAACTGTGGTCTGTTCTTAGTTCCGTGGGTTGTCCACAATTGTTTGATTATCTGTTGTCTCCACCCGCGAAGTATGAACAGACCCTTACCATCAGACCGATAAATTCTATGATTTTGGTTACTGAAGCAATGCGCTATCTTCGTCTTGGTTGTTTCGGTCGGCGCTTCTTCGAGAGCTTTTGCATAAATGAATTACGCGTTTACTTCTGTCATTAAAAACCTTCAATTCAGATATCATGGATGATATCGACTATGGAGATCCGGACAAATACGTCAACGATACGTCTATAGAGATGGCTTGGGCCGTGAAGGTTGGTGTAATATCGCTTTGTCGAGGAGTATGGAGCCGCTATCGTAAAGAGAGTTGCTAGATGTCGGATGGTTTTCCCGCCCAGGCTAAGCAAGGCTTCTACACTTTCGGGTTCGATGAATTGCTACCAGACTTGTCTGGTAACTGTTAAACAATAACTTGTCATCGGCTGCCACCGGAAGTCATTCTATAGGCCAAAAACGCATTCAAATCGCATCCACGATACCTCGTAGAAGTAGGATGTGTGGCGCATTCCAAATGGAGTTGACTCACGCCATCCTTTATCGTTTTTAAGTTGTTGGGATTCCGCTGTTTTGTCTGAACGCGGTACGGAGTCGTTTATACTCACCACTCGGCACTGGCTTAGTCTCTCCGCCGGGAATACATCGGCTTGCCCCACCTAACTTGAACTGTGTTCCTTCTTGCGAGATTTTGTGAGAGATGATGTTAAGCGGATAAGCAATAGGTAACCAAGACAGTAATAAGTAGCCTAATTCGGACATAGTGTGCAATTGTCTGCATTTTAAAAAGGAAAAGTATTCATGATTACTTTGTGAAAGAGAGAAGGGCGCAATGCGCGTCGGAGGGGGGCAGCCGATCAGTGCTCAAGCGCACGTGCGGCGTGACGTGGTTGTACAAAACTGAACGTGTAATTACGTGCAATGCATGTTACAACGACGTAGCAGTTGACCAAGGTCCACGAACCTGACGTGTTCGTACGCGTCAGGCTTTGTACAATAGGAGAAATGCCACGTCACCTCGGCCAACATGTACATTCAGGTGGAAAACCCAAGGCCTGCCTCTTCCCTCTCTCTCTCCCCCCCCCCCCCCCAACGCGTATTGCGCTGAGAAAATTTAGGAGGGACGGCGTGAAAACCAGAATTAATTATACGGTAGCTACTTGGCGGCGGCATACGTCAGGCGGCATACATGAGTATCTCATAATTGCTATTGACCCTTCGACACTCCTTCACCTTAGTGCATCTAAATATGTGTACGTGCGTTACAAACACTCATAAACCTGTAAAACGTATAAATACTGCGGAAAAGACCGGTACGTACACGTCAAACCTCTCAAGTTGATCCCCACATGTAAATCTGTATCTTCTATTTTTGAAGTGAAGACTGTATATATTCGTCAATCAATATCGATGGATATTGATTGACCATTCGCACAGGTATTCGCTTAAGATGCACCCGTATCCGCTTTACAGCAATTAACGAAGATCGATCAAGGGAGTGCAGTTCGTGGATCTATCCTAGTCCGGGGGGGGGGGGGGGGAGCACATAACTAAAAACCATGTAATAAGTCGACTTGAGGCTTACCGACCAGCTCCTGCAGAAGAAGATAGGACCTAAACGAAACAAAGAAAATCGCCGCGGTTCTGCAACCGTCTCGGCGAGCAAAGAGCAACGCAATGGAAGCTTGCCGCGTGCTACCACCGTCTGACATGTTGCAACCAGGGTATAACATGGAGAGTAGGGCGCATAAAGCCGCATGCCGCATGTTGACCGCCGCCTGACATGTTATAGCCAGGATCTAACATGATGAGGAGGGCACACAACTTTGCCTGCTTACAGTTGCGACGAAAACAAATGTATTTTTTTCGTTTTTTTTTCTTCGTGAGTTTTTATAGTTTAGGTCCTATGTTGTTCTGTAGGAGTCGCTCGGTAAGTCTCAAGTCGATTTATTACATACTTTTTAGTTATGTGGCTCCCCGGACTAGGATAGACCCCAGTTCGTTAGGCCTATGTCATACCATCGCTCACCTCGAGCGAAGCCTAATGATAAGCTTCCATATCGTTCGCGCGAAGCGGTGAGTCGAGATGGGAGCCTGTCACTAGGCTTCGCTCGGGGTGAGATATAGTATGACGCAGGCCTTATGGGTTGGACATCCGTTATCGATCGATGCTTCCGATTTTTTCGCGAACCGCTTGAGATGGGAATCACAAGCGTATGATGGTGATGGATTCATAAAAAGTACACGGTATCGATCGGTTTACCGCAATCGATCGATTTTATCGATTGTTGTAAGGAGCTGACGCCTGAGGTGGTGTTCAGGTGTTTCGTCCAGTATGTAGGCTTTGATGCAAGTCTAGTGGGGAGGTCCGCTTGATAGTCTGATTTAAATTATCGTAGGAATAGAAAAACATGCAACCCAAAGTACAACCATGCTAACCTTATGTCTTCTAGTCCTGACAGTTGCCAGAAAAAAGGGTGCCAAAAAGTGTATTCCTGGTTGGGTATAGGGTAGAGAAAGCAGAAGGAAACAAAAGCTGAACCATTTTCGATGTCTTTGTAAAGCGTTAGATGAAATAAAAAGGGTAAAGGACGGAGTTACTCAATCCCTTTTGGGATGCGCCACGCGTTCTATTTCTACGGGACGTCGTGGAGGCGACTTGAATGCGTATTTGGCCATACAATGACTTGCGATGGCTAGCCGATGAAGAAATCAGCGCTTTACCCATCCCAGACAAGTGTGGTACCAAATCACCGACCCCGGAGGGACGGAAGGCTTGGTTGCCTGGGCGGGAAATCCGAACCAGGAGCATGATATCGGGTGCAGGCGACAGTCGGCGCCTCCTTCGACTGCGCTACACGCGCTCAAGTAGGATAGTCTCCCAATAATAATAGGGCACAAGAACGTGATATCGAGAAACAATATAAGTACTATCGTGAAAAGAAAGCTTAGTAAAGTAGCCCAAATGCCTTAGGCATCCCTTGAACAACTCTGCCTATTGCGACAGTCAATCAGTCGACGCGCACTGCTCTGGGTCAGGAGATGTGTAAGGACATTACACGACAACAAGCAGATCCTCTTACGCGAAATCATCAGAGCTTATTGTTTAAAATAAGAATATTCTATCGATTTCCCCTGGACCTGTACATTCTTTATGACAATTCAATAAAATCGATTAATCTGATTGGCTTTTTGCCTGGAATTAGCCGTTCAAAATGGATGTCATGCGTGTGAGTTGCCAAATTGGTGGGTTCCATAATAGCGAATGATATTGATCGGTTGAAAATTATCAACCGTTTTTCTCAATTTTTGCCTGGTGTTGACCGTTTTAGATAGGAGTTGCATAGATATGTTGGTCAATGGGAAGATTTCGCAGCTTGTTAACACTTTCGTATGACCAATCGATATCAGCCGATATAATGGACTTCTGGCCAGAATTGCGTTTATGAGGTGTGAATCGCACGGACAAGTTGGGCGGTGTTTCTAGGGCGAGTCTCGGACAAAGGTTAGACTGACCGCTAGGTCACTGCATATTGACTCTTGTCTTATTTTCTTCTGTTGTTAAAGTGTGACGCCATATAAGTGTCTGTAATCTCCTATGTATGTAATGTACTTTAATTGTAAAAGTATTGAAAAGAAAAAATTAGTTTCATTTTTGTTTCTCACGGACACGATAATGAACATGGCTTGTTGGTGACGGATCGCCCAGTACTAATCGATTTGTATGTATTTGCTGAGCGAGAAATCGTTGCCGTCGCTTACTATGGACACCTCTATGGTACTGTCACCAATCGGCTTGGAAGAAGTTGTTCTCCAAAAAATGAGCGAAGGCATACAGTTTTGTGTCATTGAGGGCTGATGGTTGCAAAAAAGCTACGACTCACAATTTTTTCGTATTTGCAGGCTGCGGAACGAGCGAATGTGCACATGAATCTGCTGATGTGTTGCGATACTAGAGTACTGCGACTCAACAAGCTTCAGGATGTCATTCATACGTCGTTCAGGAATGCGTTTCCTGAACTTGATGTACATAAGGTAACTCCTCAGATTTTTTGACTTACCGTGAGCTTACTGGGCCAACTTAGTGTAGTTTACTAACTGTGGTTTACCACCCTTTGGTGGTTATCATATGTAGAATTCTTGATTGCTGAAGCGCTTCTTATTCGAGTCGCAATGCTGTATATTGCAGGTCACGGAGGTTGAGCTGAAACAGGGTGGAATGAAGGAAAGGTGGCATGATTTCTGTCAAAGCTTCAAAGAGGTATGGCTCGCCTTTTCTATTTTTCCTGCCTTATTTCTCGTTTGATTTTTGATTTTTGCTTAGTGATAAAGATCGTAAGCCCTTCACCTCCATGTAAAAGGAGTGATCCACTTGAGTTATGTCTTCCCAAGCTTATTAATTTCTTTTGGATTTCCTTGGCTTTGGTGAAAAGTTGACATGCTGGGACCAGATTCATCAACCGCTTACTGCCGCCTAACGGTGAAAATACCGCTAATATGACATTCATCAGCATCAGGTTTGGCGGTAGTTTCACCGTTAGAGGGCGGTAAGCGTTTGATGAATGGGCCACAGAAAGGATTTTTTTTGGGGAGTCTGCAGAGTGGTGGCTCCGCTCAAATTGATTGGTCTAGTTTTAGGTTGTTGAAGACTATTCCTTGGGGACGCTAATGCGGATAGAGGCCTGCAAGGGCTATAGCGAGGAGAATACAGTGGTTGTACCCAAGGTTAGTTGCGGTTTTGATATCCAAATCCAGCTCTTTAGCAATATTTATTTATTTGTTTGTTTATTTACTTTCACTCAAAGGTGCATTATTAAACGCTGAGACTTCAGAGCTGTATCTAGCGAACAATTTCGGATCATCAAATGAGAATGTACAGAATCAGAAAAACGTGCTACGGTATGCGGGTTGGGGGGGGGGGGGGGGCACTCCCTCGTAGTTGTGGGTTTCTTCGAGTACAATACAAGGTATGATAGTACGTTGGGGTTTCTTCACCGTAGTTCACCTCAACTCTAGGACCATTGAAACGAGAATTCGTAGGAAAAATGAGCAAACAGTCGACTTCACGACAGTGCACCCTCCCCCCCCCCCCACCAACATACACACTCATTGCGCCAAATATGCTATCAAGTGAAAGAGCACATTCTACAGAAAAAATGCCACTTAGTGTCGTTATTTCAGAAACTTCTTCTGGAGTAGCACACCGTAGCCTAGAGTATAAGTGGTTTTCTATAGAGATCACGCCACGCTATCACTTGTCACCGTAAATGCAAATTCTTATGCATTGAGCATCAAGTAATGGTAGTTCAAAGGGAAACTTATAAGAAGGAAAGGGCTGGCATTGACACTATGTTATTTGACGTGTCTGTTAATTCTTAGTCAGAGAGGGGCACCGCTCGAAAAGCGAAGTAAATGTAAATAATGCCACTTCACCGAGCTAGGAAATTGCAAATAAATTCGTCTCTTAGGCCAGTTTAGGGTGTTCTCTTTGCAGAATAGTTTACTTATAATTTTGCCATCGTTTTCAGAGAGTCAGTCTGGAGTGCTCCACTCCATTAGGATAAATTCTGGCACGTCTTCAATCCTGTTCGAGTTTATTTAAAGGGAATCTAGGCTGGTTAGGGGAATATTGTAGCGCGCTCGTCCTGCATTCCTTTGTTTGAATTATAGGAGTGGGGGAGCACAAGCTGGCAGCATTGGGGTTATGTTGAGAACATTAGCAATTTTTCAAAAGGTCTTAGCCGACCGATAGTTATATTCCAATTCCGCGTCAAAATAGGCAACTCTTCCAACGAAACTGGACACCTTCAAAATCAAAATGATCACCTTCAACATCAAGTCGGACGTCTACAAGTCAAATGAGAACTTTTAAAGTAAAAATATGGAGTCGATTATAAAGAATTGTTATGGCAGTCCATCTGTCCGGAAAAGTGAGTATGGTATTTAAAATTTCCCAAAAGCTCTATCTTTGAAACAAGTGTGGTCTCAGACTTATTCTAGGGTGGAAGAAACCATCAGATTCCAGTGTCTCACAAGAAGAGATCGCGCCATGCACTTTTAACTGTTTATATGACTGTTAGTGTAAATGATGCATACTTAAAGCTTCGCAGTAGAGATATGCACGTTGTCGTTTAGTTGTTTTACTTTTTCCGTTGATTAGTACGTAACTCTGCACAAACAGAGTTTTCAAATGAAAATCACGGCGTGCTAGACGAGTGCATGGGGCGGTATTTTCTTTCGACAAACGAAAAATTATTGCTTTTCCGCACTTCAAAATTATTGCTTAAGCCCTCCACATTTCTTCGGTGGTTAAGTGGTAAGAACAAGAAGAAGTAGGCTCCGTCTGCAGGTTCATATTGCAAAAACCACGATCAGATCTTCATTTTTGACATATAGAAGGCTGCGGGAGCTCAACTCTCTGCTTGCGGAAAACGAAAATCTCCTGTCCTTATCCATGCATGTCTTCAAGGAACTGCTGCTGACTAAATTCTGTTCATAGCTGCCTTCAGAATTACAGGTGCCTCTGTCTACGTCTGATTGTTGTCTTGTGACTTTTTTTGGTAGAACTTGTTGCTTTTTCTCATTTGTTTTGCGCGTGAGTGTCATGCTTACGCTCTGAATAAATAAATAATTAAATAAATAAATAGGCTCGAAATCACTTTTATAGCTAAAGTGATAAAAATATTTTATGCAAATTCAAACTGTGTTGCTGTATTTTCTTTTTGTGTCAGGCAATCCTAAATTTTTCAAAGAATGCTGTTATAAATGTTTTTAAGCGAAAAAATTTTCTTACGTTTCTGGAATGTTCTCAGTTCCGCTAGAAAGACGTTGGTTTTGGTTTCGAAGATGTTCATCTCAAGTTCCAATTTGCTTTGAGAGGTGTCCAGTTTGAAGTGAACATTGCAGTCCTTGCATTATTTGTTTGCTGAATCCTTAGATCCTGAAGTTTCTGTCAGGGTTAATGTCTTCTAGAGTGTTCTTATTTCTAGCTGTTTTGCTTTTTTGCTACTTTTTAAATTCGCTGAAGGAAATTTACAAACGTCACCTAATAGACTGCCTCATATTCATTAAAATTACAATTAACTCTCTTTACAGATAATCTACTTAGCTGTCGAGATCGCACGAAATGTGGAAGGAATAAATGAGAAGTTGAAAGCCGAGTTTACGGAGGATCACAGAAAGAACGGAGCTCAGTTGTAGTATATGCCCTGCTCCCCAAATCTGTCAGGCCCCGTTTATACTTCCGACGCCGAGCGACGCGATGGCATGTATAGTGGCCAAATTGATCGATCGCGTCGCTCGATCAATATGGTCACAATGCGTGGCGTCGCATCGCTCGACGTCGAAGTATAAACGGGCCCTTAGATGTCTGTGACTGATCTTTGTTAGTGCCGCTCAGGTTGAACATGTGTTTCGCTACGAATGCTACCATAGTATATTATGTTTCTGTTATTTATGTTGGCTTTGTGATTGTTGTTAGCCGTCTTCTGTTGTTGCCTTTCTAGCAGATTCTCCCGGTTTGTGGAAGGTCTATCAAATATTTGCTAGACATAAATATTCTGCCCATTATCTCGTAATCTGGTTTGCACATGGTTGTCTTCTCCAGTGTTTTTATTGGATAAGCATTGTGACGTTTTTTCTTCATTTTCATAAATCTCATTTACAGATGAGTTTCTCATTCGGATCGAAACCGGCCACAGGTTCGTCGCTGTTCGGTGGTGGTATGTCTTGAATTATTTCCTATTTATATTATTAGGTTGTCCTAGAAGTTCCCGCCGTTTTTTTTCAACGATTCATTGCGGATTTCGCGATTACGAGAGAAAATGCCCGAACAGCGCCGCGTCTGTTTCTGTGCGAGAAAATGCCCGCAGCCAGGGGAGAAAATATCTGCAGCCACTGAACGGTTTTCGATAGGGTTCACTACAACAACCACTACAACAAAACACATGATAATCACGTGGACAGGGATACGGCATTTTTCTCATGCCGTCAAGTAAAGGGCATGAGGAATCGTGGGCGTGGCAGCTGAAACCGTGGCACCATCATTTGAATTCCCTAGCAGACTTGATGGCCTTGCCGTGATAGAGAAGCTTTGGACAGTATGAGGAAAGATTCTCGTTATAACAGGCCTGCTCAACGGTTAAATTAGTACCAACGGTGTTTTATGTGAAAAGAACAGTTGAAACCACTAAAAGGACCGAAAAGAGCGTTTTCGCCCAGATCTCTATTTCCAGAACGTAAAACTAGAAAACAAGCACATCAACGGAACCTGGTAACATAGAATTACTTTTCGAAGCATTGAGCTGTGAACTGTAGGCCATCTCAACTTTTGAGTTTGTTTTTGAGCCACTTGAACGCCACATGGAGAGAACAGTAGGGTACATGCACTTCAAAGTCATGAGAAGTAGAAAACGAAAAAAATGACAGAACTTATCTAGGAATTTGTTTACAAATTGGTTTTTAGGTTTTACTGAGTCTTTCTGTTGAAGTCTTCATTTTTGACCAATCATTATAACTGAATAAAGGATTTAAATATCTGAAAGGTTCTTTGCAACGTAGGTTTTACTAAAAACCCTATTAAAATGACCAGAACCTACGGTTTAGCACCTCGCCAAAAATCTTTCAAGGCCTTCTCGAAATATAGAGTGTTTTTCGAACATGAAATTTTGCGATCAACTTCTTATTAGAGCTTTGGTACGAATGAAACGTTGCGGAAATAGGCTGCTGGTCGCGGGCATTGTCACCCTTGGTTGCGGGCATTTTCTCCCCTGGATGCGGGCATTTTCTCCCCTGGTCGCGGGCATTTTCTCCCTATTTCGGGCATTTTCTCCGCACGCAACGCGCGCCGTGAGATTCGGGCATTTTCTCCGTAGACCGGATTTCGCCGGCGGTCTCTTGCATAGTAGCGCTATACAGTTTTCGAAAGAGAATAATTTGCTCTACGGGAACATGTATTGCATTTCTTTTTTCATCACGAATTTTGTCAGTTTTTAGGTCATTAAAGTGGAGTGTGAAAAAATGGCCATCTGCGCGGTCGCTTCTCTCCGCTTAGGTTTAGAATTTTTGCGCAGTTTTTCATAGCATTTGGAAGACAATGTTCTGTGCTACAGGAACACACGTTGACGCTCTTTGCTCATTTGTCCTTTATTGATTTTTAGGTCATCAAATTGGGACGTCCGACTTTTCCGTCCGAATTTTTACCGACAGCTCCTGCTCTGGGGTAGACTTTTTTGCTTAGTGTTGTATGTCGTTCGGAAGAGGATGTCTTGCTCAATAAGAATATTCGTCGCGTTTATTGGCTCATGGTGATTTCTGTCGAATATCAACAAAATTCCAAAACGAGAAAAGTCATCCTCACCAACAACTCTTTCTCCATGTTCAGTTGTTGATATTCGACAGAAATCAGCGGGAGCCAATAAACGCGTCACAAATTCACATTGAGCAAGGCATTCTCTTCCGAATGACATACAACACCAAGCAAAAAAGTCCACCCCAGAGCAGGAGCTGACGGTAAAAATTCGAGCGGGAAAGTCGGACTCCCAATTTGTTGACCTAAAAATCAATAAAGGATAAATGAGCAAATAGAACCAACACGTATCATTGTAGCACAGAACATCGCCTTCCAAATGCTATGAAAAACTGCGCAAAATTTTCAAAGCTAAGGGCCCCCACACACTTCTGCTGCAACGCAGCGGCCCTATCCTTAACCATATGGCAAGAACGCAGAGCTCGCCGCCAACGGCGTCGTTGCCCTATCCTTAACCATTGCGGCAAGCGGCGTTACTACAGAAGTGTGTGGGGCCTTAAGCGAAGAGAAGCGACTGCGCAGATGACCACTTTTTCACTTTTCACTTTAACGGCCTTAAAATTGACAACATTCAGGATGAAAAAAACCAATACATGCTCTGATAGAGCTAATCACTCTCTTTCGAAGGCTGTATAGCGCTTTGCAAGAGACCGCCGGCGAGATCCGCAATGAATCGTTGAAAAAAAAAAAACGGCGTAGACTTATGGGACAACTTAATATTTATTTACTATGACAGACAGGTGTAGATTTGCAAGTCACCCACGAAATCGCTTTTTCGCGGGCACTGCTGGGTATTCCAAAAATGGCAGAGTGTTGTCGCCCAGTTTCGGCTTGCAGTGGACTCGAAAGGAATCCAGACCACCGAGCTAACGCGTGTGCTGATGAAATTCTGGCCCACATTCGGGTTAAAATGGAAAAGTTTACACGAATTCGGTTTAAAATGAACGGAACAACATCCCTGCACTACTTACAAGCGGAGTATACATATTATTTATATGTTACCTCCGAGCTCGTCATGGGTTACCTGGCCACAAATTTTTGCCATTTTTGGACTAACCATTGATCCGCAGCAAAAACGAATTTCACTCCTTGTTAGATGCCCTACAAGATCATACAGGTCCTGATGAGAATCGTTGGGGCAATTTTACAGACATCCCTTGTATGACACCGTTTTAGTGAAAGGAATACGAGTACTCATCCCGTATACGGGTGAGTGCTGATCGGTCCCACTAGGTGTGGATGTTGCGTTCGAACGGCGCCGGTGGTGTAATGGCGTAGAACGTTTCCGCCCGGTGAGATTGAGCTGCGGGTTCGAGTCCCGCCTGGCGCTGGAAGTTTTGATCGTAACAAAACATCGTTATGACAGCTTACAACCTCGATACCAGCCACTTGAGGCTTAAGGAAACTGATTTGAAAGGAATGGAGTTCGTATCCCCCAAGACATTCTTCCTCACTGTTTAGGAGTTTTTTTTCGCATAGGTTTTCCCAAAATTAACGGTTTCCTTCTGCCTGTGTTATAAAATGTCTATTTTTGCTTTGGATACTTTTTTTTGCATAAAAAGTGTTTGGTTTAAAGTGAAAAGTGTCCAGTTGAAAACGAAACGTGTCTCGTTTAGTTGTTGAAAGACTACTGTAACGTTTTTCTTCAGGTTCAACGACGACGTCGTCGCTCTTCGGATCGACCACGACGGCAACGACCACCTCCACTGCGCCATCCGTCTTCGGGGGATCAGCATCAACCGCCCCGTCATTATTTGGTGGAGGCGGTGGCTCCGGCGGAACCTCATTGTTCGGCACTTCGACTACCTCCAACGCGGCGGCTCCATCTCTGTTCGGGTCTACGACAACGACATCGGCAGGCGGATCGTCACTATTCAGCAACGCCAAGCCATTCGGCTACTCGATGTTTAGCTCAACGGCAACGACAACAGCCCCAAGTAGCGGCGGTGGCGGCTTTTTCAGCGCCTCCACAAACGGTCCTGCCACTGGCTCGTCCGTTTTCGGCGCCACGACAACAGCGCCGAGCACCGGCTCCTCTGGGCTTTTTGGAGCGTCGACGAATGCGACCACTACTGGATCGTCGTTATTCGGCTCGAACACCGCACCTTCCGGTGGGCTCTTTGGTGCACAGGCAACGATTACCGCATCGACGGGACTTTTCGGAAACGCGAAACCGACTTTCGGCTCTGCGACGACCACAACTTCTACTCCCATGTTCGGCAGCACTACAAATGCCGCCCCAACGACTGGTCTGTTTGGAGCTCCGTCTAGCACCACAGCCTCACTGCTAGGCGGATCAACTACCACCACGTCGTCTGGGTTATTTGGAGCTGCCCCTGCTGCTTCGACGACGACGTCTATGTTTGGGGCTCCGGCTGCAAGTACAACTTCATCGTCGATGTTTGGATCAGCCGCTGCTCCATCGTTATTCGGCTCGACGGCAGCTACAACTACTTCCAGTGGCACACCCCTCTTCGGTGCTCAGCCGACGGCAGCCACCTCTGCTCCATCGCTGTTCGGCCAAGCAGCCACTACCACCTCTGCTGCTCCATCACTGTTCGGATCCGCTTCTACCGCCTCAACTGCGACTCCGCTTTTCGGCTCGACTACCACGTCGGCGTCAAGCGGCACCTCGCTGTTTGGCGCGACTACAACCAGCGCAGCTCCGTCGTTGTTCGGATCGCAGGCCACGACTACTGCTCCTGCCACCTCCGCACCATCTCTGTTTGGAGCATCGACTACAGCTGCTACCACGGCCACTCCTTCGTTCTTTGGCAGTTCGACCACATCAACGACGGCTCCACCGCTTTTCGGCGCCACTTCAGCAGCAGCTACCACCGCTGCTCCACTCTTCGGTGCACCCGCAACAACATCTGTTCCTTCCTTGTTCGTCACGGCGCCTACTACAACCGCAGCCACGACGTCGGCACCTCCACCTCTTTTCGGTGCAGCAGCCACGACAACCACGTCGACACCCTTATTCGGCGCTGCTGCGACCACATCTGCCGCCACTACTGCAGCTGCAGCTCCGCTGTTCGGCCTTGCTGCCACAACCGCGCCAACTACTACCTCAGCGGCTCCCTTGTTTGGCGCAACAACATCAGCTGGCACAGGGCTGTTCAGTTCCGCAGCCAAGACCACCTCGTCCGGTGGCCTATTGGGATCACTATCGGCGCCGAAGACAACGGCTTCTGGTGGATTATTTGGCTCGGCTGCTACTACAAGCGCTCCTTCGACGACCACAGGGCTGCTGTTTGGCGCGAAGACCACCGCCTCAACGACTACTCCACTTTTCGGTGCGAAGACGACTGGTGCACCGTCGCTGTTTGGAGCTGCAACATCGCTGGGAGGTGAGGGCTTCTTTGAGAGGACGCGTTTGGGTCTGGATGGTCCTTAGCGATCGACTATATCTATTTATTTATTTATCCTGCTCGTGAGCAAAACATCAAAAATAAAAAACAAAAAAAAAACAAAAAGTAAATAACACGAGAACATGTTATTAAATAGGGCAGCACAAATAGTGATAACTATTAGGTTGGAAAAAAAGTCTTTTTATTTTTTTCAAAGATTTATTACTTCACAACTACAAAGTCAAATCAATTGAGATAAACTCTATTTTGTTCTACTACACTTCTCCAAAGACGTGGTAATTTTTCTAATTCCTCTCGCGTAAAAGACTGCAGTTCTGAAGTCGAATCACCGCTGAATCCAATTTTTGAGGTCCTCGTCCGTTTCAAAATATTTCTCTCCAATTTCTTGCTTGAGAGCGTGGAAGAAATAGCATTCGGGAGGGCCGAGGTCAGGGCTATACGGTGGATGTGGCATTACCTCCCAGCCCAGCTTCTTTATTGTTTCTCTTGTGAGTCTTGCAGCATGTCGCTTTGCGTTGTCATGCAGGATCATCACCTTCGACTTCTCAGGCCTCTTTTCTTGGAAAGCTGCGGCGACTTTGTGGAGTTGGCCACTGTATGTGGCAGCAGTAAGTGTCTCTCCACTTCTGAGAGTTTGCCGATAAATCACTCCTCTGATATCCACCAAACACTCAAGAGAATCTTCCGTTCGTGAACATTGGGCTTGAGATCAGACTTAGGGCTCTCTCCCTTTTGTACCCATTGCCTTTTCCTCGGAAGTTGGCACACAGAACCCAGGACTCTTCGCCTGTCACAATCCGCTGAAGAAACGATTTTCTTCCTTATCTGGACAGAAGAGAAGCAGCGATGGAGAGCCGTCGACCTTTCTGAGTGTCTGACAGGGCATGTGGAATCCAAGCTCCAAATTTCCATGAAAGCCAAGATTCTTCAGATGGATCCCCACTATCCTATGAGACACTTCGAGCTTCTCTGCCAGCTGACGTGTCGTCTGCCAACTATCGGTACGAAGAAGATGGTGTAGTTCACTGTCGTCCAATCCAGTTGGCCTTCCTGACCATGCTTTGCCCTCAGTGAATAATTTCCCTTTAAAGACTTTCCGAACCACTCATAACAGGCGCGATGAGTAGTAGATCCCAAGCCATATATGTGGTTAATTTGGTCTGCTGCCTGACGTGCTGTGGATTCTTTAATGAATTCTTGAAGAATGCCGTGCTGAAAACGGGAATGAGGTAGATCTGGCATTGAGTTCGGAAGATTGGATGGATAACGAATTACAAGAAGAGTCTTAACCTGTGTCTGCGTGCGAACGGTAGACAAGTGTGATAGGATTACGAAATCAGCAATCAACATTAGCTAGTGCGTTTACAAGGGGAAGGGTAAAAAAAATTTCGAAGTGTGAAGAGACTTTTTTTCCAACCTAATAGATACTGCATGGACAGTCACGTTTGATTGAATACCGTATGATACGATAAATAATTGAACGTGTTTCTCTTGGCTGATTTCAAGATGGAAAGCACACTGGCACATGTCACGAAGACGCACCACAGGGGTGCGGGAACGCTCTGCTGCTTCTCCAGGCAGCCAGTCAGAGGCTCAGCTGCTCCGGCAGGGTATATGATTGGCTGCCGCGGTTGCTTTAGGAGCAACGGCGCGTTACCGCTATCATTCTTCGCCCTCTCTGTGGTACGTCTTCATGCCAGGTTCCTGCTAATATGGTGAAAATGTGAGACATTTCTTTATTGGGGCAGGCCTTTGGACCAACGAATGGGCAGCGCTGTGCTCTCATGGCTCCAAAGTTTTAAAAAACTGCACCCAAGCTTCGTCCAATGTAAAAAAGTACGAATAAGAAATAGAGAAGAATGTGGACTCAAAATAATAGCAACAGTTCTTCAATGATTAGAAACCTGCAAAAAGTGAATTCTTTTTGGGTACCAGTTATTCTTGATTTAAGATGAAAAAGTCTACGATTCTTATTTTGTCATGCTAGGTTACGCAAGCTACATTATTCATTACTAATTTTGTTTCAGTATTTATGGTACACCATGAATGGATGTAGATCATTCTAGATGCTTAAAGGTACTAGTCGTTAATCTGGCCTACGTAGGAGGTGGAGACACACCAAGGTAACAATAAAGTAGGCAACATTGGATGGATGTGCCAGTCAGATGACGATTGTACAGTAGATGCCCTGATTGGCTTGCCGCATTCCTGCTTCCCATGAAGGTCACATTAACCAGTACTTTTGTGCATTCAGAGTGGTCCATTTGTATTGTAACAGTACTAGTCATGGGTAGGGTAGGCTCTTACTGTTACTATCGTCGCCTATTTCTTAGCCATAGGCCTTGTAAAAAGGTCGAAAAATTGTTTAGAAGTTTGTGGAGAAAGAACTACGCTAAATTCTGCGGCTATACCATTTCCAATAGCTCTCTGTTGACCACAAAAGAGCAGCCCAAACAGCACCATCAGCGGGTCTTACAGTATCCTCACTCCTTAGTGTTTCCTGCTTAGGTGCCGCTCCGACTACCACTACTCCATCGTTAGGGCTAGGAGGAACAACACAAACTGGTAAGTCGATTTTGGGCTCACTAGCAGGTAAAGGCCTGTTCATACTTCGCGACGGGAGCGGCGGAAGCGATTGGTTGGCCGGGCAAATCTTACGTATAGACTTTTACTGGGCGATCGCTCGAGAAAAATCGATACGTATGATTTACCCGGTCAACCAGTCACTCCTGTCGCCAAGTATGAGCAGGCCCGAAAGAACAGCCATGACATTGGAATCATTCAGGTTTCGGCACCACTCCAGGTATGGGCACCACAGCCGCTGGAGCTGCAGCCGAAAAAGAAACCGTTCGTGACGGTGTCGTTCCGAAGCCAATACGCGAAGTGGCCATTCAAATAAGGTTCGACCATAGTCAACCCGCTCCTTTCAAAAGCTTCATATAATTGGTCTATTTTAAGAGAGAAACTGAAGGAGAACCGTAAACTCGCTGACGAGTTCACATCGAACTCCAGTGACTTGACGATAAAGGTGAAGGAGCAACTCAAAGAGGTGGGTGCATGTTTTTTGTTTTTTTGCTTTTTGTTGAAAAACGCAAATAAATAAATGTGTGGCATAGGTTTTGCTAGAAGCCCAATTTGCGTAGTAAGATATCGCTCCAGGTCGAACACAAGCTGTGTGAGGTGTACAGCAAGACGGTCGAGAGCGACATGAAGTGCGCCCAACTCGGTAGACGTATCGAAAAGGACTTGCATCTGGGCGATATCGCACAGCGTGTGCAAGAATCGGCCAGCAAGAACGTCCACATCAGTTCCCATACGCAGATCATTGAGCAAGTTTTAATTATTTATTTATTTTAGCCAATAACCACAGCAGAAACGAGGTAGGAAAAATTGAAATCGTTTTGAAATTGGCCATGCTATAACTCTATTAAAGCGTTACTTGCCGGAATTGGAATTGGCGCAGCTCGAGGACGGCCCAAGATTTTAATTATAGCGGTTAAGTAATTAATTAAGTTGATTGAGGGGCTTTTGTTTCGGTTATTTGACTAACGAGCCGGTGACTAGAGCCCTGGCTCACAACTGTACCTGGGTTCAGTTTTGCTTGGGCGGGTCTAGATACACTCTCGAAGTTCTGCAAATACATTTACAAATACAATAATTTTTACAAATTCAAATATGTATCCAGTCAAGATTGATACGATATTGACTTCGCACAACATTCTTCTCATTTTTATGCTTGTGCTAAAATATATTTCTTCAGGTCTTTTCAAAACTGATTCGACATATTTTTATTATATTCCATCTTATTTCTATAATATGTTGTGTTTTAATGTCTCGCGTTGAAACTCTGAATACTCAGAAATTTCATCTCTATTTCCCAATTGTGGTTCAGAGTGATATTACACGTTATTCTCACGGCTTTGTTAGTGTTAATTGTTATATTTATTGTTACTCTGAGGGGCGCGGCGCGTGTAGCGCAGTCGGAGGAGGCGCGACTGTCGCGTGCACCCGATACCAGGTTCCTGGTTCGGATTTCCCGCCCAGGCCAACCAAGCCTTCCATCCCTCCGGGGTCGGTGAATTGGTACCA
Organism: Heligmosomoides polygyrus polygyrus; assembly: GCA_947396885.1. Classification (NCBI taxonomy): domain Eukaryota; kingdom Metazoa; phylum Nematoda; class Chromadorea; order Rhabditida; family Heligmosomidae; genus Heligmosomoides; species Heligmosomoides polygyrus. The sequence continues at coordinate 4,260,031 of OX377205.1, read as the reverse complement.
GACTTGTCTGGGAAGGATAAAGCGCTGACTTGTTCATCGGCTGGCCACCGCAAGTCATTGTATGGCCAAATACGCATTCATGTCGCCTCCACGACATCCCGTAGAAGTAGAATGCGCTGGCGCATCCCAGAAGGGATTGAGTAACGCCGTCCTTTATCCTTTTATTGTTATTCACGATACTTTTGAGAGTACTGTGCATTTTTAGTATCATGAGCGCACTTTGGTGCATTAATAAGATCAAGTTAAAATAGAAATCAAGTATGGTTTTGACACTTTAAGAGCATGTCAAAAGGTGTAGTATAGTTATGCCTTTAAAATTTTTCGAATATCCGGATGATTTGGAATTCTCAGAAAATTTCGAAGATTCGAATGCAGATATTTTCGAAGAACTACAGTTTTCTGAATATTCGAATTCGAGTACGTTCGAAGAACGCGATTTTTTAAATATTCGAATTCGAATGCATTCGAAAAAGGCGATTTTTTTGGATGTCCTTTTTCGAATTCATTTGAAAATGCAATCTTCTGAATAGTGGAATTCAAATTCACCCAAAAATGCGATTTTTGCTGCGATTCAGATTCGAATGTATTCGAAAAAACTCGATTTTTTGAATATTCGAATACGATACCTATTTGAGTAGGTCATTCGGGCACTATTGTATGTAGTAGTGTATCTACATCGAACCCACTATTAGGTGCCCAATTTTTAGCTCCTAATACATTGGAGTGTGTTATGATTGAGATATGATTGAATACCAGGCTGTCCAATAATTCCTGTCCGAAAATGTTCAAAATTCTATAATTTTCCTTAGAAGTGTTATAATATCAGGCAGGTGTAAAAACCTTCTACAAAGTTCTCCAGAGTTCCACGCTAGGGGTATATAAGTCGCAGTCGCCACGTCTAGCTACCAGTACAAGCTAAAATGGACCAAGGTCGAATTCGTACGTTCGTATACTACGAGTGGCTGCTGGGCAACGACACAGGCACCGCGGTCGCCAACATCTGCAGAGCGTGCAAGGAGGATGCAGTGTCCCAACGCGCAGTCAGACGCTGGTTCAATCGTTTCGAGAGCGGCGACACGAGCCTCAAGGACAGGGAACACCCGCTGAAGATCATGCCCTGCTGCTGGTGGGACGCCAGGGGCAGGCTGTACTTCGAGCTGCTCCCGCAAGGCAGGACGGTCACCGCCTCCATCTACACCGATCAGCTCGAGAAACTGGCCGCCGCCATCCGAGAAAAGCGTCCCCGACGGGCCTCGGTCCAGCTGCTGCACGACAACGCGCGCCCCCACGTGGCGAAGGAGACCCAGCAGAAGTTGGCGACGCTCGGCTGGGAGACGGTTGCCATCCGCCGTATTCCCCGGACCTCGCCCCCTCCAGCTACCACTTGTTCCGCCCGCTGAAGCACCATTTGGCCGGAAGAAACCAACTACGACAACCTCAAATCCGACATCGCGGACTTCTTCGAGTCGCAGCCGCCGGAGTTCTGGGCGAAGGGCATCGGCGACCTGCCCAATCGATGGGCCACTGTTGTGGATAACTGTGGTGATTATATTGTTGATTAGACTTGTTTTTCAATAAAGTTGAAAAAAATTAAAATTGAATTAAAATTGTGAAATTTTCGGACAAGAATTATTGGACAGCCTGGTATTTAAGAGAAATCCAATTTCGTTCATAAATTTTGTAGCTGAATATTGCTGAGTTTTAGGTACATGGTCGATATCATCCGTGAATATGATGAAGCCGTTAATCATTACCAGGATATGGTGGAGGATATCCGTAACAAACTGAATGACGCACTCAATGGAAAGGTATGCTGTTATTATGAATGGTGTTTGTGACTATTTCGATTTTTTTGCTGACGATATATATATATATATATATATATATATATATATATATATATATATATATAGGATCAAAATAATCATTTTCGGATATCCCGGTGGGATATTTGTGCGCCACACATTACTGTGGGAGCTACCTGTGTGTTTAGTTTCCAGTGGATTAGTAATCTATTCGGACCATTTGAATGCGTCATTTTTTCTCAAGCCCCAGATAAATGGATCATGCGGATATTGACATTTTTGAAAAGCCCGGACTTTAGGGTGATTCAGATAACGGCGATTTCGGCTAGAACAATTCTCGGATGATTCAGGTGACTGATTTTTTAGGGTATAGGATCTCCGATTTGGATAAGCCGTTCGTTTTCTGATCAAAATCAGATGTCTGAATCATTGAAAGGTCTGGTCTGGTAAAAATCACCCCATCTGAATTGAGTTAAGATTGCAAACCTCGGATAAATGGACGCGACCATCCGAGGTTTGCAAAAAATGACGGATCCGAATTATCCGAATCGGCGTCAGATCCAATATATAGCACTTGGCCTGTACTATGAGTTGTACCGGCCAGTTGATGAGCAAGTCAGCGCTTTATTCTTGGCAGAGAGGTCTAGTGCCAATTTACCGATCCCGAGCGGTGGAATACTTGGTTGGCTTGGGCGAGAAACTCGAAACCCGAATCCATCAGAAATCGGGAGAATTGGCGACATGTGGCTCCTTATCCATCTTCTTTTTTAAGTAATAGGAAACGGTGGCGAGGAAGAAAGTTTGTCTGAGACTGCTTCTTTCTAATTCTTCGATTGGAAAGTTCCAAATTCTAATTAAATTTTAATTTGTTTGGACATTGAAATGAGGATAAAAGTTTAAGGCCTGTGTTAATAAATTCTTCTGAGGGATGCATAATGCGTTTTGCTCTTATGAGGCGCATTGTGGAATGGATCTAGGCGCATATTTGGTCTACATAATGTGTTGCTGTGCCAGATGATTGGCGAATCAGTGTTTTATCGTTCCCAGACGTCGACTAATTGACCTAAAAGGGAAGAAAGGTTTAGTCGGCCTACACGATACCCGATATTTGAACGGTTGTGGATGCAAATAAGGGCCAGTGGCTCCTTTGGCTGTGCATCACATGCCATAAATTGTTATAGTGAAGGTGTTAAGAGAAAAATATTAAATTTGTGATTATTCCAGTCGTCAATGACCGTCGCCGATCTGAAGGTAATGCTATCACGTTTCGACGTTGCGTTCAGTCGAGTGGCTACTAAGCTGTTTGAAGCGTCACGCAAAGTACAGGTGCTTTTTTCAACTGCTTATTTGTTTTTCTGCACTGTGTTTAATATTATAGAAAACAATATATAGGGCATCGAATCTGTCCTAGTTGGGAGGGTGCAGCGCTAAGGGGTCAGTTGCGTCCAACCTTCCACGACACTGCGCCATGTTCTCAGAGCTCGCATAACTACTCTAGCGTTGTTTAGCAGCAGCTAAAGCTCTGGACAATTTTGACGGAGAGAATGAAGAGTGAATGCACCGCATGTCTCCTTCTGACTAGGATAGATCCTTGGACATCTTTAAGTGTGTAAAATTGCGCTGCTTATAGCATTAAAAGCTCCAAAGCACGTAGATTCATGTTTGTTTCCTACCAAGAAAGGCTAACGCCAAAAATGGCCCAAATTTTCCGAAATCTGCACGTCTACTGCTTAGTAGACGTGCAAGGAGACTAAGAAAACTGCAGTGTATGGTTTTCCTCTAACTAAATCTCTGTATTAAAGGACGCCAAGTCGGTCATGACCGCGGACGGCTCACTGTATCTACCTCGCGAGACTGCGAGACGACGTGGCGAAGCGCCGCAGTCGTTCAACAGACTTCGTGGCAACGACTTTGTACCATCGCAATCGTCGATCGCTGAGCTAGGAAGGCAGCTGAAACCGGCTGCAACTGGTGCTCCTGCTGGAACTGGAACTGGTAGGTCATTCATGCAGTCAGTTAGGATGAATGGATAACTGGACGGTGTTGCTCAATCCCGTTTTGGATGCGCGATGTATTCTACTTCTATGGGATGCCGTAGAGGCGGTTTGAATGCGTATTTAGCCATACTGTGACTTGCGGTGACCAGCCGATGAACAAGTCAGCGCTTTATTCTTCCCAGTCAAGTCTGGTACCAATTCACCGACCCCGGAGGGGTGGAAGGCTTGGTTGGCCTGGGCGGGAACTCCGAACCAGGAACCTGGTATCGGGTGCAGGCGACAGTCGGCGCCTCCTCCGACTGCGCTCCCCGCGGAGTCTTTATACAACAGCCGGCACACTCCCGATTCAGGGTCCTTCTAGGCTTAGATATGGGATCCGATTCGTAGGGCGACTCCGAAAATTGATTTTTCGATACATGTCTGAAATGCGCACAGCAGAAGAAGGTAGGAACACGCCAGCCAATAAGAACGCATTCAGAGAGGGTGTGTATGGAAGGTACCCTGATTGGCAGCCATGTATTCTGTCAGTACTCGGTTTGTTATGATTGGCCGGTGCGTTCCTTTATTTCAGTGCGGTGCACATTTCCGACATGTACCGATATGTCATTGTTGGGTGCGTGTAGCGCAGTAGGAGGTCGGAGGAGTCAATGTATGGCCAAATACGCATTCAAATCGCCTCAACGATATCCTGTAGAAGTAGAATGCGTGGCGCATCCCAAAAGGGATTGAGTGACGGCGTCCTTTATCCTTTAAGTTTTGACGTACCCTTGATGATATGCATACAGGCCTGAAGAAGCTGTTAAACAGCGAAACCTTGTCAGTAGAGCATTAAATAAGAACGTGAGTTACTTGACGGTTTATCAGCCGACTTCGTTTCAGGCCTGTTCGGCTCGACAACTGGAGGATCCTTATTCGGATCGGGTACGACTGCTTCGAAACCGTTCTCGTTTGCAACCACATCAAGTGGAGGCACATCGTTGTTTCCTTCACTCACGACATCAACCGCTGGATCGCTGTTCTCGTCGCTGACATCGACGGCGCCAACTACGTCAAAGCCGACGCTTAGTTTTGGATCGACGTTCTCGAACAATTCCAGTGGACTGTTGTTCAGCAGCAAGAAGTAGCCGGTACATTTCGGAAGAGATCGCTGTACTAGTTGTTAATGTGGCCTACATAGAGAGGAACCGTTCAGACCCGCTCTTAGTGGCAAGCCTGCTTGTTGCGGTTCAATTGTTCTGGTACGTCCTTTCCGTAATGTAGACCACATTAACGACCAGTGCAGGGATCGCCATGTTAACTTCCACATTGGTCTTGACTCGACGGGAATTTCATGATATCTGTATTATGGTCACTTTTATTCCGAATTCCTTGTAACCTCATCATCTTGATGTTCGAAAAGTCGATGTTCTCTTTGTGAAGAAAGTGTTAATTACATCTTTCACCCCCCCCCCCCAACTCAACCTGTGCTAGTTAGAAGCGTACTTCGTTTTCAAGTTGTTGGTATGTTTTATGTTCTCAGTGTTACTGTTTGCCCTGGTGAAGTGCTTACAGGCGTTCATGTTAGCCTATCATGTATCTCCTCAAATTGTATGAGGTTTCTCGCCGAATATTTGAATGAAAAATAAATGAAGTACTAGTACCCTTAGAGAAGTAGTGGATAAACCAAGATACCTTTGAAAAACGTTAGGGTAAGGGTGTGAGGAAGCTTTACTGATCAAGTGGTACCATCGGTGAAGTCTGCCTGGGTGTGGCCACAATCGGCCAATCAGACACATTGTTTGCGGCTCTGATAGGTGATTGGTTGTGCCTTCTTCTATTCATAGTTCCCAACTGAATCCGTCGTGGAAAGTATCGCCTGTGTCGCTAGTCGTCCCGTTGATCGTCAAATTGGGCCAGCAGCGTTTCCGTTCGTCCCTGTCGCGTGCCAGAGTGCCCCAATGGATCTTCCTCGCTCGAGGGACACGAAGAGCGTCATAGCGGTCGTTCAGGGCTTTCAAGAAGTCCGACCATTGCGTCGGTGGGCGTCCTGGTGTCCTCTTGACGTCCCGCGAAATCTCGTCGGTGACGGCTTGTCTAGCGGGTGTCTGCGAAGCGCATTACGTGGTCGGCCCACCTAATTTTCGACGACTTGGACCATGCGACAGTGTGAAAAACATCAACAAACAACGTTTGACGCGAATATACAACCATCCTATAAATCAAGCAGTGCAACACCAATAGTATCCATCGTCGAGAAATTTCCGGATTACCTGTGACAACCTATGCACATGCATTTCTTAGGATGCCCTACAAGCTGCAGTGAGTTTTTAAGTGTTAAATTACAAAGAGGCACAGATCGGAGCTATCCTAGTCGGGAGGGGCAGCGCTAAGACGTCAATTGCCTCCAACGCCCCACGATAGGACACCACGTTCTTTGAGTCCGCAGTCCACATCATCGTATAATTTGGCAGCAGCTGAAGACCTAAGTCGATTTCATGCGAGGGGTGGAAAGTAAAACATCGCATACCTCCCCCCCCCCCCCCCGACTAGGACAAATCCTACAAATCAACACGGTCACTTTATGGAGAAATTATAACAAGTATTCAAGTGAGACACAATAAATGGGGAGTCCTGTATCACCTGTCGTCCCGTTGATCATCGACTTGCTCGAGCGGGCGCCAGCAGCGTCTCCATTCATCCCTATCGCGTACCAGAGTGTTCCAATGGATCCTCCTCGCTCGAGGGACACGAAGAGCGTCATATCGTTCGTTCAGAACTTTCACGAAAAAGTCCGACCAACGCGTTGGTCGTCGTCTTGGTGTTCTCTTGATATCCCATAAATCGATTCGGTGACGACCCTCGTCTAGCGGGTGTCTGCGGAGCGCGTTGCGTGGTCGGCCCACCTAATTTTCGACAACTTGGCCCATGCGACAGCGTCTCTCATCTTCAAACGAAAAATTGGAAAGTATACGAGCCGATTAATGCCAAACGATTGTGTCGCGTTGGCTGATGTGTAGTATTCTTTGCTCGGCGACCAGGCAGTCTTCCGTCGTAGACTACGAAGAGGCCCGTACATCGGTCCGTTGTGCACGGCCAGGCAGACTTCACCCGATGATGCCGTAACTTTGAATCGAGAATAAGAGCCAACATTTAAAGGGACGAAAACGTACCATTCTGTACCAGCTACAAGCAACTGAGGAAGCGCTGTACTGTCCCGCTGCGATGCTTTCAATCTCAGGAAGTGCCCGAAATCCTGGGGAATCTAATACCAGAAGGACACTGATTTGTTATGAGGGTACCATTATACTTTTACTTTTAAATTGTGTTTATGAAAAAGAATGAGTTATACTTTGACTAATACAAGGCGCGAGAAGTGGCATAGTCGGAAAAGGCGCCAGCTGTTTCATGCACTCCGATTCAAGGTTGTAAGTTCGAGTCCCGGCTAAGTTGTCCAAGCTTTCCATCTCTTTGTGGCAGTTAAATTGGTACAAGCTTGTCTGATATTGATAAAAGACACTTGACCTGTTCACCGTCTGACCCTCTCAAGTCGTTGTATAGCCCAAATACGCGTTCAAATCGCCTCCATGACATTTCATAGAGGTACCAGGCTGTCCAATAATTCTTGTCCGAAAATTTCACCATTTTTAATTTTTTTTCAACTTTCTTGAAAAGCAAGTCTGTTCAACAATATAATCACCACAGTTATCCACAACAGTGGCCCATCGATTGGGCAGGTCGCCGATGCCCTTCGCCCAGAACTCCGGGGGCTGCGACTCGAAGAAGTCCGCGCTGTCGGATTTGAGGTTGTCGTAGTTGGTGAATTTTCCTCCGGCCAAATGGTGCTTCAGCGGGCGGAACAAGTGGTAGTCGGAGGGGGCGAGGTCCGGGGAATACGGCGGATGGGCAACCGTCTCCCAGCCGAGCGTCGCCAACTTCTGCTGGGTCTCCTTCGCCACGTGGGGGCGCGCGTAGTCGTGCAGCAGGTGGACCGAGGCCCGTCGGGGACGCTTTTCTCGGATGGCGGCGGCTAGTTTCTCGAGCTGATCGGTGTAGATGGAGGCGGTGACCATCCTGCCTTGCGGGAGCAGCTCGAAATACAGCATGCCCTTGGCGTCCCACCAGAAGGCCTCCCGCTGAGCTCCCTGTCCTCGAGGCTCGTGTCGCCGCTCTCGAAACGATTGAACCAGAGCCTGACTGTGCGTTGGGACACTGCATCCTCCTTGCACGCTCTGCAGATGTTGGCGACCGCGGAGCCTGTGTCGTTGCCCAGCAGCCACTCGTAGTACATGAACGTACGAATTCGACCTTGGTCCATTTTAGCTTGTACTGGTAGCTAGACGCGGGGACTACGCCTTATATACCCCTGGCGTGGAACTCTGGAGAATCTTCTAGAAGGTTTTTACACTTGCCTGATATTATAACACTTCTAAGGAAAATTATAGAATTTTGAAAATTTTCGGACAGAAATTATTGGACAGCCTGGTAGAATGCGTGGCGCATCCTACCTAGAGGTGCCGTTATAAGTGGAATCGGAGGAGTCTGCTAAAAATAGAGGAAGGAGGTCCACTCCTCTTTCTCCTCAGAGCTTGGGGTCGATTAATGCAGGCGGGTATAAATGAGAGGGGGGTCACTCAATCCCTTGTTGGGATGCGCCAGGCATTCTATTCTACGCCGTGAAGGAAATGTGAATGCGTATTTGGCCTATACAATGACTTGCAGTGGCTAATCTATGAACAAGTCGGTGCTTTATCCTTCCCAGTGAAGGCTGCAAAGGAATAGAATACTTGGTTGGTTTGGGATGCACAGTTCGGGCAGAAGGATATAGAAAGGGTCGGCTGGCCACAGGAAGTCATGCCTATGTCAATTATTCACAATCAGTCCTCTTGCCTCCGTGATACTCCATACAAGTAGAATGCATGGCGCATCCCAGGGTTGAACACCCATCTCTGTACCACCTGTCCAGACAAAATTTAGGATGTCTTAAGGCCTGCTCATACTTCGCGACAGCAGCGACAAGAACGACGAGAGCGCAGCGTGCGCGAAAGTATGAACAGGCGAGAGCAGCGATTGGAGCGACTAGAACGACGGAGCGACAGCGTCAACGCTCAAGTATGAACACTTTTCGGCAGCGCGCTCGGTTTTAATCGATTTCCATGTTTTCCACAGGCGACTGGAGCGCAGCGCACGTGGCGTGCGCGGCGTGCGGAGCGCGCGGAAGTGTGAACAGGCGACAGAAGCAGCTGGAGCGACAGCGCCAGCGCTCGAGCATGAACGACACGGCACGCGCTCGGTGTTAATCGATATGCATGCTTTGCACCGGCGACGAGCCGCTCTTGTCGCGAAGTATGAACGAGCCCTTAAAAGTGAATGCATGCGTCCAGGGTCTGTTCGATCTAGTAGATCAGGAATAGAGAGGGGATTTTCTGCTATTTGGGTTAGAAATGGATCACGAGTTCAGAATAGCCAAGGAGTAGGTCTAAAGAAAGAAATCCACTATGTATATCTTTCGTATTTTGGAAATTTTACCATAGCCAAAGCAGGCTTAGATGTCCTCCTACAGTTGTACTGTACACATTTGTGCGCTGAGCTTCTTTGTTTAATTTTTTTCGACAACTTCTCTGGATTTTCTCAAGAAAATGAGGTTAGCTGTTTAGAAAATCAAAGCACAGTGCTAATACTCAATGATTTACTGACATTCAAAATAACTGTTGGACAAAGTGATGCATGATAAACGAAAGCAACGAACTCAACTACTATGTACAACAACAGCAAAAATAGAGGCGCATTATTTTACGCCCTATTTTGAAATTTTTTGAACATGAACGAGGAGGAAACAATGAAGAATGAAAGAAAAGCATTTAGACAGATGATAACAACAACCCGAGTCATACAATTCACAAACAGCAAGAGAGCAACCGAATTTGAAACAAAAATTTCGCGCAAAATATTCGGGCAGGGTGTGGTGGGGAAGAGGGGCGTCACAATAGAACTTCTAAAAATACGAAAACAAGCGGATATAAACACAATTAACCACAGCACAGATGAAGATGAAGATGTGACCACAGCCACATGACGTCGTTATGGGTTGAAATAAGGTGAGCCAAGGACAAACCTAGCCTAGAGTTCCAGCACCTTATTTAGGTCGTTCTGACCTACGATTGAGCTGCCTGGTTATGAAATATCACTGTACATTACACATTGGATCCGATGCAGATTCGGATAATTCGAATCCGTCACCTCTGTGAAACCTCGAATAATTGGGTCATGCGGACAATGAATGGCGTTTTTGAAAAGCCCGAATTTCGGAGTGATTGAGATAAGGTGATTTTCACAAGAACAGAATTTCGGACAATTCAGATCCTCGTCAGTTCCAATATCGGCGGATATCGGATATCGGATGGATAACAGATTGGCAATCAAAATTAGTTATCAGAATCATACGAACATCAGGTCTGGGCCCGGATTCATGAACGACTTACCGACTGGTAAGTGTAAAATCTACCGCCACTCCACACTCAGCTGCGATTCATGAACGCGCGGCGCGCCGGGGTAGTCAGCGATAAGTTTCGTGGTAAATGCTACCTCGCTAGCGCGTCCGAGAACCCCTAATTTCTGACCTAACGCAACGACTCTGGCCCGCTGCCAACTCATCCGCCAAATCAATGCTCGACTTGAGTTGGCAGCGGGCCAGGGGAAGATGCATTGGGTCAGAAATTAGCGGTGGAGCAAAACCTTTGCTTTGGCGGTCATGAATCAGAAAAGGAGGTAACTTCCCGGTAAATGGCAGGGAAGTGGCCATCGAGGTAAATCGGGTAGGACTTACTGAAAGCCGTGTTCATGAATCGAGGCCCTGGTGAAAGCTACCACATTCTGACGTTTTCAAAGATGCCCCTATCCGCGTAACACATTCATCCCAGATTTTCAAAAAGATGACGAATTCGAATTATTCGAATTGGCATAGGAAGATCCTATGTGTGCTGTACTCGATTGTGAAAGAGTTATAACCCTCACCCTACTGTGCCACGATGAGGACCCAAATATTCATAGGGTAGCAGACCTCTACGTCCTAAAACCTTTAGCGGCAAACTTAAAAGCAGTTCCAACTTAAAAGATCATATCATGGAATTGGCCCGTCTGTGAAACTTGAGGCCTATGCGGCATCCGTTGACCGGCTCCAACCGGTCGACCACGGTTCGCGTGAGCGCCGCCTCCGGCTGTGTACTCGAACTGGGACGTCTGAACGGTTTTTTTATTCATAAACAGAAAAAAGGAGATAAACGAAGCAGCACGAAATAAAAGAACGGTACTGAGTTGGATGTTGTCCTGTGCTCATACAAGGAACTCCGAGATGTGGCCCATATAACTTCTTAATCCAAAACGCCGTCTACCGTAGCCTACTTTACTCAATCGAAATTCAAAAAAGAAACTATTAGGTTGGTAACTAATTTCGTGGACTCTCAAGCGCCTTCAACAAAAGTGTTCATAAACAAATAACAAATAACAGTTTTCAACCAAAGTAAGATCTGTTGGAACGCGGGACTGCTTCCCACTTATCAGCTACCTGGCGCATCCCACAGCTGTAGAATTCTTGTGCTTTTGAAGCCAAGAATCCTTGGAGGTGCATCTTGACATGGACCACATCAATACGTCGTTCTCCAACAAAGAAGTGCCGCAGCGAGCTATGAAGGTGCTAGTCATTTGGCGCACAGCCTGTGCTGTAAGGTGGGTGAGTTAAACGCTCCCAGCTGAGGTCTTCGATTTTTTGAAGCTCCCGATTCGTGGCGTGTGATCTGGCGTTATCTTGCTGATAGATAATTCCGCTCCTGAAAATCTGTCTGAACCGATTCCAGCGGAGTTCAGCCTGCGCGCGGCCAGGTTGAGAAGAGTAGATTACAGCGTTAATGCTGGAACCGTTCTTGACGAGCTCCCAGAAGTTAATACCTTCTCGACACCACCAAACGGAGGGAACGTAGCGAACCGGACGCCTCAAAAAATAGAAGATCTTGACTGGGAGCGTCAAACTCATCCACCTTACCGCCCAGACCTTGCGCCGAGTGACTACCACAGTTTTAGTTCGGTGCAGTACTTCTTGGTTGGAAGACGATTGAATAATGTGGACCGGGTCAAAATGCACCTCCAAAGATTCTTGGCCTTAAAAGCACAATAATTCTATGGCCGTAGGATAGACCAGCTACCTGATATATGGGAAGCACTTCTGCGTTCCGAGGGATCTTATTTTAATTGAAGATTGCCATTAGTTATTTGTTAATAGATACTTTTGCTGAAGATTTTTGAGAGTCCACGAAATTAGTTGCCAACCTAATATGTCGGCCTCGTGACTTACATTCAAAGTCACCCTCCTGAACGAAGTATTGATAGAATTTTCTCGACCACTTGAGAATATAACACTGCCCACTCGTCAGAAAGGCTCACGGCTTAGCCAGAAATGCGTTCCATCTTAAAATCAGCCCAGACCCATAAATTCAATATTATGTAGCTGATGTCCCTTATACGCGCACCGGGTAAAATTCCGACAAATACCAAAAGGAACAAAAAGTCGGTGAACCTACCTTAACAGTATCCATCAGATCCTTGAAGTCATCCTTTGAGTAAGGTGCCGTGTAGAAGAACATATGATCCAGTGCTTTTTCGGCATCGAGTCGTTTACTAGGATCCAGTGTTAGCAGCTCGTCGATCAGACAAACAGCCAGCTCATCCTAAAGAAGGAACTTAATTAACTAGCTGAACACCTTACGAAAATAATGGCAACGTTCGTCCAGCGACGGCCAAAAATTCTGCGCTGAATTTCAAGCAAAAACAAGCGTGTTTGAGTGCTACATTACAAATTGTGAGCCGTTATGTCCCGTGGGCTTTCCCTCGCCCATGAAGCTGCAAACAGAGGCCCTCTCATGGGCCACTTCACGGTGTGCTCTCTGTACTGGTTCACGTTCAGTTTTAGGAGAGATTACGCCACACACTCGTTCCATGCATTACATTGTCTATTGGAATGATAGCATGATTGTTATTTACATGCTTATTAATCCATAAACAGCAAGAACAACCACAATAAAATAAAAACACCATCACTATCTACTGCATTAATGTCAGGTAAACCGCATTTGTCATTGTTATGAGTGTCTATTTTGACTTTATATACGTTTATATTTGCTTCGAAGGGTTCGCGATTTAGAATTAAAAGTGAAAAGTGTGCAATTCACAGTGAAGATCGTTCAGTTTAAAACAGAAGATTTCGGATTTAGAATAAAAATGGTACCAGGCTGTCCAATAATTCCTGTCCGAAAATTTTCAAAATTCTATAATTTTCCTTAGAAGTGTTATAATATCAGGCAAGTGTAAAAACCTTCTAGAAGGTTCTCTAGAGTTCCACGCTAGGGGTATATAAGGCGCAGTCGCCGCGCCTTGCTACCAGTACAAGCTAAAATGGACCAAGGTCGAATTCGTACGTTCGTGTACTACGAGTGTCGTCCGCATCGCAAGGAGTTTCTCGAGGACCTGGTCACTGGGGATGAGAGCTAGGTCCTCTACGACAACGTCGCCCGCCGTGCCGTCTGGATCCCGCGCGGACAAGAGCCGCCGACGACGCCGAAAGCCGACCTGCACCCGCTGAAGATCATGCTCTGCTGCTGGTGGGACGCCAAGGGCATGGTGAACTTCGAGCTGCTCCTGCAAGGCAGGACGGTCACCGCCTCCATCTACACCGATCAGCTCGAGAAACTAGCCGCCGCCGTCCGAGAAAAGCGTCCCCGACGGGCCTCGGTCCACCTGCTGCACGACAACGCGCGTCCCCACGTGGCGAAGGAGACCCAGCAGAAGTTGGCGACGCTCGGCTGGGAGACGGTTGTCCATCCGCCGTATTCCCCGGACCTCGCCCCTCCGACTAGCACTTGTTCCGCCCGCCGAAGCACCATTTGGCCGGAAGAAAATTCACCAACTACGACAACCTCAAATCCGACATCGCGGACTTCTTCGAGTCGCAGCCGCCGGAGTTCTGGGCGAAGGGCATCGTCAACCTGTCCAATCGATGGGCCAGTGTTTTGGATAACTGTGGTGATTATATTGTTGATTAGACTTGTTTTTCAATAAAACTGAAAAAAATTAAAAATGGTGACATTTTCGGACAAGAATTATTGGACAGCCTGGTACAAACTGTAAAACAGAAATGAAATAAAAGCCAACCTTTATATAAACTTTCATTCGTTGAGCCAATATCCTCGGCAAGCCCATTGGCAGCTCCATTCGGTCGAACAGTGGCAATTCGTTGACCTACAATGAACGATCAGCAACATGACATCAATGAATAGAGGAAATTCCATCGAATCTGAAAAAAAAAAAACAAAACAGAGCAAAACAAGTACCAACCTTTTCCCAGGAATCCTTGTCGATTGATCCGCACAAGTTGCAGATCATTGTCAGTTGCTTTTGTTCGGTATCACCTTGCATAATCGGTGAACGAGTCCACAACTCGGCCATAATGCATCCGGCTCCCCACATGTCTATCGACGTGGTGTACTGTCGATCACCTTGAAACCTCACGAACAGATTGACATAATCAAAATGGAAAGGAGGAACAATAATAATTTTGGAGTAAAAGTTGAGTAAATAAATAAAAAATAATTGAAAGAAGAGAGCAATGAAAACCATAAGAAAACAAAAAGCAAAACGCCGGAAGCATACCTAACAACAACTCTGGCGGACGGTACCACAACGTCACTACCCGGTTGGTGTACAGCTGACGTGGATGACCTGTAAGCAGTAAGCATGGAATACATGCATACAGGTTAATAACTAACGGACGGCGCTAATCAGTCTGTTTTTGAATGCGCCATGAATTCCACTTCTACGGAATATCGCAGAGGCTATTTGAATGCTTATTCAATCCATACAATGGCCAGCCGATGAAAAATTCAGCGCTCTACCGTTCCCAGACTAATCTTATACCAGTTAGAGCCCCTCAGAGGAATAGAAAATTTGGTTACTCTTTGCGAGAACCGAACCTCTAAACCGATTCTTCGGTGTGCATGAAAAAGCCAGAACCTCAATCCACTACGATACGCTGCCGTTATGTCAAAATCTGGGCATAAATGCAGTGGGTTGATGATCATGTTCACGAATCCGCCGTCTTCAGTGCCTTGAGAGGTCGGAGACGTCCACAGTACTACCCGTCAAGTACCCGTTTCATAGAACGGAGTACTAATCTCAACGAAAATAGTGACAAAATCCGATACTCAGTTTCAAGTCGGCGGCTAGCCTTCCAGGCGGGTGCCGGAGAGGACCTCCAAACACCCCCAGATGGATGAAGACGTGGGTGAATGAGCTTCGGCATTCCGACAGCGCTCGACTCAAGCACCCTGTGGTTAAGATCATTTACATTGAAACTTACGGTGCTCTGCGAACGGTGCCAACTCTTCGATTACCGCTAGACACTTCTCCTTCCGGTTATCACAAGTGGCATATTAGCGAGCAAGAGAGCGCTTTGGATCGCAGTGAGATCCCCAGATCAACCGAAAGGAGGAGTATCTAGCAGTAATCCAAGAGTTGGCGTCCTTCGCAGAGCTCTTTGAGTTTCAATGTACATAATCTTATCCACAGATTGCCTGAGTCGAGCGCTGTCGGAGAGCTGAAGCTCACTCACCCACGTCTTCGTCCATCTAGGGTGTTTAGTGGTCCTCTTCGGCACCCACCTGGAAGGTTAGTCGCCAATTTGAAATTGAGTATCGGGTTTTGTCACTATTTTCATTGAGATTAGTACTCCGTACAATGAAACAGTGGCTATTATGGACGTCTCCGACTTTTCTAGGCACTGAAGAAGGCGAATTCACCAAGACGTAAAATGAATAAAAGTTGATAACAATCTTGCTCAATGGCTAAAACAATGACACACTAGAAGCGAGTTCAATCTATCCTTTAATTAAAACAATAAGGATTTTTCTAAGCGCAACAAAGCAATTAGTTGCTTACCCATATAGAACGGTCTGGCAAGACCAAAATCGGCAAGCTTGAGAATTCCATCACGTGATAGAAGGACGTTTGCGGCCTTCATATCCCTATGCAGTATCTTAGACCGGTGAATCTTCCACAAACCATTAAATAGATGCTGAAATGACCGTCTCAGAGGATGACGAACACTAGGTACAGTACTGAAGGCAATTGAAATCTAATTATGACGTGATCTCAGACTCACCTTCATCATGGTTTTTATATGAACCAGCGAGATCTTGATTTTATGGTTGCTAAGTAAGCCAGCGAGATCATGCTCACAAAACGCGAACACCAGATAGAACGTTGAACGGTCACGATTGTGTGCTGATGCTGAAACTCGTGGAGAAATTGAACAAAATGATGACCAGCTTTACTAACCAGGAAAGAGTTTCGGGCATATGTCTGAGCGACAAAGGTGAGTACCACTACAAGAATCTCCACCCTTAAATAGAGGAGAATTATGTTCCATTTTTGCAAAGTCCTTGAACCTACCGAGTTATGGCCTCTAAAATTTTGTTATGGAAACGTACAGTCTCACAAGGCAATGCCTTCCAAACGTCGAATATGCAGAACAAAAGTGCAAAACTACTGCTTAGTCGCGGGATTAGATGTTTGATTCCTTGATATTGCAGTATTTCTGCCTTTTTTTTGCATACTCGAAGTTTGGAAAGTGTTGTCGTATGAGACTGTGCGATTCCATATTAACTTTTACAGGGCCTACCTCGTTAAGGACTTTGCAGAAAAGGAACATACTTTTCTATTTAAAGAGTGGAGATTATTATATCACAGTGACATTCATCCTTGTCGTGCACACATAATCCTTAGATCCTTCCCTTGTGAGAATGTGGAATGCCGGGGCCGGTATATTCTGCAAGTGTTCGTTAAGAGCATGAGCTCGTGGAACGTATGGGCCTGTTCATACTTCGCGACAAGAGCGACTCGTCGCCCGTGCAAAACATACGAATCGATTAAAACCGGGCGCGCGCCGCCGAAAAGTGTTCATACTCGAGCACCGTTGCTGTCGCTGCAGTCGCTCTTGTCGCTCTACTCGCTGCTGTCGCCTGTTCATACTTCCACACGCCACGCGCTGCGCTCTCCTCGCTTCCGCCGCCCGTGCGAAGCATGAAAATGGATCGCGCGCCTCCGAAGAGTGTTCATACTCGAGAGCAGCGCTGTCGCTCCAGTCGCTTTTGTCGCTCTAGTCGCTCCAGTCGCCTGTTCTTACTTCCGCGCGCTGCACACGCCGCGCACGCCACGCGCGCTGCTCCCTCGTCGCTCTTGTCGCTGCAGTCGCGAAGTATGAAAAGGCCCTATCATGGGAGGTTTACAGCCTCCTCTTGCAGATATGCCAGTGACGACCCCAAAGCCGTAAAGCGGTGCCAGACAGAGTGTTTGAGGAGCTCACGGTAGGCGCCACTTCCTGGAGGGTCCATAAAAGCCCCAGATCTAAGCAACTAGATTCAGTCATGGCATAGCTCTCCGCTTTTTTCTCTTGCCTATTTCGTACCTCTCTCTAATTTTTGCCTTAATACAATGTATTCGTCACTTGTTTCGTTCGCGCATCGACATAATAGTAGCATTTGATACCGGAACCGGTTTGTGTGGTGCCTTCCGTCAACGAGTAATCTTCCAGAATAGTGTAGTTCGGTTGTGATATCTAATACTGCTATTATATCGATGTTCGAACGAAACGAGCAATAAATACAATATATTAAGACATAAAAATCAGAAAGATATAAAATAGACAAGAACAATGAGCACAGAGGAGATTGCAGTAGAGCTAAACCAAGACCGAACTTAGTTCTTCACATCTGAGGGCTTTTGTGGACTGTCCAGGAAGTCACGCCTACTGCGAGTTCCTCGGACACTCCGTCTGGTACGGTTTTACGACTACGTGGTCATTATTGGCATATCCGCAGGAGTATTCCGTAAACCTATCCGTTCTGCAAGCTCATGCACTCTTAACGAACACTTGTAGAATATACCGTTCCCGGTAAACCTCAAGAGACACGAGTAAAAGCAGCAAAAAGCAGAAGCAGAACCCACCTTTGCTACTGCACACTTCTATAAGATCGGTGATATTCTCGTGCTTCAGCTGTTGAAGCATCTTCACTTCACGGAGAGCAGTGATAGGGAACTAAACATTGAATCAAACATCCAGAAACCAGAGCAAATCTGCAACAGTCTTACCCCTTCCTTCTCGTTTTCCATCAGAATCTTCTTCAGAGCGACCATCTTACCGGTTTTCTTGCATCGAGCTTTGAACACCTCCCTAAGATGGCAAGTAGGACACCACACCACAACTGGAGCGGTGACCCTTAAACTCACCCAAAGGTGCCTTGACCTATTTTCAGCAGCTTCTCGTAGTTACTGACGTCGCTTATGTAAGGAAATTTGAACTCCTCGATGTACTTTATGAGCGATTGGTTTACCTGAAACGCGAAACAGAAATCAGTTGGTGAACTGCCTCTGAAGAAACCGAAGAAACGCAACCTTTTGTCTGTCCATTTCGGCCATCTCGTCCGGTGTCATTTGAGGTTGCTGATGATGCTGCTGCACTTGACCGTTCATATGTGATGACGAGCTAGAAAGACGGACGTTGGCAACTGGCGCGAATTAAGACTCAGGAAAATCGCATCGATTCAAAGTAGGCGATGCTTTGAGCTTTGCTAAACGAAACCAAAACATTTTTTTTCCAGGAATAACTCCTTCATTTACCAATATTACAGATTGGCCAATTGATAGTTGAGTAGTCCTTCGGTTAAGTTTTTTTTTCGAGAAGAAATTTACAAATAATAACTATGATGCGGCGGGCGAAAAAACTCATTGTCGCAAAGGGTTAATGCTAAGACAGAAGATTGCCTTACTAGGAGACTATCTCAACGGTAGGTCAGAACGGTCCAAGTGTTGTATATGGACAGAATCGCCTCTCTCTCGGCAACAACAAAATGCAAATATTTCGACCCCAAAACAACTCTGCGCAGAGTTAGGGACGACGGCAGTTGGGCCGTTGGCGGCGTTAAACCTCTGCCTCCACGCGGAGGGCAGGCTCAAGTTGGCTGGAAACAGCGTTCACGGGATTGCGCCGCCCCTCTACCCACTGCGCCACCGCCGCTCGCTCGTCATAGCTATTTCCCGCCAACGTGAGCCCGACCTTCACGCTCGAGGAGGACTAACGCCGCCAACGGCCCAAATTCCGTCGTCCCTAACTCTGCGCAGAGTTGTATTGGGGTCGAGATATTTCCACTTTGCTACTTCCCAGAGAGAGGCGATTCTGCCCATATACAACACTTGGGCCGTTCCGACCTACCGTTGAGATAGCCTCCTGGTTAGACAGGTAAGGTATCAATTTTCTCAAGCGGTGTCTGCAGCACGGTGTGATTCCTTAATTCACAAGCTATGCGGCCGAAAGGATAAGGACAGGAAGAAGAAGAAGGTTGAGGTTTGAAAATGGGGAAGCTGAAGCCGTTTAACGGTACCTGTGTCCATGTCTGCCGCTGCTGTGATGATGATGAAGCGATGGCTGTGGATTCGAGTGTGAATGTGTCGGAGCGTTCGAGTGCATCAGGTGACCTTCAACAGTAAACGTAGATCGTGAAGCTTCACATATTCGAACGACCTTAGAAATGCACAACGAAATAGAACTTCTCCGTCAAATGACGTCGTTTAATCCGAAATCTGGATCAAGGAATCCACACTCATTTTCTTCCCCAAAATACGGTTAAACTGCCAAAAAATTTGTAACCAAAAACGTTACGCACAGGTATGTGCGCATTATAACTATAGATAGATACCTAGGCTGGCAGTGGCTAGGGTAAAGCTATGAGCTATGGAAAGAATTCAGGGTGGAACCCAGTCCTAGACTTGCTCCTACTTCACCAACAGCTTTTGATGGTTTCTAACTTTCTGAATGGACGTGATATAGCATGAGCCGTAGGACTAGGTTGTTCCATAAGTCAACGCCGTTTTTTTTCAACGATTCATTGCGGATTTCGCCGGCGGTCTCTTGCATAGCGCTATACAGCTTTCGAAAGAGAATGATTTGATCCAGAACATGTATTGCATTTCTTTTTTCATCCTGAATTTTGTCAATTTTTAGGCGTTAAAGTGAAAAGTGGTCATCTGCGCAGTTCTATTCTCCGCATAGGTTTGAAATTTTTGCACAGTTTTTCATAACATTTGGAAAACAATGTTCTGTTCTACAAGAATACGTGTTGGTCCTATTTGCTCACTTGTCCTTTATTGATTTTTAGGCCATCAAATTGTGACATCCGAAAAGCTCCTGCTCTGTGGTTGGACTTTTTTGCTTGTCGTTGTACGTGGTTCGGAAGAGAATGTCTTGCTCTATAAGAATTTGTGTCGCGTTTATTGGCTCATGCGGATTTCTGTCGAATATCAACAAAATTCCAAAAAGAGAAAAGTTATCTTCACCAACAACTCCTTCTCCTTGATCAGTTAGTTGTTGATATTCGACAGAAACCAGCATGAGCCAATAAACGCGACACAAATTCTCATTGAACAAGACATCCTCTTCCAAACGACATATGACAACAAGCAAAAAAATCCAACCACAGAACCGAGCTGGTAAAAAATCGGACATCCCAATTTGATTACCGAAAAATCAATAAAGAACAAATGATCAAATAGGACCAACACGTATTCTTGTAGTACAGAACACTGTCTTCCAAATGTCATGAAAAACTGCGCAAAAATTTCAAACTAAGCGGAGAGAACAACTGCGCAGATGACCACTTCTTCACTTTTCACTTCAACGACCTAAAAATTGACAAAATTCAGGATGAAAAAAGAAATACAATACATGCTCTGATATAACAAATCATTCCCTTTCGAAAGCTGTATAGCGCTATGCAAGAGACCGCCGGCGAAATCCGCAATGAGTTGCTGACAAGAAAACGGACTTATGGGACAACCTAAAAGATCAAAGAAGAAAATCACATGCTCTTCGAGGATGATACGACATAGGAATGCAAAGCAAGATTCAGGGACCGGATTCATCAACCACTTACAGCGCTTTAACGGAGAAAATACAGCCGAAATCCCTGACAGGACGGCTTATCAAGCGATATGGTGAAAGATTTCAGCCGCACTATCGGAGATTTCCGCTGTATTTCTTCCGTTAAACTGCCGTAAGTCGTTGATGAATCCGGCCCCAGCTCGTTCAGGTGATTTAATACTTCAGGCCCACTTTACTCTCCCAGGCCTGCGTTTATATGCAGAGGATCTTTGCCAGAACATTTACGAGAGATGATGAGAAACAGAACTAAAAACGGGCTAGGAAACTCTAAACAAAATCAGAACAAAACACCTGTTCAAGGATACTGCGGTACGAACTTAGCTAGTATTGAAGTTCTTCAGAGCATATAAAAAAGCTTGAAGAAGAAGAAGAAAAACCCTGAGTGAAAAACAGAGCAGACGAGGCAGAAGTGTGATCAACGAAAAAGTTGTCTGCAAAACGGCGTCAAGTTTAAGACGCGATTCTACGGACTTTTCGGGCTTTCGCGGCGTTGGATCTACGGAAAGGAGTTTGTAACCGTTCTACAGATGATGTGTGGAAGTGCCTTCAACTGAATCCATGGCTGCCATTCAGTATTTTGGAGCGACAGCAAGGAAAGTGGTGTTGACGCATTTTTGGAGCCACGAGTTTCTGGAAATATTCGATGGCGCTTCGTCGAGGTAATCTCGATTCTCGAGACTAATTGCAATTGATGGAGATGTAATAGAAGAGTAAGCAAATATTGAAAATAATCAGGTAGCAGTAAAGGTATATAGCAGTTAGATAGAGGTTTTAACCATACGCGGTCCGTTTCAAGTCGGATGAAACCGGTAGAATGGGCTAATGTGCGTCCATACTGGAGTTATTCGACGGATGTCCTGTTTGCGGAATGAATAACTGAAACACATGTTCTTCCAGTCCCATTTTAGAGTGCGACATATGTGTCACCTGTCGAGAATCGTGGGAAAATTAACACTAGGTATAAAGGCAAAGCTAACAAAAGCGTGTAGCGCAGTCCGATGAGGTGTTGGCTGTCGCATGCACCCGATACCAAGTTTCTGGTTCGGATTTCCCGCTCAGACCAACAAAGCCCTCCATACCTCCGAGGTCGGTGCCAGAATTGGTGCCAAACTTGTCTGGGAAGGATAAAGCACTGACTCGTTCATCGGTTGGCCACCGCAAGCCATTCTATGGCAAAATATGCATTCGCATCGCCTCCATAACATGCCGTAGGAGTAGATGCATGGCGCATCCCGAAAAGAATCTAATAATGTCGTCCTTTTTCGAAAATTTGTGGGTGCAATTTCAGTTCTGGCGTCGGATTCATCAACGACTTACAGCAGTTTAACAGTGAAAATACAGCCGAAATCCCTGATAGCGCGGTGAAATGTTTCGCCACATCGTTTGATAAGCCGCACTATCAGGGATTTCGGGTGTATTTTCTTTGTTAAATTGCTGTAAGTGTTGGTGAATCCGGCCCCTGGAGGTTTTTTGCCTTCAGATGGAACAAATGTATTCCTGTGATAAATCAAGCTTTTCGCTACGACTCCGCGATCGATTCGAAGAGCGCTTCAAAAAAATCTTTGTAAACATGTAGAAAATCTTGTAAATCCTAAAATAACATTAAATTACAAGCAATTACCACCGACATTTTTCAGGGTACAGTTTTAAATCTGAATCTGTCGTCGCTCGTTCAGTTCTCGAAAGAAAATGTTGCACAAAAAATATGTCATGACATTCTATTAAAATTGGCCAAGAATTCAACCAGTCCTGATTAATTTGATAACTGCTCCTAGAAAATCGTCATTTTTAACTGTATAATGGTCAGCATTCGAAGCTGTATAGAATTCAATTCCATGTTCATAACACGTCTTCTTCAGCGAATAAAGCCTCGCGTATGTCTCCACATTGTCGAAGTCGCAGTTGAGAAGAACAGCCTATTAGGGGATAAATTATAAAGAACGGCGTTACTTAATCCCTTTTGGGATGCGCCACGCTTTCTATTTCTACGGGCTGTCGTGGTGGCGATTTAAATACGTATTTGGAATAGTAAATGATCTACGATGGCCAGCCGATGAACAAGTTAGTGCTTCGTCCTTCCCAGAAAACTCTGCTACTACCAATTCACCGAATCCGAAGGGATGGAAGGGTTGCTTGCATGGCCTGGGAGGGAAATCCGAACCAAGAACTTGCTATGGGCGCAAGACAGCCGGCACCTCCTCCGACTGCGCTACGCGCGCGTAACAATTTATCGAAAGATACTGAAATCACCTACAAATCTGAAGATTCACGCGCAAAGTCAAGACACAGTGCGATCCCACTCCTTAAAAACGATTCCACAGTACTATCCCCCTCTCCGTTTAATTCTCGAACCTCGAGCTTATTATTGTCCGAGGCCTCCCTCGCACTATTTTTTCTCATTTCGGGGTCTGATTGAATTCGGACACTCCAGAAGTGTGACCTCTGGTCGGCACTGCATGGCGCGGCTTCATTCCGTCGGCGAGCCTGAACTGCAACGGCCGTCAGGCTCCGCTGCTGCTGCTGCTGCTGCGGCTCGTCCCACGGTCTGAGTCAGCAGAGAGTGTGCTGGCGCTGAAGGCAGCAGCTTTTCCTCCATCCACGAATCGGGCCGGAGACGCAGACGGCTCGAACCGACCGACGAGGACGACGACGACGTCGACACGACGCGGAGGCGCGGCCTCCCCCCACGTGCTGCTGCTGTCTGAGCTCTTCGTACTCCCGCGCCCCGCACGCCTTTCGGGAGCCCGTCTACAAAGCTGCTCGCTCACCACATCCCTCTATCAGGCTTCTTGACGGCGCTGTAGTATTCCTCGGCTCCTTGTAGCCTATTCTTCCTTTATTTAATTTTTTAATGATTTTTTTTGGAGCTCGAGAATTATAGAATCGCTCATGAACATTCCTCGTGATTATCCAGTTATGGGATTCCAACAACACTATCTTTCTCCAAAGGACGTAGATGACTTTATGCCGGTGTCGGCTAGCTGCCTAATGGTGTACTATTCTCTCTAATGATCTGAAGATTCTATTCTGAAGAATCTAATCTAAAAATCTAAAAAAGGAGTCTAAAAAATCAAACAAAAAGTATAAAAATATTTAATGAATAAACTGATCCTATTCCAAAGGATCCAAAGGCTAAACGCGGTTCGATTTTTTTGAAGAATAAAAATAAATTTTCGAAGGATGGTCTGACTATGTCTGAAGTGAGGTTAGGGTGGTTGCGCTGAAAAATGCTTTGAAATCGTTCTAAACGTGAGCAGCTTTGAGATTGCGCCATCGTCGACGTAGACGGCGGCGCGTGTGCTTCGTTCGCCTCGTGGCCGGGCTTCCATCTCCTGGAATTCGTCCATTTTCATCGATTGGTTTTAGTCTGGACTTCAGTGGAGAGGTCCGGACGGGAGCTGGAAACCTAGGACGAGATAGGAAGAGTCATTAGGTCACTCCGAAAGTTTCCGTCCTCTCAGTGCCTTGAATATTCGTGCCATTGTTTCTGCTTTTTTTCTACGACTTCATAGAAGGTTTTAATACGCTTACGTCGAGTGAAAAACATTAGTTTTTAAATTGGCAATTTTAAATTAATTTTTGAACAATTTTAAACCTGGCAGAAGAATACGCAGAAATACAGAGTGTCTCAAAAAATGTATACACTGTTTGAAAGGTGATAACTTTGTTCACAGTAAAGATATTGAAGAATTTAAGGGCTCATATGAAAGCTTAGGAAAATAGAAATTTCCTGACATACAGGAGGTATGGAATGCGCCATGCACTCGTCCGAGATTTTGCACTACACACTCGATTGATTGTGTATCGCTTGAATATTTGCTATAATTTCTTCAGAAAGTATTCGTTTTGATTGAATTGTCCTTTTTTATGGTTTAAAGCTCAAAAAAACACACTACTGCTTGCAAAAAATTCGGGGTATTTTAAAAAATGCACGAACTGTTTGGAAGGTTCTAACATTGCTGCTAGTGAAGCTTTTGAGGGCGTTTGTAACTCATACAAAAGCACTGGGTATCGAGATTTCTGTACCGTGCAAATAGTCAAGATTGCACCATGCTCCCAACCGAAACCTTGCATTTCAGACTCGATTTATTGTGCATGGGCTGAATGCTTGTTACAGTCTGGTTACTACTTGACCAGATTAACCTATGCTGCGCTTCTTCTAAAGTGTAGAACTTGACAATCACCTGAAAGATATGCGACATGCGAGTCCATTCATTGCACAATTTAAAAGAGAGCAGAAGCCACATCTTTCAAGACGGGTTCTGTGGGCTGATGAAGCAACATTCAAGTTGAATGGAGAGGTTAATCGACATAACGGCAGCTTCTGGGCGACGGAGAACGTTACAAGAAGCACAGCGCAGGTTAGTATGCCCAAGTAGTAACAAGATTGCAACAAGTATTCAGCCCATGCACAATCAATTGAGTCCGGAATGCAAGGTTGCAGGTGCAAGCGTGGCACAATCCTGTCTATTTGCAACCCGCAGAAATCTCGTTATTCTGTGCTTTTGTATGAGTCTCAAACATCTTCAGAAGCTTCACTAGCAGCAATATTATAACCCTTCACATAGTACCTTGATTTTTTAGGAAACCTTGCATTTTTCGCAAGCTTTAGAGTGTTTTTAAGTTTTAAACCTAAAAAAAACACAAATCAATCGAAACGGTTCCTTTGTGAGGAAATTATAACAACTATCCAGGGAAACACAATCAATCGAGTGTAAATTGGAAAATTTCAGACGAGGTCACGGCGCAATCCATAGCCTATATGTCGGAATATTTCCATTTTCTTCCACTTTTATATGAACCCTTAACTTTTCACTGTTGGCAGAGTTATCACCTTTCAAACAGTGTATACACTTTTTTGAGACACCCCGTATATATTGCCAAGGTTTCAAGATGAGAGAACTTGGAGTTTACTGTTACGTTTGTTGCTTAGTTGTGATAGCCTTCCTAGATTTTATAACTTTTTACAGTTCTTAGTTCGCCACTTAGTGCAATCCGTTAGAGACTTGTTTTGGTAACATCCGCTAGTACTTGAACTTCTCATTCTCTAGTCAAATGCCTCTTGAACAGTGTTGAAAACTGCGAGACAGTGGCGACTTATCAACTTACAAATACAGGATGTCCCAAAAAATGCATACACTGTTTGAAAGATGATGACTTTCACAGTAAAGGTATTAATGAAGTGAAAGGTTTATATGAAAGCATAAGATCGTAGAAATTTTCTGACGTATGAGAGATACAGAATGCGCCATGCGCTCTTGTGAAACCTTGCATTTTACACTCGATTGATTGTGCTTCGCTTGAATACTTGTTATAATTTCTTCACAATGTGGAAGTATTGGACGTTTTGTGCTTTCTTCAGGTTTAAATGAAAAACACACTACTGCTTGCAAAAAAAAAATGCAAGGTATCCAAAAGAAATGCAAGTACTATTTGGTTCTAACATTGCTGCTAGTGAAGGTTTTGAGGCTGTTTGAGACTCATATGAAAGCGCAGAGTAACTAGATGTCTGAGGTGTGCGAATAGTCAACATTGCGCCATGCGATCACCTAGAACCCTGCATTTCAGACTCGATTTATTGTGGGCATGGGCTGAATACCTGTTACAATCTTTTTACTAATTGGCCACATTGACCTGTCTGTGCTTCTATTTACGTTTTTCGTCGCCCAATAGCTGCAATTATGCCGATTAACCTCTCCATTCAGCTTGAATGTTGCTTCATCAGTCCACAGAATCCGTCCTGGAAAATGGCGCTTCTGTTCACATTTATCGTACAATCAATAAATTCGCATGTCACGTGCCTTCTTCGTGATTGTCAAGCTCTAAACTTTAAAGGAAGCACAGTAGAGTTTAATCTGGCCAAGTAGTAACAAGATTATAACAAGCATTCAGCCCATGCACAATCAATCGAGTCTGAAATGCAAGGCTTCAGGCGGTTGCATGGCGCAATCTACATGCCATGAAAATTCTGTTGCCATGTGCTTTAATATGCGTCTCAAACGTCTTCAAAAGCTTCACTGGCAGCAATGTAAGAACCTTTCAAATAGTAACAGCATTTGCTAATGGTACCCTGCATTTTTGGCAAGTCATAGTGTGTTTTCAAGTTCGATAGGACCACTTTGTAAAGAAATTGTAACAAGTGTTCAAGCGAAATGCCATCAATCGAGTGCAAAATGCAAAAGTTCAGACGGGTGCATGGTGCAATCCATGCCGCCTCACATGTCAGAAAATTTCCATTTTCTTAAGCTTTCATATATGTCCTTCTTCAGTACCTCTATTCTGAGCAAAGGTATAACCTTTCAAACAGTGTATACATTTTTGAGACACACTTGTATCAATTAAAGGGATAAAGGACGGCGTTACTCAATCCCTTTTGGGATGCGCCACGCATTCTACTTCTACAGAATGTCATAGAGACGATTTGAATGCCTATTTGGCCCTGTATTACAGTATGGTGTAATAAAAGCTTTATTATAACACAGTGTAATTAAAGGCTTATAGGAGTTTTTAACTTACACATCCCATGTCGATCAGCTGATTCTAGTACTCATTTCCTCAAAAATAACTCACCGTCTATTAGAAAAGATAACGTAACCATACTACAATGAGCTATTAAAGGCATTTAACTTACATGAGCGACTACCACTGAGTTGGTAAGCCACCATTGTTTCGCAGTCGCCAACACTGTTCAAGCCGCATTTGATTAGAGAGCGAGAAGCTCGAGTACTATTAGGGGGGCCAAAAGTAATGAGACACCCCATGCTGTGTCCATATATCTCGTGGCTGAAGTTTGGTTTCGTCCTTATCGTATTTTTACGCTTGTATGCTACTTATTGAAGGCCAACTGAGAACTCACCACTTCCGCCCTTTCCAGAAGCATGCCAAAACCCAGTCTGTCTCGTGCCGAAACCCCGGTCTGACGAGACGACCTGTGTCACGCAAATCTCGCCCAATTCCCAACCCCGAGCAGCCTGGACTCAATATTCACGCAAGGGGAGAAGTACGTCTTCTACCTTAACCCTGCCAAGCAGCGAGTCTGGGTGAGGCCTGGTGACCTGTTACCGACCTTCGTTCGGCGAGATGTACACGGCGAGAAGCATCTTTGGAGCTTTTGGGTCTGCGCCCATGGATCGGTTTACCGGAAGCTGTTTCCCAAGAGCACTACGATGCTCTCCAAGGTCATGGTGAACGAAATAGAAGAGATGGGCCGGCGACTCGCTCTTATTCATTCGCAGCGCTTCGAGAAGGTTCTCCTCTTCGACAACGCCGCACCTCATCGGGAACAAGTAAGCACGGATCAGCTTGCCCAGCTGGGCTACGTTCACATGCCTCACCCACCGTATTCGCCGGACATCTCTCCATGCGACTACCACTACATCATGAGCCTACGGGACTTCCTGGTCGGAAGGGACACAAGAACCCAAGTAGTCCTTGACAACCATATCGAGCAGTTGATCAACACCAGGCCCAAACAGTTACGGAAGGATGGGATCAGGAAGTTGGCTGAGCGATGGCAGCCAGGCCATTGCACTTAATGGCAAATACACTCCTCAGCATCGTTGAGTTGTAATTGAGTTATAAAGAGATAAAGATTTTTTCAATTTGTCTCATTACTTTTGCTCCCCCCCAAATAGCGGGTGTTACCAAAACAAGTCTTCAATCAATTCTAGAAAAATTGACCTACTTTCTACGCTCCGCATCCCTGACCTTAGCTAGAGTGGGGAACAATGTTTTATATACCATTTTCACGTCGAAGTGGACACTTTTCAAATCAAATTGTACGCTTTTCACGTCAAATTGGCCATTTTTCTAAGCTAGCCTAAGAGCTTTGAAATCAAAGCGAAGGCTTCAAAATCGAAATGACCTTTAGGCAGGTTAAACTGCAGACTCTCCAAGATGGTTAGAATATTTTTTGTTTAAGGAAAAATCAGAATAACTTTTTTTGAATTTTTTTTTTACTTTAGCTGGCGAATGAGTGAAATAATTTTATCAAATTTTTAATTTTTTTTGAGAAAAAACAGTAAATAAAATTTTGTGTTAAGCAGCAGCAAGGCCGCAATCACGTCCTGCATCAAAAGACTCGATCGCGCCATGCACTCAAAAAGTTCAACGCAACGTTTATTTGATTGATAGTGTAAGTACTGCTCACATGCAGTAAGAAGGTTAGGATATATGTGTGTTTTTTTACAATTGTTTGTGTTGCACCGTTTGTAGGGGTGAAGCTGCATGCAAGCAAAAATTTTGCTATCAACCGAATAAAAATCGCGAAGTTTCTGACGGGGACATGGCGCAATCTCTGTTTTGGCAATATAAAATGGCAGGCTTCCTGCTTTTCAAAACAAGTTTTAATTAATTGTTTTTCCTCGAAAAATAAAATTTTTATAAAATTTCAAACTATATGTTCTTTTATTGGGAAGTGGAGTAAAACTTCAAAGAAAGTTGTACTGTACTATTTCTTGAATAAAAATTGCTCTAACATTGTTAGAGAGTCTCTTGTTTATTGTAGAAGAAGTTCATTTTGATTTGGAAGACTTCACTTTGATTTGAAAAGTCTTAGGCTTAGGTTAGACTTAGAAGAGTGTCAAATTCGACGTGAATTTATTATTATTATGTGTTAATCCTTTTTTCGATTTTTTTTCGGTTTCATTACGTGTTTCTTTCTATTCATCAGTATCATTAGCCTTTTTTCTTCATTATGCACAGATAAACACATTTTGATACTAATTGAGGGGTGGGGATTCTTCCTATATGAGTCGCTACTCCCGTTCAGTCATACGCTTCAGACCCTTTCCTTATCAGTCCCCTTCTCTTGAGTTCCTTCTAGTAGATTTTTTTTCACAGAATTTGCCGTTTTTTCTCGAATTTGCAGTCCGCCCTTACTTCTTTGAAGAACTATGGTTTAATCACTTAGCTAACTTCAGTTTGTCTCGCTAATAGCTTTTAATTTCTTCTTTCTCACCTTGCGTTCTCTGCGATTTACCGTGTACGTTTTGTGTTACTTCTATGCGCTCTATACGGTGTAAATAAATAAATAAATAAATAAATAAATAAATAAATAAATAAATAAATAAATAAATAAATAAATAAATAATGGATTGTGCAACAGTAGGCGTCAACCACCCTAGATTTGTTACAGTAAAGTTGCCGCGTTCGAAGGAGTTCGTGCCAACACTCCTCCAGAGCGGTGTAGTGGCGCCACTCAGGAGTCGGATTCATCAACGACTTACGCAACTTTAACAGA
Source organism: Heligmosomoides polygyrus polygyrus (assembly GCA_947396885.1). Classification (NCBI taxonomy): domain Eukaryota; kingdom Metazoa; phylum Nematoda; class Chromadorea; order Rhabditida; family Heligmosomidae; genus Heligmosomoides; species Heligmosomoides polygyrus. Next base: position 4,229,974 of record OX377205.1, on the reverse strand, counting down.
GAATTCACAGCGGAAAACTCATGGTCAGATAACGCGGTTTATCGCTCACCGTGTCGCCTGAGAAGCCGCGCTATCAGGGATTTCGGCTGTATTTTCTCTGTTAAATTGCTGTAAGTCGTTGATGAATCCGACCCGAGGGGTGCGGCTGTTGTCCTTTGTTTTCTGAATGGGAACGTAGGTGAAGCGGTAAAAATATCAGCTGCACTTTAGGCGATTATAGAATGCTAATGCTGTTATCTTGCGCTAGGAGATGTTGCCATTCTTATCGCTGAATGCAGCCTTTGGTGAGGAAAGAACGGCTTATGTCGCGAAAGTGGGCAGCATTGGGAGATGGTTGCGCGCCAGCCAATCATAACCAAACAGACACCAGCCAATCAGAGTAACGGCGTACAGGCCTCTCTGAATGGCACGCCAGTTTGATGCGCTCTGATTCGCTGGTTCGCACCCACCTCCAAATGCTGCCCATCTTCGCGTCATGTGCCGAGAGAACCAAGGACAACGAGGCGCTCTAGGCATTTTCAACCCAGAACTACCATTCCGACGTAACGACGGGTGCTTCGGAAAGCTGCAGGAGGCCATGAATGGACCGAATTTCTCGGTTCAACACCGACCATGAAGTCTGCCCGTTCGTCCTGGCAGCAGCAGCTGCGCTTCTGAGCCCGAAAGGAATTCCATCGATCGGCGGCTCGTTTAGCGTTTAAAACCTCTCGGAACAGCTGCCGTCGTCAGCGTGCGGTTTTCAACGTCGTCGTCATCGTTCTGGCGTTCGGCTAACTTGCACGTGTGTGTGGGGGATGCAGAGGACGTCATCGACAGCGAGGCGCCGCCACGTGCTTCTGGGAATGACGTGCGGAAATGCCCCACTTTCTGTGATTTATCGCTGCGTCGATAGAGAGATATGGGTGGAGAACATCATCTCGGTGACAGACAGGGTGTCTATCAGACGTCGGGCAGAGTCTTCGCGAAGCTGCTGCGCTGCCGCTGTTGCCAGGAAGCCTGTCAGCTTGGCTGGCGTTGTTCGTGCATAGATTCGTCGTCCGTCTACCGTGCCCTTCCTCCTCGCTGGGCTGTTCTGATTTTAAGGTCAAGAACCAGGGGTTACAGTACGCTTTCAAGCGCCATTAGAGCTTATCCTGCAGTCGGACCGCCCAAGGAGTTCTGCGACTCGATAGCGTGTCATGGTGTAGGAATTCCAGTCCGAGGTGCGGGTTCGAGTCCCGCCTGGCGCCGGAGTTTTGATCGCAACTGAGCGTCATTTTGTGAGGGTGAGCACACTGGGCCACTCTGGCACGCCACACGAATGGGTACCGACTTGGACTCCATGGCAGACTGTTACACAAATAGATACGCTACGCACTGCACATCGCGGATTCGTCGAACAGCTTAATCCCAACGGGGGGCGGGAACATGCCAGTGCCCAGTCACAACCAATCACATACGACCTGGCACGCCCACTATATGTAGTCTGTGGCCGCTCGTACTCCAGTCCCATGTAGGCCACATTAACGACGAGTACCAATATTCTTATTTCTACATATTTTCCTTTTCTCCATTCCCATGTAGGCCACATTAACGACTAGTACCTATGTTTTTTTACTCTACTCATCTTCATTCCCTCTCTACTCACTTTTTCTTTTGTATTTATTTTTCCTGTATTCTACTTATTCAAAACATTTTTATCAATATCACCATCACTGGTACTGTAACTAACGATCTACCATAATCGTAAGGACTCTTCGGTTGCGCCACGTATTCTACTACTCCATAATATCGTCGAGGCACTTTAACTGCGTATTTCATCAGCGGTGCTAGCTGTGGGGCAAGACCGTCATCATATGAAGGTCTTCGGTGTACGCCGTGCATTCAGCATCCACAAATTATTACGTAGGAGCTTTATCTGCGTACTTCCGCAGCAGAAGACCGAGTGCAGTCGAACGAAGAGCCTTCTAGGCTCAAGCGCTAAATATCAGACGTGAAACGGGAAAAAATTTCGCGTTATCTGCGTGAAATCGCCTGCTGCGTGTTCACGCGTGAGTCTGTTCGTGCGTCTGTCCGAAACACTCAATCGATTTTCGCAATCAATTAACATAGACGTTTCCGATACACCTACATACCATCTTGGACGAGCCTGTGCTGTTCCAATCTCGACAACTCTTCTGCCGTTTAGAGGTATAGCCTGTTGGATATCTGGGCGGGATTCGAACTTGAAATCGATTTATCTGACGCGTGTTAGATCGCGCTTGCTACCGACTGCACCACAGCAACGTATCTCACTGCTGTTTTCTATTATTTTATTTTATTTTCATTATTTATTTTATTTTATTTTATTTTTGTCTTTATTTGTTTTATTTTTTATTAACCATTAGTTAAGCTCAACGCTGGCGAAAATTTTAGTCGGCTCATTTTCCATGGATCTAACAGATTTTTCAATAGTAACTTCTGTTTATTTATTTTATTAATTCAATTTTATTTATGTTATTTATATTTATATTTTATATATTTTATTATTTTTATGTTTCTATTTTTGTAATATTTATTTATTTTACTTATTTTTTATATAATAACATTTGTTTTTTTATCCTCTAGTTCAGTGTTTAGAATTCCTCCACTACATCGTATAGAAGCAAAATGCACGGCGCGTCCCATAAAGGTCATTGATTACCGTTGTCCTTAATGAAATCTATTTATCGATTGTTTAATCCAAGCTGGTCTTCCAGTTATTTGAAGCCTATGATTTTTTGGCACCAGGTAGCCTTCAGTTGTTCCTTCTTTTTTTATTTTTTTTATTGCATCAGCGTGTGTTAACTGAAGTTGTGATTTTCTTGTTCGTTGTTATTCTGTTTTATGAGCGAGCTTATGGTGCAGTTGTAAATAAATAAATAAATAAATAAATAAATAAATAAATAAATAAATAAATATCAGTTAGAAATGTAATGCATGGCGCAACCTTGGATGGAACCACATTACACCGATCTTTGTGCTACTAGCAGTAGTGTTTCGCTATGTTGACGCAGCCGTACGTTCAATTCCGTGGAATTCACCGCAATTCAGCGAGTTTTCAGCAAAAAATCCACCCGCATGACGTCATGCATGGTGTGTCATCGCACGAGGCGTGCTGATGATCTGCTGCTGCTGCTGCTGGTGTCCTCCGCCGACCGGTGCGTTCGTCTGTCCGTCTGCTTGTGTGTGTGTAATTCGGTGACGGCACGCGGTTATCATCGTCAGTCGCCGTCTTGTCGTCGTCGTTGTCGTCTCGGTCGGCCTCCTCAGCCCGTTCGGCTCGTCGTCGCATTACACAGCTGTTCTCAGCTGCAGTCGGTTGCGATTATTATTCATGCCCCCCGACGCCTTGTTCTTGGATATTTATCGTCGTCGTCAGCCGCTGGAAGCTTCTAGCCGCCAGTTTTCTCGTTCTATTCTTTTCATCTGAGCTGCGGGGGTGTCTACAGTTCCTGGAGAGCTGAACAGGGGCTGTGGACCTACTATATTGTGCCTCTTGATCGGATCTTATCAGGCGACTCGGAGAAGTAGAGCTGTTTAGTGGTCATCGACTTGTTTAGGGAAGCCCAAGGTCGCGAAAATATTGGCCTTTTTTTACTCTCCCCTTTCGGCTTCGTTGAATTTATGAAAGTGATGTGATAAACCTATCATTTTTCCAGGATAATGAGCCATATGGTCGTTTGGCTTGAATGGGCTTCACCTCAAAACTCGCAATTACTGATCAATATTGATCAATTCGTAGTGTTATTTATATTTATTGATTTTGCCTATTTAGTTCATTATGTAGAATTATTATTGCAAATCGCGGTTATTGATCAATATTGATCAATTCATATTGTCACTTTTATTTATTGATTTTGCTTATTTAGTTGCTTATGAGGAATTACTATAGCAAACAATTGCTGTTATCGATCAATATTGATCAATTCATAAATGTTACTTCTTATGTATTGATTTTGTCTACGTACTTCATTATTCATTATTATTGTTGCCAAAACCGTAGCTGTCGATGAATATTGATTCATTTTTTACTTTTAATAAAATATTTTAAATAATGATTTTATTTTTTTCATTTTTAAACTTTACTTTCTTTTTTTACTTTACTTTTACTTTTCCAATATTCATCAATTCATTTTTTACTCCTTGATTTTATTCATTTATTTCATTGTACAGCTTTACATCGCCTTATTCGCAGCAAGACTGACTAAATGTGAAGGCCGTCCAACGCTCGTGCCATCCCTGTCCGTGCGGTAGTGGATAGAAATCGATATTATCGATCGATATTGGTTAGCTGATCGATTTTGGTCCCGAGTTGAGAAGTCTATTTGCTTTTAATTAATTTCCTAATTCAAACGGCTGCAAATCAATAAGTCGATATCGATTGGTTTTTATTGATTAGTGAATCGTTTCTATTATGTGATGCAGAGGTGCGATTGGCGGCCATTATATTTGCGCCGCATCATAACCGTTAGTTAGTTATTGGGCAGGAGTCCATTTCGATACAAGTTGAAAGCAAAAATTACTGGACGGACGCATGGACGGACTCACGGATTCCATGTTATAAGAATGAGGTCCATACGGCGGTAATCATTGTCAACACAGTGTTATGGCGAAGGCAGAAATCAATAGTACCAACAGAAAGTGTTGTCACCTAAATAGTGTAGAGGATGCACGAAGGGACTCATGGACGAAAGAACAGGCGGTTTTTTTCGCGGGGTGGGTGAGGGGCTGATGCGGAAAGTCTGAAGTGTTTAGCCCGTAGACAAATATTGATAGCAACCACGAATCGAAAGCACTCCAACAGGCTGGCTCTAGGAGGGTTTAGAAGATGCACGACTGGACGTATGAATGGATGCACAGATGGCTGTATGCTGGATGGCTTTTTTGTGCTGGTGTAAGATCCTTGTGGCGCCCTTCAATGTTCGAGGATGAACCGATGAACCAGCAGAATGTAGCCAAAACTCGATACCATCGATGGAGATGCTAACTTCTTGATAGTGCAGAAGACTCATGAACGGACTCACGGGCGCTTTTTATGCTGCTGTGAGGCTCATACGACAGCCTTTCAATGTTTGATGTAGGCACATCTCCAACGGTTAGACTGATGTTTTGTATTTTTGTAATCTAAATCAATGCTACTGTGGTTCTGAGAGGGTTTGGAAGATGCGCGACTGGACGCATGAACGGACTCACAGATGGTTTTTGTGTTGGTGTTGGCTCCCGTTGCGCCCAAAAAATGCTCAAGCAAGGCCCAACATAGACTGCCATGAAAAATAGATAATATTGATCGAAACGTTAACTCCATGGTGGTTTAGAGGATGCACGGACGGACTCATGGACGATTTTTTTTAATGTTCGTATGAGATTCATGCGGTGCAGTCTTGCAATGTTCGAAGTAGTTAGACTGATATTGATAGCATCAATCGAAATCAATGCTACTGTGGTTCTGAGACGGTTTAGAAGATGCGCGACTGGATGCATGAATGGACGCACAGACGGTTTTTCTGCTGGTGTTGACTCCTGTTGCGCCCATAAATCTTCAAGGAAGGCTCAGCATAGGCTGCCACTAAAAATAAATAGTATTGATCGAAGTATTAACTCTATGGTGGTTTAGGGGGTGCACGGACGGACTCATGGACGATATTTTTAAATGCTCGTCAGAGGTTAATGCGGCGCAGCTTTGCAATGTTCGATGTAGTTGATATTGATGGCATCAGTCAAAATCATTCCCACTGTGGGTTTGGAGAGGGTTTGAAGAATGCAGGACTGGACCCATGAATGGACGCACGGACGGTTTTCTTCTGCAGATGAGAGGTGGTCCTTGTGACGTCCATCAGGTTATTCAACATAAATGGGCGGGTTGCAGACAAAGATTGATAACATCGATCGAAACTGCTCTGTACTGGAAGGCTTAGAGGATGCACTGACAGACTCATGGACGTCTTTTTCTTCCAATGCTCGTTTGAGGTACATGCGGCAGTCTTCTATTATAGTATTCGAGACAGGGGCAGCTGAGACGGTCAGATTTTATGCAAAAATTGATCGCATCGATCGAAAATTTCGGACAGACGCATGAACAGACCAGCGGTTACATCCAGAGATATATTTTATAGTTTTATAATTTTTATTTTTGTTTTTTATTTTTTATACTTCTTTATATTTTTCCCGTTTCAGTGGGATATTTAGTGCCCGACGCTGGGAGATTTTGTGTTCGATTGGTACGTCTATATGTTTAGCTGATAACCACGGTGCTGGTAGATGATATCAGTGATAGCTTTTACCAAGCAGACAAGGCAAGCGTCTGTTTCTCCACGCTATTTTCGGGACGCTGAAGCCTTCAAATCGACGCTGCTACCACGTGAAGAAGTCACATGCATGGCGCGATATCGCATACGTTGACCAACTTTAGTCGAAAAATCAATTATTCAACGGGAATTTAAAGAAGGCACAAGGAGGCCTGCCTCTACACGAAACGACGCTCGTCCGTACTTTACTCCTCGGTGTCCGATGCGGCGCCCGCATGTGACCCGAAGTCGTTTATCACTGCGACAATGATCACGAGCCGTGTTCTCCTCCCCGTCATCGTGTGTTCGGGCCGCCCACACATTCCTCGGCGTTGTGCACATGACGTCTTCAGTGATCAGGGCTGCCTTTGAAAGTCACTTTCGATCGATCGATTCTTTCTGTTAGGGTTACTGTAAGAATGCCTGACTACTGATGGTCATCTTCTTCGACAGCACTTTTTTGTTTCTCGTAAAACAAGTTTTTCGTGAAAATCTCAAACTGTTTTGAAGATTCATTCGAGCTCAAAAGGAAATTTAAAGCGTCGGAAAGTATTATTTTTCTATTCCTATTATTGACTTTTTTGTTTTGTTGTCAACTTGTTAATTATTAGCATTTTATGGTTCATGTCGTAAATGTGGCCAGCATTGGGAGATGTGAGCGCGCCAGCCAATCATAACCAAGAAGGCACTGCCATTCAGGTTATCGACCATGTATGTCCTCTCTGAATAGCACGCCCGTGAGCTGGTACGTTCCCACCTCTCAATGCTGCTCACATTCGCGACTAGGACTAAATTTTGCTATTTTGCGCAAAAACGTGAAAATATTAAATTGGTTTAAGTCCCAAGGCAATTGATTATAATTTTCTGATTATTTTTGCCATATTTTTAAACATTTTTTTACGTTTCTGATCTGATGTTTTCACAGCTTCAACTCTATTATTGTTATTTGTTTATAATTTTTGTCCACTATTTATTTTTTTCAAACTTTACGTGCATTTATTTTTTATTAGGTGCATTTATTTTTATTTTTGCATTTTTTTATTATTTTTTTATCAACTTCTAACGCCTCCTAACTAAAAAAATTAGAAGTGTAAACTCCACTGAAAGCAACTCCACAAGATCATGCAAAGATTAGGGTTGTGGTGCAGCCCGAAATGGTTCTAACCCTATCACTATTATTGTCACGTTATTATTATTATTATTTGATTACGATTTTAGTCTTACGCATGCACGCCTTTTCTCACAGTTTCTATTTTTTTGCTGTTTTTTAAACACATCATTGAATTTTTAGTCCATGTCGCGAATTTGGGCAGCATTGGGAGGTGGAAGCGCGCCGGCCAATTAAAACCCAGCAGATCCAATCAGGATATTGACCGTGCATGCTCTTTTTTCTGGATAGCCCGCCCACTCGATGCGGCCTGATTGGCTGACGCATTCCCATTTCCTAATGCTGCCCACATTCGCGACTACACCGTTCTATTTCTATCACAGTTATTGTAATGCTTTTTAAAAGGTATTTTTAGTCCTAATCCACGATTTTTCTCAGCTTCTGATTTGGATTAATTTTTAAGCACTTTTACTGAATTTTTATCTTCCCAGATTTCTGTTCGAACTACAACATATCATTGGAAGTGGGTAAAATGTATACGGTTATAAACTTAATTATTATTGGCTGACGTTCTTCCACCTCCTAATGCTGCCTACATTCGCGACATGGACCGATAGAATTACTCTGGGCTGCGTCCTGCCCTGATTTTCGCATGATACTGTAGAGCTGTTAGTTTAGTGAAATGTACATCTAAATATTTTTGTTGCGGAAGCGCTAAACGCCAAATGATAAAAATGACGACAAAATAAACAAATGATAAAACGATTTAAAAAAATAAAAAATAAAAAGTAAAAACCGATTCACGCAAATGAGTTGTCCAAAAAATGAATGGTGACCGAAAAGTGTGAAGAAATAACAGTAGGTAAATGAAAACTGCGAATGGTTCTGAGCAGTGTGAAAAATTATTCAAAAAATGTGAAAAAATTGTCAAAACCGAGTTGTGACTAAATTTGCCTTGCGGCGAATTGGGAGTTCAAGTCAATATTTTCAGGTTTTATAGCAAAATTGGTCAAAAATCTAGCTGCTAATGTGTGAAAAAAATAAATTAAAAATAAAATAAATAAGTATAAAAAATAAGCAAAATCAAAATAAGCACCTATCGTTCAGTAAGTAAATAACATAAAAATAAATAAATATTACTTGCTTTATTAGCAAGCTAAAAACGTCAAACATGTAGCAATAATCCCTGTGGAATAACAAAAATCTCTAGAAAAATACAATTAGTAAATCTAACAGAATAAAAAACCTGAAAGAAACAAATTCATATCTTTCTGATAATAAAAAGTATAATAAAATAAATAATGTAAATATGAAAATAAATATGATATAAATAATACAAATAAAAATAGTAATGAAGCTGTATAATGTTTGAGTATAACTATAAAAAAAAATTAAAAGCAAAGACAAAAAATACAAATAAAATACAATTGTAAGAAACAGATGTATAAATATGACAAAAATATCCAGCTTAATGTCCAGTACAAGCTGAAAATGAATATTTCAAAAATCGTCGAAAAATGAAGATCAATAATCGGCCTGTCACACCGCGACCACCCCCGGCGGGCTGCCCTCTCGTCTGTCCATCTGCCGGTCGGGTGGGTGGTGAGTGTGCCCCGACTATCGATCAGGTCACTCGCAATCAAATCAGAGTAGTCGTCCGTGTTCACCTATCGGCTGTGTTCTGTGTGCTTTTCGTGCTCGTATTGATTTTCTCCGCTAATCGATAGCCTATTGATCCTCACCATAAGTTTTTTCGTGTTTCTGCCGAGATTTTTGGCTTTTGCTTTGGTGGAATCGAGAGGCAATAACGCTATTTCGCGATTTTTTGAGCGTTTAGACCTGGATCAGATCTGAGCTAAGCGCAGGGAGTCTTCTCTGAAGTCTGGCCCAGCCGTCGGTTAGATGTGGCTGCCTCGCCATCACTACTTCATTGTCACTTACAGTATGCCATATCATATCACTTACAGTATCCTAAGCCTGATGATGAGGTTCTTCTCGCCCATTCTGATGATGGCTCCGTATCTATCGGCTAATTAGAGGTCGGAAGTGGTTTTCTGGAAGATTCCAGTACTCTCCGACACTACTGATTGAGAGCGTCGGAGATTCCTCGCCAGAACCGGTTCCTCTTGTTCGCCCAACGAGTTCCTGGTCATCATATCGGTGTCGGAATTCACAGATAACATTCTCCACTCGGTATCGTTTTGTCCGCGACTTGCGAATCGTCTAATGCGTTCTGTATTCTTTAATTTATTTCGTTAGAAAGAGATCAATATCAAATCAAATCAATCAATAAATCAATAAATTAAATAATCAGTAAATTCATACATATTAATATACCATTTTCGTGTCGAGTTGGACCAAAGCGAATCTCCTTCAAAAAATGACCTTCAGACAGGATGGCTAGAATAATTTTTTGTTCAATGAAAATTTGGTATAACTTTCCTTGAGGTTTTTTAAAATTCACTTGTCAAATAAGTGTAATAATTGTATGAATTTTTTGTTTTCTGACAAAAAAATAATAAATGAAAGTTTATCCTAAAGCACAGCAAAGAAGAAAGCATATAGCGCATTAAAAGTTCAGATCGCGCCATGCACTAGAAAAGTTCGTAGCGATTTTTATTTGATTGATGGTATTTTTGTATTATATATATATGTTTATTTATTTCTATTATATCCCTTACAAGTGTGAAACTCCACGTAAACGGAAATTCTGCTGCTATCAATCGAATAAAAATCGCGACGACATGGATGGAAACATGGCTCAATCGCTTCTTTTGGCATTAAAAAATGGCTGCCTTCCTGCTTTTTTAAACAAGCTTTACACCATGACGTTTCTTCGAAAAATGAGAATTTTATCAAATTTCAAAATTGAAAAAGAATTATTCTAACCATCTTAGTGGGTCTGTAGTTTAACCTATCTGGAGGTAATTATGATTCGGAAGAGTTCGCTTGGTTTCAAAAGTCTTAGACTAGCCTAGAAGAGGGTGACATTTGATTTGGAAATGGTGTGTACATCATCTGTGTCACCTGTCTCCCGTCGTCCCGTTGGTCATCGAGTTGCTCGAGCGAGCGCTGGCAGCGTCTCCATTCGCCCATGTCACGTGCCAAAGTGCTCCAATGGATCCTCCTCATATAGTCATCTCGGCCGTTCAGGGCTTTCACGAAGAAGGCCGACCAACGCGTTGGTGTACGTCCAGGCATTCTCTTGGCATCCCGTGGAATCCAGTCGGTGACAGCTCTCGTCCAGTGGGCGTCTGCGAAGCGCATTACGTGGCCGGCCCACCTAATTTTCGACGACTTGGCCTATGCGACGGCGTCCCTGATCTCTCACTTGCGTGATTCTTGCCACTCCAAGCCTCGTCCTCTCGATTACCCGCTGCGCGAAGCTGATGGTCTGTTTATGGATGGTCCCAGGTCATAAATTTGACAAAAAAATTTACATCAGGGTGTTATAAGAGTTCTAAGTCATAGCATTTTATTTCATTTTTTTCTGTTCCGTATTTATTTGTTCTTCTGACCGTTCCTTTCGCCACCTACTGCAGACGACCCAGAGTTGGTTCATGTTCCACGTTTCCCAGAGCCTTTTCCACGAATATTACTTTTTTGTTAATTATGCTTTTACTAAAAATGTAAAGGTCAATGCCATTATTTTATTTGTTCTATTATATTTTCATATGAAAACGAATACTTTTTAGCCAATCTAAAAACGAATTAGAGACTTTATAAGAAAGCCGAAATAATCTTTTGTTTTCAGAAAATTTGTGTGAAAACTCCGGACCATGTCGCGTAAGTGGGCAGCATTTTGAGTGAGAATGTACCAGTCAGTCAGATTTTAACCAAGTAAGCATCGAACGAACACTCTCCAGGCAATCCGAGTACCGACTGTACGTGTCCTTTCTCAGTGGTACACCCATAGGTACAGTGTCGCCTGATTGGCTGGCGCGTTCCTACTTCTCAATGCTGCCCATCTTCGCGACATGAACGAATACTTCTATACAAGTGGAGAATCTTATAAAGAAATGTTATTCTCTAAATGTGCATAGAATTTCTCCTTCTTAGGCCAAAACGGCTTTCTGGGTGCATTCTAAAGTGCTCCAACACAAGGACTTGTCCCTGTGAAAAGATTGCGCCGCGTACTCGTTGAGAACTATGCAGCATTCATTTGATTGACAGCATAGATGTTTAAGTTTTGAGTTTTTTGCTATGTCTAGTGATTTTTATTGTTTTTATTGTCTTTTTCCTGTACTGGGTTTCGATGGCTATTATTTGTTGTGTACACTCGATCATTTGTAGAGTCTGTGCATTTTGCGCAACAATGAAATGCATGGCGCACCCAGGAAACCAGACCGCTTGTTGTTACTGATTAACGCAGATTTTTAAATTATGGTCTGTGTTTTCATTAAATAAATCAAAAATAAATAAATGTTAATCGGTACATGTCGCGAATATGGGCAGTGCTGTACTGTAGGAGCGCGCCAGCCAATCAGTTTACACTAAATTGGCGTGCCATTCAGAGAACTGGCTAGCGTATGTTCGCCACCATCTCCCAATGCTGCCCATCTTCGCGACATGAACCTGTTATTCTCTTACTGCTCGATCCATTTCATGTCTAAAATGTGAAACAAACGATAAAGGTCAAGGTGAATCAAATCTCCTTGGGATGTATAATGGTTTCGAGCTCTAAATACTTGATATCGTCTTCCTTCGGTACTTGTCAGCAATGTGACCTGCATGGGAGATTAGGATGCGCTAGCCAATCAGAGCACCAGCCGTGTACTGTCTTCTCTTTGCATGGCTTCGCAATCAGGGTACAGAATTCGGAAAGGAAAGTCAGTCCGGGGTGCATTCCACCTAAGAGGGAAGGAACTCTGTTTTCATTATCCAGAGTTAGGGTGTGCGTGCACCGTTGGTCGGCGCTCCAATTGGCGGGCGCGTCTATGCAGGCCACATTGCCGACTAGTACCATTTTTCATCTAAAATCTTTTCAAAACTAGCCAATGGTATAAAACTGCCTGCTATTCGCACTTAGTAGTGAGGAGAATTAAAGCTAGGCGGCGTGAGCGGGAACCGAACCCAAAATCGATTCGATGTTCGCGAGAGAAGCGACGTCTGCACCGCTGCGCTGACTATGTTCGTCTCCTAACGAAGGTTTTATTCCTACTTCATAAGAAAATAGCAAGAAAAACGTTCCGCTTCTGTTCTACGGCGTCCATTAAGTGCTGGTCTTATCGCCGAAGCGATGGCAAGGTGCAAGCCTGGAAGTAGCCTGATAGGTGGCGCGATAAGAGCGCACCACATCTGAAGGTGGTCAGTGTTCCTTACGTCATCAGAAGCTGCAATGGCCTGTTGGCTACCACTCCCAGAAGCGACTTCTCCTGTAGGCGGACTTCGCCTCCGCTTTCCTTCACCAAGCCGGACACGAGCCTAGCCGTCTCGGCGCCGTGTGCGCCCGTAGCCCAGAATAGGCCGCAAAAAACGGCCGAACTGAGCGTTGTCAGTGGTCGTCACCCATCCAACCACTGTCAGTTTACATCGCGGCGCGTCCGGTTTCAGGCGAAGTCTGACGGCCCGGCGCCGGCGCCACAGCGACAAAAACCGACGAGGACGACGAGGTGAATTGGCGGCGGAAGCAGCAATTGTCTCACATTCGTCTTCTTCACCTGCCATTGTTTCTTTCTCGGAGAAATTCTTCGGATTTTTTTGTGTAATGCAGTGTGCAATAGATAGTTTGTTCAATGAAAATCGCTGTGGAATTTGAAACGAAAATAGAAACAAGTCCTGTTTAGTACAGGTAGCTGAGGCGACTGATTTATTAAAGAATTAAAATTTTAAAAAATTCCGAAAAAATGGGATGAAAAGGCATAGAAAAACTCAGCAAAAACCAGTGTGAATTGAAAAATTTGCTGCAAAAAATAAGGTTCTTATGAAGGTAGTGGCAAAACGAACCTTTAATTATTTCTTTAATTTTACAAATTTGACAATCGTAACTTTAATAGTTCTTTAATCATTGTTTTACTTTATTTTGTATTATTATTATTATTATTATTATTATTATTATTATTATTATTATTATTATTATTATTATTATTATTATGGCTAGCTTGTATGCGACGGTTTATTTTTTGTTTACAATTTAATTTTATTTGTTTTGATATTTCTGAGCTAGAATTGAGATATATGTTTCAACATTAGTCTACGAGACATCATCAATGGCTCTACTGCGCTAAATACCATCAGATTTTTGAGCAGGTGTTCTTGACGCATTAAAAAATAAAAAATTGAATAAATATTGACGATGAGCATAGCTAGGCCTAAATGTGGTCTTCCTTTTCTCTCCATTTATTTATTTATTTACTCACACCGCACACAATGAGTCTTCGCGTTAAAAAATGACAGGGGAAAAACAACAAACAACAATAGGTTTTACAACAAGTAAACAAAGTCGATTGGTTAGTCAATATTGATCGAGAACGTACTTTGTAGTTTCCAAGATGCCAGTTATTATAAAATCGGTCTTATGGTGAGTGTTGACTACGCAATGACCATAATTCGCTAGTATCGATCAATGTTGATTAGCCAGTCATCATTGTTTACATGTTGTGAAGCCTGCCAGAAATCGATTTTATTGATCGATTGTGGGTGGTGAACTATTGCTGTTCCGTTTTATTGTAAAGAATTTCCATTAGCCGTCATATCGTTTACTTACCTGACGCCGATCTCAAACAGTTAACGTTGATCGATCAATAATGTCGGTCGAGCTGCAAATAATTTTGCGCAGACTGGTGACAGACAAACGGACAGACCCACGGACTAGTTGTGTGTTTTCTGTTATGTGTACGTATATAGCTTGCATTGGGCTTATTGTCTCCACGTGTATTAGTTGTGAAAACTGCGCCAACTTTGTTGAAAAATATAAAAATTAAATTAAATGATTAAATTTCTAGTTAAATTAAAAGGTTCGTTTTGGTCGAAGCATGACCTCGTATCCTGTCTTGAAGTGTCTTTGTTTTGCAGCTTATAAACCTTCACTACGTCACTAGCATTATTGATTAATATATGTTTATCGATTTCGATAGTATAAATGCTCAATTCATGAAGCTTGAAAGTTGTAATTTTGTGTTCACTCAAAATTTTGAATTTTTTGATACAAGTCGTTTATGTGGCCCACATACGGACGCTGCAACGCAGCAGCTTAACCAGGCTGCGTCTGTTGGGCAAGTCAGCCATAGCGACTGACGCTCTGATTGGCTGGCGTGTTCTCACTTTCCATGTAGGTCACAATAACGACATGTATCGAAATTATTCTTATACATCGACAAAATCATCGTTAGTGTATTCCATGTGGTTTCGAAATGTCTCTCTCGCAATTTCACTTGGATTCGTGGTCTCATTATGCTCCAGACATTTCTCTGAAGTGTGCAACTGTTTCAGAAGCTGAGCTGCGTCCTACGCATCTCGACCAACAGCTACCATGTTTGGAGCCTTAGAATTGGCCTGCTCGTACAGGTGCGTGTCATAGCTATCTGTGAGTTAAGCAAAATCAGTGTCAAGACCGGCCATTATTTTCGCGCAATCGTCAACTACCGGAATCGATCGCTAATTTTTAGGATTGTACATTTAACGCTTATCGATTTAACGATTTTAGCGAATCACGAGCATTTCCGTTAAAATTTGAGATACCTATCGCGAAGGTGGGCAGCATTAGGAGGTAGGAGTGCGGTCACATCAAATGGGCATTGAGACAGTGTATGTGTAAGGTCGCTGTCCTGATTGGCTGGCAAGTACTTGGTCGGTGATTTGATTGGTTATGATTGGCTGCGTGATCCCAACTCCCAATGGTGCTCACCTTAGCGACATGTACCAAATTCGGCTTAACCACATAACGGAATATTGCAGAAATTTTAGCGGATTTGTGATTAAAGGTTACAGCAAGTGTTACATTTAAAAAATTTATTGTGAGTTTTTTGAAAAGAGTTAGTCTGTCCCAAAAAAAGTGGAAACAGTGAAATGTGACGCTTTTTTTGAGGAAAATGACTAGTAAAACTGCGAGAGTGTACCAACTTTTTAGCGTTTTACAAGAATAGATCGCGCCATACACTGCTTTTTTGCGGTTTTCGTTTGATTGACAGTATAAGTGCTGCTTACTTGAAGCTGCGCTGTGAAGTTATGCATTTGTCAACAACTTCTTTCTATTTCACCGTCAATTAGTGCGCAACCCACGTAAGCAGAATTTTTGCTCTCAACAAAATAGAAGTCACACCGTGCTAGACGAGCACATGGCGCGATCATTTCTTGAAGCACATTGAAAATTTCTGGTTTCTGTGTTTCAAAATCGCCTAAAACCATTTTTAACTGAAGGGACCAAATAATTACGACAATCCAATTCGTTTCGGGACATGCGAATTAAAAAAAATGTTAAAGAAAATCATGGCTATTCATTCAAATCGAAAATTCATCTTAATCTGCTATTGAACAAAGGATAAAGGACGGCGTTACTCATTCCCTTTTGGGGTGCGCTATGCATTCTACTCCTACGGGATATCGTGGAGGCGATATGAATGCGTATTTGGCAATACAATGTCTTACGGTGGCCAGCCGATGAACAAGTCACCGCTCTATCCTTCCCAGACAAGTCTGGTACCAATTCACCGACCCCGGAGGGATGGAAGGCTGGTTGGAACGAGTGGGAAATCCGAGACAGGAACATATTAAAGTACCCGGTGCATGCGACAGCCGGAATCTCTTCCGACTGCGGCGCCCGCGCTATTGAATACCTGATTTAATTTGGTGAACGATAGTTTTTGTTTGGAAGCTCCGTGATAGACAAGTACACTGCGCGATCCTTTCTTAAACCACACCGAAAAATCACTGGTTTCTGTATTAAAACACTTAAAACCATTTTTGTAGCCAAATGAACAAAAAATTATGACAATTAAAACAAAATATTCACGTTTTTGGGCAAATGAATTAAAAAATTTCAAGGAAGATCATAGTTAATAATTCAGATCGAAAACTTATCTTGACCTCGGACCTATTTAGATTAATTTGGAAGGCGATGGTATTTATTTGTAAAGGCATTGTTTGATTCTAAAGCGCTTAGTTTTCTTTAAAAGTGTATGCATTTTGTAGTAAAAAACACTCTTTACTCTTTTTTTATTCCAAAACTCTGTTTTAAAAGTCGAAATTTTTAATCCGTTAGCTATGAAAATGATTTTAAGCGTTTTTTTAAATGCTGAAGCCATTAATATTTCACTGTGCTTTGAGAACTCTAAATCGTGAGCGGATCAGCGGATCATGAGCGAGAACTGTACTGAACGATTTGCCGAAAATTTAGAAAAAATTTTCGTTAAAAAATTCCTTAAGAAATTTAATGATCAGAGTTAATACCTACCCCTGGTAATGACTCGTAGAGTTTTACCACGAATGGTTCGTCGGCCCTGGTCTGACTTTCGAGCCGAGTTCCAATCATTCTGATGGTTCAGAGCATGGCGCGACGGGCCGTTGCTTCAGGACGACCATGAGAAGCGCAGTATCAAAAGGGACATGAAGAAGATCGCCGGCAAAGCGCGTTTGCGTGAGCAGGAGTACTTCTCGGTGAGTTTCCTGATGGGAGTGGCTGCCTCGGCCTCGTCAGAAAGTGCTGTGCTTCCAGCTCGAGTCCGTCATGGCGGAGTTCAAGCTGTCGAACAACACCCTGCGACGGATGATGTCTCACATGAGCGACAATATGGATCGCGGTCTCGAGGGAGGACTCGAGGTCGGTCTGAGTGCAGTGGCGGCAGCTTCTGACCGTCTGACCTCCAAAATAAATACCTTAAACAGACCTAACCTAAAAGACGGCTCAGAATCATTGAAAAAAATGCATCAAAAATGAACAAAGTTGAGTGTGATCTACTGATTCCGGGTGTTATTCAGAAGTCCACGATCGCCATGCTGCCGTCGTTCGTGCCCGAGCTACCAGATGGAACGGGTGAGTTTCTGAACTGTCCATTTTTCCAGAAGTACCATTAGAAGTTCCTTAAGGCTGTCTGTTGCAGAACGCGGCAAATTCGTGGCGATGGATCTGGGTGGTACGAATCTCCGAGTGATGATCATGGAGATCGAGCCGGGCGAGAAGATGCGGACCAAGCAGTTCAACACCAGAATGCCGAACGCGGCCATGCACGGCACTGGAGAACAGGTTGGTGGCTGAAGTCTTTCGTAGAGAGAGCGAGATGAAAAGCCTCACTTTCGTGTTCTGTACAAGTCTTGGAGGGGGCGTGTTTGCGGGTGGAGTTCTAATCGATAGGAATGATTATTCTGAGTTTCGCTAAGCCATTAGTCCTAAGTCTGGAAGGCGTTCTTCAGAAAATTCAGGGGTTTGTCAGAAAGCTTCAAATTTCAAAAATAAGATACATGTCGTCAATGAGGCCTACATGGGCGAGGTCAGACGCGTCATATCATTAAGGCTGCACCAAATACGCGAGTCACCCAGGGGGCCTATACGGTCCTAGTGCTTTGATTGATTGGCATGGGCTCGGTCGGCGCCCGATTGGTTCACTTCACTTTGGGCGGGGGTAGGGGCGTGTCTGTAGCACAAAGGACGAAGTTTTGAGCGATAGAACCGGTTATAAAGATTTGATGAGGAAGTAGTCCTAACAATAAGTCTCGAAGGGGTCCAAACTCCTTCAGAAAATTCAGGGTTCTGTTCAAAAGGCGTCAAATTTTAGAAATCAAGTACATGTTGTTAATGTGGCCTACATGGGCGAGGTCAGAATCACCACACCATTACGGCTACACCGACTGAGCGAGCCAATGAGAGGGGGTTTGTACGGTCCTTGTGCTCTGATTGGCTGGCATCTGTTCGATCGGTGCTCTTTTCGTTCACTTCACTTTGGGTGCGGGGAGGGGGTGTGTCTGTGGCGCAGTGGGCGGAGTCCTAACCGGTAGACGGCTGGTTATTCTGAGTCTTGCTAAGGAATTAGTCCTAATTCTCGAAGGTGGTCCACAACCCTTGTCCTTCAGATAATTCGGGGTTTTGTCTAAAAGACTTCGAATTTTAAAAATCAGATACATGTCGTTAATGTGGCCTACATGGGCGAGGTCAGAATCACCACACCATTACGGCTACACCGACTGAGCGAGCCAATGAGAGGGGGTTTGTACGGTCCTTATGCTCTAATTGGCTGGCATCTGTTCGATCGGTGCTCTTTTCGTTCACTTCACTTTGGGTGCGGGGGAGGGGTGTGTCTGTGGCGCAGTGGGCGGAGTCTTAACCGGTAGAGGACTGGTTATTCTGAGTCTTGCTAAGGAATTAGTCCTAATTCTCGAAGGTGGTCCACAACCCTTGTCCTTCAGATAATTCGGGGTTTTGTCTAAAAGACTTCGAATTTTAAAAATCAGATATATGTCGTTATTGTGGCCTAAATGGGCGAGGCCAGAATCACCACACCATTGCGGCTACACCGACTGAGCGAGCCAATGAGAGGGGGTTTGTACGGTCCTTATGCTCTATGTTATGGCTGGACGATCACAGTGGTGATCGTGTGTAGCGCGCCCGTAGCCGGCTAGTAGAAAGCCGATGACCACCCACGTAGGCGCGGTGGTAATCCGCCAAGGCAGGTCAAAGTAACGACCGGCGGGAAAACGGGGCGCATATAAGGCCGCTGCCGAGACCCTCAGGGGTCGTCGTCGCAGGTCGCCGCCGAGGAGTTCCAGCCGCCAGCCAGCCTACCTCCACCGCCTCCGTCGTCGTCGTCGTTGGAGTGGAAGCTGTATTCTACTAATAAAACTGTATTATTCTCTGCTGCCTCGTCACGCGGAAGTGAGGCTCTCTGTTAATACAGAGAGCAGTGAAAGAGACCTCAGAGGTCTAGTAGCAGTAGGAAGAGACCCCAGAGGTCTAGTGAAGGTTGTATCCTCAGGGATACAACAGTGGCGATCAGGTGTGCCACTTCCCGCTACAGGAGCGGAAGTGAGGAAAGGACGCCTGAGCAAGACTTCGAGCAAGTCTGAGGCTCTGAGAAAGAAGCCTAAAGAGAAGTACTGGGTTGATCTAAGATGGATCTCCAGCTAGTCATGTCCATGTTCAAGGAGCTCATGGAGGAGCGAAGAAAAATTGCTGAGAAGCAGCAAAAGGACATGTTGGACATGGTGCTCAGGCACGTGAGAGGAGCAGATGTGTTGAGCACGACTGGTGAAGCCATGTCGGTGCCAAATGCAATGGCTGCATTGAGTAATCGGATCGACAGGTTCGTGTTCGATCCTGATGTGGACTCATGCTTCTCGAAGTGGTACTTAAGGTACAGAGCAGTGTTTGTAGAGGATGGAAAGCAGCTACCAGAGAGTGCGAGAGTGAGGCTTCTCTGTGAGAAACTTGATGCTGCATCCTTCGAGAAGTACCAGAGGCATGTTTTGCCTAAAGAAGTCTCGGAAATCGGTTTCGAGGAAACCGTGAACACGCTGAAACAGCTGTTTGATGTGAAGACTTCAGAGTTCACGACCAGATACCAGTGTTTGAAGCTGGAAAAGAAAGAGTGCGAGGATTACCTCACGTATACTGGTCGTGTGAACGAAATGTGTGAGAAAACGAAAATCCATGAGCTGGATTCGGACGGAATTAAGTGCCTTCTATGGATTTTTGGACTGAAGTCTCCAATGGAAGCCGAGATAAGGCAGAGACTAATGGCAGTCTTAGACAGGGAGTACAAGGCTGAAAGGAAAATGTCCCTGCAGAAGTTGTATATGGAATGTGAAAATTTCTTGAGTCTAAAGAGGGACAGTGAAACAATCGCTGGCAATGTGAAGGCTGTTGATAAGGTAGCCAAGGAAGAGAAGAAAGCAATTCAGTGTTGGAATTGCGAAGGGAACCACTACGCCAGGTCATGTAAAGCGAAGTTGTGGTTCTGCAAGAACTGCAAGAAGACAGGGCACAAGGAGAAATTCTGCGATGTCGCGCAGCTGCGGAAAGATGCCGAGCTGAAGCGAACGGGACGGAGAAGCCGTCGTGGTAGCGACAACGGTAAAGCAGTAAAGCAGAATTCAGGACGACACGTGCGCACAGTCAAGATTTCGAGTGCGGCAGCTAGAGTGAATTCCACACGCGTGTATGTGGAAGCATTCGTCAACGGTCACCCTGTAGAGTTCTTGCTCGACACTGGTTCGGATATAACGTTGATAAATGAGGGTGTTTGGAGGAAGATGGGCACTCCAACGCTCGAGAAGACGAACCTAGTGGTGAAGAATGCCAGTGGAACTCCAATGACGATTCGGGGAAAGCTGAGGTGCGAGTTCGAGATTAAGGGTGCGGTATCAGAAGGATACGCCTATGTGACACCTTACAACTCACTAATGGGCCTCGAGTGGATTGAGAAGAATGAAGAAATGTCACATCATATGAGGATGATGGTGACAGAAGTGAAGTTGGAGGACAGTGCGAACCTTGGAGAGGAGTTGAAGAAGACCTATCCAGAAGTGTTTGAGGAAGGTCTAGGACACTGCACAAAGGAGAAAGCTGAGCTTCAGCTTGTTTATGGTGCGCGTCCAGTGTTCCGAAGTTGCAGACCAGTCGCACACGCTGCTGTTGAAGCTGTTGATAAGGAACTTGACAGGCTTGTGGAAATTGGTGTGATTAAACCGGTGAGCCACAGTGAGTGGGCTACACCTATAGTGTGTGTGAAAAAGCAGAATGGGAAGTTGAGAGTATGCGCAGACTTCTCAACTGGTCTGAACAAAGCGCTGCAGTCGTTTGATTATCCCTTGCCGGTGCCAGAGGATATATTCGCGTCCTTGAATGGCGGGACCGTGTTTTCACAGATCGACCTGTCAGATGCCTACTTGCAGGTGGAGTTGTCGGAAGAAGCGAAGAAGAAGGTCGTGATAAACACGCACAGAGGATTGTTTCAGTACAATCGGTTACCGTTTGGGATAAAGACTGCACCTGGAATTTTCCAGCAGATAATGAACAAGATGGTCTCTGGTTTGAGAGGTGTGACGTCATACCTGGATGACATCTTGGTCTGTGGAAGAACGGTACAGGAACACAAAGGTACCACTACAGACATGGCCAGCGCCTACCCGTGTTTGGCAGAGACTTCATATAGATTTTGCTGGACCAATTCATGGTTCCTACTACATGGTGGTGGTAGACGCGTTCAGCAAATGGCCAGAAATGTTCGAGATGACAAATATCTCTGCAGGACAAACCGTGAAGGCCATGAAAAATCTGTTTGCGAGGTATGGATTGCCGCAAACAATAGTTAGTGATAATGGCACACAGTTCGTGTCGGAACAGTTTAAAAGGATGTGCGAGGAAGGAGGAATTGAGCACATCAAGACTGCCCCCTATCACCCCCAGTCTAATGGACAGGCGGAGCGCTTTGTTGATACGCTTAAGCGAGGTATCAAAAAGCTTAAAGGGGAGGAGAGGCCAACAGAAGAGACGCTCAACGTGGTGCTTCAGGCGTACAGATCTACGCCAAAGGCGTGCCTGAATGAGAGAACTCCGACGGAAGTGTTTCTGGGGAGGAAGCTAAGGACGCGTTTAAGCTTGCTGATTCCGATGGAAGAGGAATCAGAAGACCCGCTCGCGAAGGAAAGACGAGCTAAGATGAAACGGCAGTTCGACAAGAGGCATGGTGTGCTGCCCAAAGAGTTCGCTGTAGGCGATCACGTATACGTACAGAGATGGAAGGCACCACGAGCTGTATGGACGAAAGGCAAGGTAGTGAAACGCCTTGGTGCCGTCAACTATAAGGTCGAAGTTGACGGAAGAGCGATTCGCAAGCACGCGAATCAGATGCGACGTTGCGCCGATGAGCGAACTTGTCAGGAGGAAAGCTCTGCGCTCAAAACGTTGCTCGATGTTCTTGAATTGGACGACGCATGGAGGACGGAACCTGCTTGCTCAACGACCGCGGGTTCAACCTATCAACGACGCGATGCGGACAGAGAACAACCACTACAACTACGACGTTCTACAAGGACCGGAAGACCAGTCCGACGCTATGGAGTAGACGACTTTTCTTAGTTAATTGTTGACTGTTGTAGTTTTCATAGACTTCGTTTGTTAATTAAGTTCTCGTTAAGTAGTAGAAAAATATTTCGCTGTAATTATTTTCCTACTAGGGGAGGTGTTATGGCTGGACGATCACAGTGGTGATCGTGTGTAGCGCGCCCGTAGCCGGCTAGTAGAAAGCCGATGACCACCCACGTAGGCGCGGTGGTAATCCGCCAGGGCAGGTCAAAGTAACGACCGGCGGGAAAACGGGGCGCATATAAGGCCGCTGCCGAGACCCTCAGGGGTCGTCGTCGCAGGTCGCCGCCGAGGAGTTCCAGCCGCCAACCAGCCTACCTCCACCGCCTCCGTCGTCGTCGTCGTTGGAGTGGAAGCTGTATTCTACTAATAAAACTGTATTATTCTCTGCTGCCTCGTCACGCGGAAGTGAGGCTCTCTGTTAATACAGAGAGCAGTGAAAGAGACCTCAGAGGTCTAGTAGCAGTAGGAAGAGACCCCAGAGGTCTAGTGAAGGTTGTATCCTCAGGGATACAACACTCTAATTGGCTGGCATCTGTTCGATCGGTGCTCTTTTCGTTCACTTCACTTTGGGTGCGGGGGAGGGGATGTGTCTGTGGCGCAGTGGGCGGAGTCTTAACCGGTAGAGGACTGGTTATTCTGAGTCTTGCTAAGGAATTAGTCCTAATTCTCGAAGGTGGTCCACAACCCTTGTCCTTCAGATAATTCGGGGTTTTGTCTAAAAGACTTCGAATTTTAAAAATCAGATATATATCGTTAATGTGGCCTAAATGGGCGAGGTCAGAATCACCACACCATTACGGCTACACCGACTGAGCGAGCCAATGAGAGGGGGTTTGTACGGTCCTTATGCTCTAATTGGCTGGCATCTGTTCGATCGGTGCTCTTTTCGTTCACTTCACTTTGGGTGCGGGGGAGGGGGTGTGTCTGTGGCGCAGTGGGCGGAGTCTTAACCGGTAGAGTACTGGTTATTCTGAGTCTTGCTAAGGAATTAGTCCTAATTCTCGAAGGTGGTCCACAACCCTTGTCCTTCAGATAATTCAGGGTTTTGTCTAAAAGACTTCGAATTTTAAAAATCAGATACATGTCGTTAATGTGGCCTACATGGTCGAGGTCAGAATCACCATACCATTACGGCTACACCGACTGACCGAGCCAATCAGAGGGGGTTTGTACGGTCCTTGTGCTCTGATTGGCTGGCATCTGTTCGATCGGTGCTCTTTTCGTTCACTTCACTTTGGGTGCGGGGGAGGGGTGTGTCTGTGGCGCAGTGGGCGGAGTCTTAACCGGTAGAGGACTGGTTATTCTGAGTCTTGCTAAGGAATTAGTCCTAATTCTCGAAGGTGGTCCACAACCCTTGTCCTTCAGATAATTCGGGGTTTTGTCTAAAAGACTTCGAATTTTAAAAATCAGATATATATCGTTAATGTGGCCTAAATGGGCGAGGTCAGAATCACCACACCATTACGGCTACACCGACTGAGCGAGCCAATGAGAGGGGGTTTGTACGGTCCTTATGCTCTAATTGGCTGGCATCTGTTCGATCGGTGCTCTTTTCGTTCACTTCACTTTGGGTGCGGGGGAGGGGGTGTGTCTGTGGCGCAGTGGGCGGAGTCTTAACCGGTAGAGTACTGGTTATTCTGAGTCTTGCTAAGGAATTAGTCCTAATTCTCGAAGGTGGTCCACAACCCTTGTCCTTCAGATAATTCAGGGTTTTGTCTAAAAGACTTCGAATTTTAAAAATCAGATACATGTCGTTAATGTGGCCTAAATGGGCGAGGTCAGAATCACCATACCATTACGGCTACACCGACTGACCGAGCCAATCAGAGGGGGTTTGTACGGTCCTTGTGCTCTGATTGGCTGGCATCTGTTCGATCGGTGCTCTTTTCGTTCACTTCACTTTGGGTGCGGGGAGGGGGTGTGTCTGTGGCGCAGTGGGCGGAGTCCTAACCGGTAGAGGACTGGTTATTCTGAGTCTTGCTAAGGAATTAGTCCTAATTCTCGAAGATGGTCCACAACCCTTGTCCTTCAGATAATTCAGGGTTTTGTCTAAAAGACTTCGAATTTTAAAAATCAGATACATGTCGTTAATGTGGCCTACATGGTCGAGGTCAGATGCACGGATCGTTAAGGCTGCACCGGATGGGCGAGCCACCCAGAGCGGGCTCGTACGGCCCCAGTGCTCTGACTGGCTGTAGTGTGTTCGGTCGGTGCTCTGATTGGTTGTGATTGGCTAAGGTGTTCCTCCTCTTTCCCCTCTTTCCCACAGGTTCGTCGCATTACCGACTAGTACAAATAGCAGTTACTGATGCATACACATTGTACCTAGTCGATAATGTGGCCTACATGGGAGAGATCAAACACATCAGGTCATGAAGATGGCAGCGTTTGGAGTGCTACCCGGTTGTGGTACTCTGATTGGCTGACGTGTGTCTGGTCGGCGTTCTTATTGGTTGTGATTGATTGGAATGTTCCCTCAGCTCTCCACATGTAGGCCACATTAGCGACTTGTGCCAGAAATAATTACTGATGATACACATTGTATTTAGTCGCTAATGTGGCCTACATGGGGAGGGGAGACGGACCAGAGCTGCACCGATTAGGTGAACACAGAGATGGGACTTATACGGTCCTAGTGCTCTGATTGGCTTACATGTGTCATCGGTGCTCTAACTGGTTGTGATTGGGTAAAGCGTTTCCCTCCCTCCCACAGGTGGGGAATTACCCCACTAGTACCGAAAATAGTCACATATGGGATGCTACCCGGAGGAGCTTGTGGTATTGTGGCGCTCCGATTGGCTGGCGTGTGTCTGGTCTGTGTTCTGATTGGTTTTGATGGGCCGGCGCATTCCGAACACCCTGCAGCCCACATTAACGAAAAGTACCGAGGAATTGTTTTCGATTTCTTTGGGACTTCTTCAGGAATGAGGTTGATTTTTTGGATTCTCGTTCATGAAACACTTACCTTCAGCTGTTCGACTATATAGCCAAGGCGCTGGCCGACTTCCTAATCGAGCGTGATGTGGCCAATGACAATCTGCCGGTCGGCTTCACCTTCTCGTACCCGTGCGACCAGACGAGTCTTCGAAGTGCCACCTTGTTACGGTATGTCATTTACAGTACTACTCACCGTAAGGTGGAGCTTTGGAAAAGGACAGCACCGTGGCTTTATAAGGATCGGCTTATTTTCATGTTGTTAACGCGATTTATTTATATCGGCATTATTTATTTTTGTATTTATTTATATTTATTTATACTTATATCGGCGCAAGAGAGACGATTTATTACCTTTGATTGCTTATTGCCTGTAATTTTTTAAAATTATGGCAAAAATGTCGGTGCGTAGGAACGCTGTAGAACTACGGAACTATGAAACCACTACGAAAATCAATAAATCAATAAAAAATAAGCCATTTTAGGTGGACGAAAGGTGTGACAGCGACAGGAGTCGTTGGCGAGAATGTGGTTAAGTTGCTTGAAGATGCCATAGCTAGAGATGGAGTGAGTTCATTTAGCTGTTTTACAGATTTTTTGTTCTTGCAAATATTATTTTTTATTAATACTTTTATTCTGGAATATTAGCTTCATCACAAAAAGGTTGGGCCAGCTATCGTGGTGGGAAGAATGCCAGAAGAATGGCAGTAAGCACATTATTAGTTCATGGATATTATAGTTAGCCTGAATATACTCGAAGCATATGTTTCGACGTTAGCCATTGGACGCCAAATGGCATCATCTCAACAGGTCAAAACACGATGAAACAGGCAACTAGGCACCCACGCCACATGGCGTCATCTCGACAGGTCAAAACACGATCAAACAGGCAACGCAGTGTGGCGTGATATTTCGTGGTCTATCTTAGGGCGGTGATCTATAGCTTTTCCCGCGTCTTTCAAAAGCACATAGTGGCCCACCTAATTTGTGATAGTACGGACCATTTCAAACACTCAAAATTGAGCATTTTCAGCGAATTCAAGTCGAAGTGGTGGCGCTGATTAACGACACAGTGGGAACAATGGTGGCCGCTGCATACGAGGCGAACGGCGAATGTGATTTGGGTGTGATCATCGGTGAGAATTATTTTTACGTGAAATATTCAATTTTGTTTCATTTTTGGGAGATTTTTTTCGTGTTTACAGGGTGCCTTACTTTTTTCAGCTCATATACAGGTTTTTTCTTTCCCATATTTTTTCCATATTTTCTATTTTCTTTTTCTTCGGTTTTCTTTCCTATTTTTATTTTTTCTTCATTTTTAAAATTTTTTCTTTATTTATTTTCTTTTCTTTTTATTTTTTCTTTAGTTAATGGCATTTTTTGCTTTTCTAGATAGTTGTCATAGTGTTTTGGATCTCGTTTTGCTTCTAGCTAAATTTTTACAATTGTAAAGAATAATTTTTTTTTATAAAAAGTGCTATTTTTTCTGAAATCGAGTTCTTGTCAGGAACCGGAACAAACGCCTCCTACATGGAGAATTCAAAGGCGATTATTCACGGATTGGCCAACGCGACTGAACCCTATAATCACAAACAGGTACCGGAATGTTGACTTGTTTATTGTTTACTTTTATTTTATTTTTTTATTTTTACTTTGTTGTTCACTAGTCTTCACTTCGCTCGAGAAGTCGATAATGACCATCGATATTGATCGGCCGGTCGATAATGCATTGTTGTTGATTGTTGGAAAGCAAAGCTGGTCTACCGAGGAACTTTACGTTCGCTCATTTTGGAGCGTTTATGAAAAAAAATCAATAAAATCAATTTTTTAATCGACGTGTCGACGATGTTTAGTTATTGCGGGCTTTTATCAACGGTTATTATTTTTGCGTCATGCCCATATAAAAGGTCACTTCTGGGCATAAATCTATGATATTGATCGAGATTGATTGGCCAATCGGTGGGTCTGGTAGTCGTGAGGTTTATCCAACTGTCATTATTTTTGTGCGATGCCCAATTCTCGCTGTGATTTCTGGGCATAAATCAATGATATCGATCGATATTGATTGACCATTCGATATTGTCCACAAGTCGTGAATTTGTCTAGCGGCCACAATTTTTGCCATTTTTCGCAGTAATTTCATGAGATATACCAATATCGACCGAGACTATCTTCATTGATGCCTATCTCAAACGACGCCTTCTGGGCGAAATTGATCGATATTGATTGATTTGATTGATCTATGCGGTATACTAGTCGTGAAGTCTGTCTAACAGCCGTTTTTGCTGGTTGATGCCAGTTCTCACGATCATTTTATGCGATCAGCCAATATTGATTGATCGATCGAGACTATCTTCGAGTGACGCCTATCTAAAAGGGGTTTCTAGGCAAAATACCTGGTATCGATCGATCGACATTGACTAGCCGATTGATGTTTACTTGCTGTGATGCCGTTCCACCCACCTAAACACAATATTACCGAGTAGGAATCTCTGATATCAATTGAGTTACTGTGAGTCCATTCGGGCGGCAAGTAATTTTGCGCGGATAGACGGACAGTCAAACAGACTGGTTAAATAGGCTTTAATATATAATAGGATTCCTTTCAATGGTTTTGCAAACATCTACTCTAGTTTAAGGCAGCTTCAAAATTTGTTTTCTTCTTCCATCTACATTTTGAACTTAGTATACGCCGTGCGTATAAATTGCAATCGTTATTGTTATTCCTTAAAGACGTGATGTGGACCTTGTTCTTTGGTATTGTAGCCAAACATCCGGCTGAAGGAGTGTATTGCGTGAATGTGTGTCCTTCAGATGATTATCGACACGGAATGGGGTGGTTTCGGCGATCGAGGTGAAGCCGAGTACATCTTCACCCAGTACGACAAGATCGTCGACGAGCGCTCTGATCATCCTGGAGTAAACTCGTGAGTGGTTTTTATTGATTTCTTTTAGGTAGATCATCTAAAATTCTATGTGTTTCTCTAATATCGCTGGGTTTGTATATTACTTCTGTTGGGCAAAAATGTTTATATTTTTTAAAGGTGATTGTCTGTCAAGGCTGTAGGGATGCGCCACGCGTATCGCTTTTAAGTAGTATAATAATGGTACAGTATAGTAATAATATAATATAGTAGTAAAGGAAAATCGTCATCGCCATTCATTTCATAATTCATTTTCCTTTCTATGCATCGCTTGATTCTCACTTTCACTTTCCTCATATTGTAGAGCACGACGTGTTGGATCTAAAATAGATAAGTAAGTAAATGAATCAACTCATGCATTCATCGGTAGCCTAGTCGGCCACAAAAAAACTCCAAAAAACTTAATTCGGTACTAGTCGTTAATGTGGCCTACGGGGATGGGTGACGGGTCTCACACCCCAACCACTTACAACCAATAGAGCACCGACCGAGCACGCGCCACCCAATCAATGCACCGATGTACACGCCCTTTGAGTCGCGCACAGCTATTCGATGCGGCTTGATTGGTCTGTCTGGTGTCCTCCATCCTGCAGGCCACATTAACGACTTGTACCTTTGATTCGCTATTGATCTTACTCAAACTTTTTCGTAGAGTATATACGGCACAATTGAGAGGAGAGCCGTACTAGAGCTCATCACGGGTCTCGATAACACTTTTCGAAGTGACTTCGAGTAAAAATGGAGTTCGCGGCGCATCCTTGATGGGTTGGCTAGTGCCTTCTTCACAGATTTGTGTGATTGGTTCTTCATTGCAGGGCAGAATTTTTCAGATCTATCCTAGTCGGGGAGGGGGGGGGACCGCAAGAAAGTGAAGCAAACACTAACAGTATGGCGTTTTTCCGGTAGGAAATTGCATAAAAATCCCCTCGTAGATTGCCTTAATGAATAGCCTCTTTAAGTAAGTGCACTATCAATCTTACCGTCGTTGCCAAAAGAGTGGGTGAAGTGGCCACCCCCACTAGGAAAGATACGATTTTCTTTAGTTTTTTCCATACTGTTTTATGTTTAAAGTATACTTTTACTTCTATTCTATTCAATTTTTAATTTTTTATAATAATTTTCATGTTTATATTTATTTTATTTTTGTGCTTCTCATGTTTATTGTTTCAGACTGGATAAACTGGTAGCCGGTATGTGCATGGGAGAGATTGTCCGATTGGTGCTGGCAAAACTCTGCGAGCATAAGGTGAGAGTTCGGATCCAATGAAGATGTTGAGTTTTTGAAAAAAAAAATTAAAAATAATCCGATACCGTTTAGGTCCTCTTCAATGGAAACGGATCAAAAATTCTATATACGATTGGATCATTTCCGACGAAATATATTTCTGAAATTTTGCAGTGAGTTTTTATCATATTATTATTATTTATTGTTATCTGTTGTTGTTTTCAATCGCTATTTATTATTATCCTTCTACTATTCTGCTTGTTATTGTTTACTAATAATAATTATTGTTGTTTAATATTAATATCAACTCAATTCTGTTGAGTGTACTATAATTGCTAAAAATAGGCATAGATAGTTCTAAGCAGTAGTTGAGGAGCTGCTCTGGGAGGCGCCGTGTCTTCAGTTTCTACGCACTTCTCGATGAAGCGTCAAATTTATGTAGTAGCAAGTAGCAACCAGGAATATGATAAACCTCAGGCCAAATCGGGTGAATATTATTTGAACGATCAACTAGCGCATCGAGTAGGTTATCGAGTTGCTCAAGCGGGAGCCAATACCGTCTCCATTCGTCCCTGTCGCGTGCCAGAGTGTCCCAATGGATCCTCCTCGCTCGAGGGACACGAACGAAGAGCGTCATATCGGTCGTTCAGGGCTTTCACGAAGAAGTCCGACCAACGCGCTTGTGGGCGCCCTGGTGATCTCTTCACTTCCCGCGGAATCCTATCGGTGACGGCTCTCGTCCAGTGGGTGTATGCGAAGCACATTACATGTCCGGTCCACCTAATTTTCGACGACTTGGCCCACGCGACAGCGTCTCTGATCTTCGAACGTCGGCGAAGCTCAGAACTCGGAGGCCTTCTCTCACTTGCGTGAGTCGTGTCACTCCAAGCATCGTCCTCTCGATTCCACGCTGCGCGACGCTGATCGCGTGTTCATCCTGCTTTCGTATAGCCCAGGTCTCTGAGGCGTATGTTAGGGCAGGAAGAACAGTGGAGTCGAATAGGTGGGCACGGAGTCGGACGTTCTTCGTCTTCTTCGCGACTTCTTCGACGCTATTGAAAGCTCTCCAAGCCGCTCGTTTCCTTCTGCTCAGCTCTGGCGGTAGGTCGTTGGCCATATTGACTTCGCGACCCAGATACACATAGCTGGAGCATTCGGAGATGTTCGTTCCGCTGAGCGAGAATGGGGCATCAGAAACTTGTCCGTTCCTCATGAACATCGTCTTCGTAAGATTCGGCTGCAGTCCAACGATCCCACATACACGGTCGAAGTCGGCCAGCATTCGCCCCCCCCCCCCCACCTGGCTGATGCTCGGTGTTATGAGCACGATGTCGTCAGCGAAGCGAAGATGATGTAGTTGCCGGCCGTCGACCTTCACTCCCATGTCTTCCCATTCTAGTTCGCGCATGACGTTTTCGAGGGTGGTGCTAAAGAGATTCGGGGATATGGTGTCCACTTGCCGAACCCCTCTCTTCACGTCGATGACGACGTCGTTGTAGAACCGTGAGATCTTGCCGTGAATCCACTGTACAGCTCTCGAAGGACTCTGATGTACTGAGTAGGAACGCCCT
Source organism: Heligmosomoides polygyrus polygyrus (assembly GCA_947396885.1). NCBI lineage: Eukaryota > Metazoa > Nematoda > Chromadorea > Rhabditida > Heligmosomidae > Heligmosomoides > Heligmosomoides polygyrus. The sequence continues at coordinate 4,198,912 of OX377205.1, read as the reverse complement.
GAGTGAGCAGGGCTACGATGACCGCTTCGGTTTCGACGGAGTCGAATGCCTTCTTCAGGTCGATGAACGTAAGGCACAGCGGCAGCTTGCACTCTCGCGACACTTCGATGAGCTTCGTAATGGTGTGTATGTGGTCGACCGTGCCGGATCCTCTCCGAAATCCTGCTTGTTCGCATGGCTGTCCTTCGTCCAGCGTTCTGCTGATCCTATTCAGGATCACTCGAGTGAACAGCTTGTAGACTACGGACATCAGGCAGATCGGGCGATAGTTGCCAATGTCGTGCACGTCTCTCTTCTTGTAGAGCAAGAAGGTCCTGCTGGTCTTCCACTGAGATGGAACCTTGCACTCCGACAGGTAGCGCGTGAAGAGCCGCGCCAGGGTGTTGATGAGCGCTGGCGGGAGGTTCTTCAGGTGTTCGGGTCTGATCCTGTCGGGACCGGGTGCTGTACGTTTCTTCACCGACGAGATGGCGTGACGGATCTCGGAAGGGAGAACAGTAGGGACGACGTATCCATCCTGCGGAAGATGGCATGGGAGTAGGTGAACGCGACTTCGAAGAGGTCGGAGTAGAAGTCGTGAATGATCTTCTCCATTGTCCTTCTGGAAGACTAGATGGTTTCATCAGGGCGCTGGAAAGCAGTCATCTTGACGTAAACGTCTGAACCTGTTGGATGACCATTATTTTTGCGCGGACGCACGGACAGATAAACGAACTGGCATTTCCATATTTTGTAGAATTTTCTGTAAGATTTTTTTACATTGTTATTTTACAGTTTATAGTTTTATTTGTATTTAATAAAATGTTGGGTTTCAGATTTTAATCAATGAATTTAGTGACGACTGCGGATCATACGCGAACACTCGGTTAATCATGGACGAGTTGGGTATCGACGACTACACCTTTTCCGATATGCTACTGTTCCGAGAAGTCTGTCTAGTGGTGTCACGGCGGAGTGCGAATCTCAGTGCTGCAGGTGAGGCGGGTTTATACTATAGACGCCCGGTTGGATCGATTGAGCGCGTGGACGATCAATGTTGATCGATAACATCGATTTTTTAACGCTCTGCGACGGAAGTATAAATCCTGCCCAGCCGGGTTATCTACCTCTATAGATTCCTTTTGAAAGGAAGTCTAGTGCATGGCTCTCCTCATGCAGGTAAGGTAGGATTTATACTTCAAACGCGACGGGCGGCACGGCGTTATGAAATCGACACGTATCGATTGGGCAGCGTGGTCGATCGATATTAATCGGCTTCATAACGCTGCGCCGCTCCGCCTAGCTGCATTATCTACATCTATAGGTTCCGCTAGAAAGGAAGTCTAATGCATGGCGCAACCCTGTGGAATTTCAGCCATCGCCTGTGTGTTGAATCGAGTGCGCCGGCCGAAGATGGTGGTCGCCATCGACGGCAGCACCTACAAGTACCATCCGTTCTTCGATCATTGGGTGGTGGACAAGATCAAGGAGCTCATCGACCCGGGCCTAGAGGTATTGTGGGCGGTCCTCATTGAATTTCTACTCAATCAATATTCGATTTTTTTTCAGTTCAAAGTCGTGCAAACTGGTGACGGCAGCGGTAAGGGTGCGGCGCTGATCGCGGCCATTGTCACTCGAGTGAAACGAGCCGAAGAGAAGCGGAAAAAGGACGAGGAAGCTCGTCTACTCCGCGAGGCAGCCGAAGCGGAGAAGAAGCGCAAGGCCGAGGAGGAGCGGCTACGACTCGAGGCCGAGGAGCGCGAGCGGGAGAAGCGCGAGGAGGAGGAGCGCTCGCGGAAGATCAGCGAACTGCTCTCGTACGGCGCCGATCGAACGCGAGAAGAGCAGAACAACTACGTGACGTTGGAGGACTGAGCAGTGGCTCCGCCTCTTTCTCCGCCCCCGAAAAAACTATTACGGTGATAGACGCGTATTTATTGTATTTTGTACTGTCTCGTTGTTAGACTGCGACTATCTAGCCTCTGACCTGGACCTTTGATATCTGATCGATCGATCTGTGCTGGTCCCACCTGGAATTTGACCGATGCTATAGGCTGTTGCTGGCATTAACGTGCTAGGAAATCCCTACCGTTAGTGAAATTCTAGTGTTTGCCGCTGGGTGATGAATGGGCGGAGCTCAGGCGCGATGGGCGTGGCTATGGCGCGTCTACTGCCTTGTCACACCTCTAAGGAACCGAGTTCTGGTTGTCAGTCATCGATCGGACTATTAAAAGCGCCGTCGCAATATGATGTGGGCACCCCTAGCCTCGATGGCGTCATTTTGACCCAAAAAGTGTTTGGACTAGCGGGATCCCGTTTTGCTCTACGATGGTGTTTCGCACCCCCCCCCCAAATAGGAAGCTGGGATTCCCCCTTCCTTCTGTTCACTGGAACCAAAATCAGTCGATATTGATTACTTATTGTAATGCCTTTCGAGCAGCGATCATATTACATGACTCATGCGCAAAATTACGAATGTCGGCGCAAGTCGATAATATCGATCAACATTGATTTTTTGATCGATATTGATCCCATAATGAGAAGATCATCCGCTGACCATCAAAATCGCGACAATCGATATCCATCGGTTGCTCGATTTTGTAGGTGCAGCGTGAAACCTTTCAGCGGTCATTAATTTTGCGCGGACGGATACGGGAATGGGCTTGAGTGGTCGCTATTATTTTTGCAGGCTTTCTTGCTGTATGTTGTTTGAAACAGAGGCGCTTTTCCATCGGAAGGTGATAGAATTCTTCGGGTTATTGATTAACCTGCGCCAAAAATCGATAACACAACGCGTCAATGTGGCTCTCATGGAAAAGTGAGACGTGCGAGCCAATCAGAGCGCCGAACGTACACGCCTTCTTGGATGGTATCCCCATCCGATGCGAACTGATTGTTGTTCTGTTATGTCCCGCTCCTCCCCATGCAGGCCGAATTAGCGACTAGTAGTATGAGATCGAGAACATCGATCAATATTGATGGATTAAACGATATCACTCGTGTCCTGGGAGTCTTATGTGGTGGCCCTCTTCAGATTGTCAACCACTGGCGTTATGGTGATATCGATCGATATTGATTATGCAATCGATATCGCTTCTATCTTGTGAATCACATGCAGTGGTCGATATATTCGCAGCGACCAATAAGTTAGTTGGTTTTGTGAATATGCTATGAAGCCTGTATAGCTCAGTTGCTATTAATTTTTCGAGGAAAATCTGAGAAACGTGCGTTAATGGTTCGACAAATGCTGACAAAAATCGATAATAACGATCGATAGTACCACATTCTTATAATAGGAAACTCGTCTAGTTAACAATTGATCGATAATGGTCTGTTAGCTGATTTAGCGCACATGCTGGTGAGCCCCTTCAGTCCAGCGGCCATTAATTTCGCGCAGACGGACAAATGGACGCACCAACTGCTTTACATATGGTGAACGGGCCACTTTTTCCGCCGTTAGTGGACATACTACTAGTCGATAATTTAGCCTATGTGAGGGAGAAGGCAACATACCAATAAGGGTGCTTCGAATGTGCGTGACACTCCGAGGGGGTTTACGAACGGTGTCGCGATTGGCTAAGCCGTCCTGCGCGTTGACGCCCTCCCATGTAGGCCATATGAACGACTAGTTCCACGCACAAATTTTTGACGCCACACCTTACTGCGATGGCGCTGACAGACAGTGTTTGTGGGGTCCCACAGTTAGACAAAGTAGTCGGCCGCTCAGCCGAGACAGAGTTTAATGCAAGACTTGTGCCAAATTGATCCAGATGTCTCCCGCCTTCTACAACACTCTGAATTTTGCCCGTTTTCACTCAGCCACCTAGGTACTAACCCAGATCCCTGAACTCGTTGCCAATCTGTCTGTTCACTGCTAAGTGTTTAGCTCATCGTTCACGTTTATCGCGCTTATTTCATGACAGGGCCTTTTGACACTGCATTGCATTGATTTCGTATGCATTTTAAGACTACATAATACTAGCCAGTAGTATGTTGGCACGTGTATTTATAGTAATAAGCTACGTACTCACAAAGAAAGTCAGTAGTGTAGCTACGTGTCGAGTAAGGTAGTAGGTTGTTAGAGTGCAGAGGCGACTTTGTATATTTATACCGTTGTTATGATATGATATGATGGTAGGTGTAATAATTGTGTGTTTGTGTGTGCGTGCGTGACCATATTGTAAGAATACGGAGCTTTTGAAAGTTTATTATTGAAAATAAAATCGATTTTTCTGAAGAGCAAGCGGCGCAGAGGTATAAGGCGCCGCCGAAGTTGACTGCTCGAACAGGAGGACTGGCCTTTCTGATCTCTTCTGTTAATCATCAGTGATTCAGCAGCAATATTCTAGGTCTCATTAAACCGTTTTGAAACTTCAACAACAATCCCCAGACAAAGTGCGATGCACGGCGTATTCCAAAGTAGGCGGTGACCAAAATCGAGGCCTTTTCCGATAGCTCTAGCAGCACGCTGGAGCCTTCCCAGGGACACTTATGCCGGTAGCAAGGTGGGGACACTTTTCCTAAAGTCATAACGGTGCTGATCAAGGTGGGCGGGGCCATGCTTGAGAACGAGAACTCAGTGAGTCACATTGGCACTCGACAGGGACGAACAGAGCAAACCAAGTGGAAAGGTGGGCAATTGCGGAAAAACGGGCTGCACGTGATCTATTCGCCGTCTAGCCTCAGATGATGTCGACAATTGAAGTGTATGGTAGTGTAGTCGAAGAAGGCGGTGGCTGTTACGGGCAAGCCCAGTCGAGGGTATTCGTCCGAATCCCGCCCACTACGATTGAGCCTTCCATCTTTCTGCTGATACAATAATTGTAGCAGATTTATCCGGGAAGGATGAAGCACTGAGAAGTTCATCACAAGCCATTGTATAGACCAAGTACGCATTCAAATTGCCTCCACGAGATCCCGTAGAAGTAGAATGCATGGCGCATCCCACGAAGTGACTGATTAACAGCGAGCTTTGCCATTTATAAGCGGCCTGGAAGAGCTGAAAGAGGTTATTTTTTGCATGATATTAGGATGTATCCAGTGTGTACCCTATAACTTGAGTTAAACTGTCGAAAATTAGGTGGACCGTTTCTGCACGGCAGATGAAACCGACTGGATTTTAGGTGGATATTAAAGAAACACTTGGACGCCTACCCATGGGTGAAAAATCTGGGTGGCAGGTTTGTTCCTTGGTCGATTGAGTCACTTTGGCACGTTAAAAGGATGGATGTATCAGATCAACGAGATAATAATAGACCAAGATCTTCAGTTCCAAAATCATGGGGGATGTGACCACCGTAAAAGAAGGTCCGATAAAGTCATGACTTCGTAGGTTTACGACATGAGATCTCGTCGTCGTTCAGCTTGAGACAGTGTCGATACGGGGTAACCCCACGGCCCGGATTCGTCAACGATTTTCAACGATTTACCGGCCGGTAACCATAGAACTTGCCGCGAAACCGCCACATACCTCAACGTGCCGCGTGGTAGGGTTTACGAAGAAAGCCGTTGTAACGTTTACCCGACTAGAAGGTAAACGACGCGGTGACGTGCCGGTAGGGCTCTACTGGTAATGTCTGACCCATTGGCAGCGAGTTGGAAGCACCGCCAAGTGTAATCGGACGCATGCGACAAAAACTGCTAACCAGTGCCCGGGAAAACAATAACTTCCTTGTTTTCCACAAAAGACTCCTATCGGGCAGAAATTCACCAATTCCTCGGGTTCATAGGCCTCGTTTATACTTCCATCAGCGGGCGACGCGATTCGAATGGAACGATGCTTCCCATCGCGATGCGCTGTTTCGGACGACGATGAACACTCAGAACAGCCGGCGACGGGGGCAGTCGTTCGATGCACTGTGCTGCCCGCCGCCCACTTCCCGCCCTCCCCGCGCCGCCCTATTTGGACAAGTTTGCTGCGCGCGGAACCGTCGTCAGTTGGCGTGACGTCGTCCAAAAACCTAACAGCTGGGGCCGTATGCTCGTCTACCCCGAGTCTCCCCCAATGGGGGATTGGGGCGTGATATGATATGTTGATATTGATTGATTCTCCCCCAACGGGGGAACACGAGCATACGGCCCCTGATAGGAGACGATTGGGAAGCGCATCTCAGGGAACTCTGAAGTCATTTTCCAGTCGGTTCGGTTATGGAGGCAGTTGAGGAAAGGAGAGCGTCGCTCTTCTCTCTAGATTCCTCCAATTTTCACCACAATCCTTTAAATTTTCGCCTCAGCTGGAGACTATGGGTGATTCCGGTCAGGAGTTCTACATTGAGGGCTTATCCGTTATTGTGCGCAAAACCGGCTCACCGTCCTCCCCTTCCAAGGATCAGACAATTTTCCTTGTGTTGAAGAGCTTTCTAGTGGATGGTCGCGTTGTTGTCATGACATATCTTGCTGTGATGTTGCTGTACTTGACGGGAAATGCGGACGACGTCTTAGTACTGAATAATGTGGCGGGACCTGAAGAAAGCCTTGGCACTGCACCTGAAAACTCTTTTCCTCCAAATATGGTGAACAAGATTCTGACTCTTCTCTCAAGAACGAAATCAGTTCAGGATAGAGCTGCACGGCCAAGGGAAGTGATTAGAAATGCGATGCCTCTATGTGATGGCAGTAACCCGGACATCTTGTCCTCGGCGCGCCCTTCGTCCCGCCCCCTTTCTGAGGGCGGTGTATCCAACGACTCTCCGCCAGATGGCCAGTGGTTGACCCCGCCTCCATCCATATTGCATCGAAATTCGTCCAGCCAAGCTCTAAGCTTTATCTGCTGAGAAGTCTGTTTACAACTACAACTGTATACTCCTACAATACATTACCAACAATGAGAGAAACACAGCCTTGAGAACCTTGTTAGTACTGAAAAGCCGTGAAACATTGCTTCGAGTCGAGTGAAGAAGGCGGCGAACCACCAAAGAAGGAAGGGTCATTGGGAAGAGCGAGCGACAGGAGAGAGAGAGACGATTTCTGGGAATATCTGCATGTACCCGACTATGAAGAGAGACAGGAACCGGTGTCGATAAAATCAATAAATCGATCGAAAATCGATCTGAAATGCTAGACGAGTGAGAGACTACGAACCGCTAGAGAGAGCGAGAATCAGAGGAGCGCGTAGTGAGAGTGAGTGAGTGAGAGTTTCCCAAGGAATGAATGCGTGTAGGTATATGGACTAGAATGAGAAGAGGCTGCCGTTATGAACCGTAGGCCTTGACCGCTTGATTCGCCACGACGACGATGAATCGGTCGAGCCAGGTAACAGAGTGCGGTGCGAACGAGCTGCCTTCCAAGAATCCCAGATGTCCTCCGTGTCTCGTCGAGATGAACGCCATGTCTTCGCTGCGCGACGCCAGCTCCTGAAAGATTCTCGATCGTCAGCTGCTTCGGTAAAGGAGTTCCACACTAGTAAACCAGTATATTGTTACATTGGCCCATGTCGCGAAAGTGGGCACCACTGGAGAGAGGGAGCGCGATAGCCAATCATGGCAAGGCAGAGCGCCGAACGAACGCACGCCAGCCAATCCGGGTACCGACCTACATGCATTCTCTGAATGGTGAGCGGATTCGATGTGGTCTGATCGGCTGGCACTTTTCTACCTCCCAATGCTGCCCACATTCACGACACGGACTTCGGTATTTCGATTTTTCAAAGGTCCCAAACTCTTACACAACTGCTTGCTTCCATGCGAAGCCTGAACCTGGGGATAGATCGGCTTCCATTTGGCTTGTGGAAGCATGGTGGTGTTGATACATGATACAGTGTTGTAGACACTGTACTGTACAGTGGTTTACAGTAATCTTCTGAGGTAATATTTATAGAACCGCTTCTGCTTTGACCCCTTTTAAGGGGAGGAAGGATGTTAACCAGAGGAGTGGGACAGTGTATCCATTTGATGCAATTTTTAAGCGTTCCATGCGCAAAGGCGTACCGTATTTCTGGAGGTACAGTAATCTATCACAGTATCCTACAGTACCTAGGCAGTATTAGAGAACCATAGGTGTTGTTCACTCCTCTCCAAAAGCTCGGTCTAACGGCCCGTTTATACTTCGACGCCGGGCGATCCGACGCCACGTACGGTGACCGCATTGACCGGTAGCATGCGCTCGATCAATTTGCTCACTCTATACATGCCATCACGTCGCTCGGCGTCGGAAGTATAAACGGGGCTTAAAACTGTTGAACACCGTACCTTGACTGGTTCCCAGAGCGAGCGCGGAATGATGGGATCGTCCTCTGCGTTCAGGAAGATCATCGGCACACGAATGTCCTGTAGATGCGGCAGCGAGTCGCACCACTCGTAGAAGCCTTCGAGCGTTTGGAAACCGGCCACCCGGCGGTTGTAGTTCTCGTCGAAAGCCACAATCGATGTCGCTGCCCAAAGGCGCTGAAATTCGCGGATAAAGTTAGAGGAACGGCGCACACCTGGAGACTGCTCCTTAGCGCTTACAACTCACCTGTTCATCAATGAGACCCTTGGCGACGTGCGGCGCTACGGCTTGATCGTAGTTGCGTCGAAGCAGCCGCTTCATGTTTTCGGTGATGAAGTAGTTGTAGATCCGACGTCCATTTTCCCAGTCATGGTACATCTTTGTCGAGTTGGTCGCCGAGTAGCCTTGGCACACACTAAGACCGACCAGAATTCGTCTCCTGCAATGGAATCCGGTGACGAAGGGCATATGGGCTTAGGCTGAGGTTTCAAGGTAATGTATAATAGATTGCGCAATGAAATCCGAGATAGAACAAGTCTTTGCCGTGTAAGGCTACGTTTATACTTCATCGCCGCGCGCCGCCATCGCCACGCAAAGAGGCCATATTGATTGAACGCGTCGCACGGCGTCGACGCCAGCCGTCCGGAATGAATCGCGCGAACCCGCGACCAATCGCAACGCCCAGCGTCGGATCGCGCCGTTCGAATCGCGTCACCTGGCGATAGAAGTATAAACGGGGTCGTAGAGGCCAAATTGATCGCGTCGCACAGCGTCGGATCACGCCATCCGACGCTGATCGACAGCTGTTCGCAGTGTGGACCAAAACTTGTTTGTGCTTGTTTGCTGTTTGATTTCGTTTTTGCTTCTTCCATGAACATTTCGGTTTCGTTTCGAGACGTTTGGATTCGGATTACCCGAAACAAAGCAGAGGACGTCAGCAATGAACATGAAAGCAACACGACGAGAAAGTAAAAATACTGCGAAAAACTGAGAAAGGTGGACGCGGAAGTATGTGCACAATTAGAGAGCCTTTAGTGTGCACGTGACGCGCGATGCTATGTTATGATAAACGCCCATATCGATTCATCACGTCGCGTGATCGATATGGGAGCTTGTCATTACATCGTGTCACGCGTCGCGTGAACACTAAACGCTTTCTAAACGATCCCTTATGTGTGTGTAAGGCCTAGTTTATACTTGCGCCGCCACTGGGCGCGGCGCGATAGTCGCCATAGATATCGATTTTTCGCCCCACCCAGTCGATATCTTTTCCGACTATGGTGCTACGCCGTGCAGCGTTGCAACTATAAAGCAGGGCTAACTGCGCAATTTTGTGTAACCGCGTGACCGTGTCGCCCGCTGTGGTGGTGGTCGTCGAAAACGGCGCGACGGAATGAGACGCATAGCTCCCGGCGATGGAAGTATAAACGGGCAATTAAAGGCATTTTTTTGGTTACGGTAACCCGCTTTCAAAGAAGACACTAGAGCAATGCAATTAGCAGCGAAAGTTGCGAGTAGACTTCATGTCCTAGATGACTAATTGACTATTGAAATGAGGAGTTCCATCTCTACGCCAACCGAAGACCTGTCGTTTTGTTGCTCTTTCCTTTTTCTCTAGGTGTGTCTTTGTCTCGTTTTGGGGACGTTTTAGAATAGATCGACTCTCTTAGCCTAAGGCTGGATCTATATGCCGGGCGACGCGGCGTTACGAAATCTAGACGTATTGATTGGGCGAAGTGGATGATCGATGTTGATAGCTTTCACTACGTCGCGTCCTGTATTGTTTGCGTCGTTCATTCTTTCTCCACTTTTCTGTGTAATTATGTGTAGTATGTGTAATTTATGTGTAATATATTAGTTTCGCGAAATTAATATAAGAAATGATAAAATAATAATATATATTAATTAAGACGAAATTTATGAGGAACGAGTTCGCGGCCGGTGACCCAGTACTGTTTGAAGAAGCTCCTTTACAGGAAGTCGACGATTACGTCCACCTCGGGCGACTGTTGAACATGAAGAACGACCTGAGACTGGAAATATCACGAAGGAAGAGAACGGCATGGGCGACGTACAATTCTGTGAGAGGCGTGCTCGAGAGCTGCAGTGACTGTGAACTGAGAGCTAGTATCTTCAACTCCACAGTTCTTCTTGCGCTATGCTACGCTTGCGAAACATGGACCATAACAAAGGCAGCAGAAGATCAATTACGAAGAGTGCAAACGGCATTGGAAAGGAAGATGGTCGGCATCTCTCTACACCAGCAGCGACTCTCCGGATTGCACAATGAACAGATCCGAGCAATGTCCAGAATCCGGGACGTCATTCTTCATATCGATGAAGCGAAACATCATTTCGCTGGACATTTGATGAGACGAAAGGACGGAGGTTGGAGTACTGCCACTGTGCATTGGGAACCATTCAGCAAGAAACGACCACTCGGTCGTCCTCCTTTACGATTGCAAGATTCGCTCGCTCAGCGGAACAACATCTGTACGTCTAACATCAACTCGATTAAGGTGCTCGTCCACTGGTCAAATTTGGCTCAAGATCGAACAAGGTGGCGAACAAGTTGGAACCCGCGCAAGACAAATCGTTGCTGAAGAACGGATCGCAAGTATCGCATGCAAGTAAGTATATTGGTTTCGCTTCTGAACAGCCTGCATCTTATTTTGTGGAATAAGGCAAATCCTTTTGATTCCTGGAATTTTTGGGATCTTTTTTAAAAAGACTAACTGCTCGCGTACCTTTGCTCTTCCGAGACCTGCGTAAGGAACTTGGTGGTGATGTTGCCACCCATTGAGAAGCCGACGCTGATGAAACGCGTCTGCGGGTAGTCGTTGATGAGCTGATTCATCATCGCGTTCAGTTCTTCCGTACCACCTGAAGTAGCTTTTGTTGTTTTTAGACAATGGACCAAATTGAGAAGCGGACGACAATCCATGCGGAGAGCGGAACAGAAACGATAGAAGGACTCTTACCATAGAAGAAGATCCGGTTCCCGGTGAGTTTCACGTCCGAAAGAGCACCCAAGTGATTCAGAACTGCACATCGATAGCTGAAACATTAAGGGAAATCGTACTGAGAGAACTACACTCTTGGAAGAGCTTAGGTGTAACTAGTTCTCAAGAAAAAGTGCCCTTAATCCAAGGCTTCCCCTCTGTTCTATTTCTGAAGATACAGTTTGTCTAATCGCTAGGGTCTAATGTATCACTACAGATGCAATATTTTTTCTCGTTGGACAGAAGTTTCTCAGGGCAGTCTCTAAATGGAGATCGAACTTCGACCAAGTCAATGAGCTAAGCTCCTCACTTGTTTGAGATCAGGCAACAGAGAATGCGTTCAAAGCAGAGAATTTGACAATTACCACGCTGAGCCTGGCGAAAAGCAAGCAGCGATTGTGGGAGAGCAGAGTGGTGTGCTGACCTTGAATTAGATACAAAGTCGAATTTATTCGGGAACCCAGTAGTCGCTTCCCCATGATCACCAGAACCATCCATGTCCTCCGACCACTCACGGCACACGCCGCTCCGCCCTCGCTGAGGAGATTAAAAGTAGGAGGCCAGAAAACGCCTGATGGTCTCCAGCGCAGCGACAAGAGCGACGAGAGCGCAGCGTGCGCAGTGTGCGGAAGTATGAACAGGCGACAGCAGCACTTGGAGCGACTGGAGCGACAAGAGCAACTGCAGCGACAGCGCCGGCGCTCGAGTATGAACACTTTTCGGCGGCATGTGCTCGGTTTTAATCGTAATGCATGTTTTGCACGGGCGACGAGTCGCTCTTGTCGCGAAGTATGAACAGGCCCCTAGGTCATCCTCTATGTATCCTGCCTCGTACTCGGAAATTTAATTGGTTAGGATGAACCCTGTCCTCTTTTTGCTCATGAATATCCCTCTCGTATAATCCATACTCTATGTTCACATTTTGTATATTCAGTATCTTACCCGCATGTTCCGAATATTTTGTATATCTGTGTATGAAGGCAAACACATATAAAAGGAGCATGGTGTTTGTTATCTCCGCTACGTGCCTTCTGGTACTCCTTTACCAGTTAATAAACCGAACCGTTGGTTTATTACAGTGGCACTAGGCATTTCTTCCTTCTCCGCGTCCTTTTAACGGCTACTTCCCGCAATGTTGAAACTCAAACACATCTAGGTGGAAAGATCTACGAGTTGCTGGGAACTCGTGAGGCTAGCGGGAGGCCATGGGCGGCTGTAGAAGAGCTGCAGGACTGCTGGATGCGAGACTAGGAGCTTCAGTATAGTCCCGATGACCTTTGCGATTCGGATTTGCATAAAAACAGCGATGAACGTTGCCCGCAGTTGCGGTCGCTGGGCATGGTAAAACACATGAAACGTGAGATGCGCCCTCGACATAGGAGCTCATCATTATGTCGCGCCGCGCCGCGTTACTGCTCTGAACGACCCCTAAAAAAGAGCGAACTTTTGCCGCTGCCCGTGGTATACTCAAGTCAAAATGTAGTGTAGACAGTATTCTTCTGTCGCACCGAGTTCTAGTTCGAGCAACATCTGATTAGAACGTGGACCCCATTCGCATCTTCTGACACTAAAGAGCTAACTCATTGGCGTAGTTGAGACAACATTGCTTTTATCAGTAGGGGACAGGGCAACACCAAGATTAAAGACCCCCACACACTTCTGCGGCAACGCCGCGGTCCTATCCTTAACCATAGGGTAGGGACGTAGAGCTCGTCGCCGGCAGCGGCAATAATGATTCAAACCATTATTGCCGCCGCTGATTCACATCATTATTGCCACCGCCGCTGATTTCGCACCGATTAGGCGCCGGCAAAGATGGTCTGCGCTCTAGCCTTTCGCGGCAGGTAGCGGCCAGAGCGCGAACAGAAGACAGGGATGTCCCGCCTAGAAATACAGTACCTCGCCGCTCTGTCCCTCTGCCGCTTGCCGCGGGCAAGACTGCGGAAGCGGCGTGACTCATCGTTTTCGCCGCTCGCATGGAAAGTGTATGGGGCCTTAAGGCGCCTTTTATACTTGCGCCGCCCCGCGGCGCGGCGTGATGGTCGGCATGGCTATCGATTTTTCGCGCCGCGAGGCGGCGCCGCATCGCTTTTATACTCGGCCGCCGCAAACACCACACTTGACGGAATTTCGGGTTACGGTATTCGGCGAATCGCGCCGCTGAGGGGAAGGGCGCGGCGCGGCGCGATCAGCCGCGGCAGACTCGGTGTAGGGTGGGAGATTTCACCGTTTCGACCAAACTTCTCCTTTTGAGAAGGAGGAGGGGGTATTTAGGGTGCTGATCACGAGTCTGACATCGTTTTTTGAAGTTACAGACGATTAGTAGGTTTGCAGGATTAGGGAGTTTTTATGCGAAATCGGGGACCATGACCTTAGCCCGTACCTTCTTTAACCTAGGAAGAGAATGGAGATCTGTAGACATTCACGAAGCTTCGTATACCACGCCAAAGATATGCTTAGTGCACAGTGACCCCAGAATGGCCATATGAGAAAGAATTTTGAGTGATTCTCGACGATGAGTACCTTCCAGCAGTTTTACATTTGGACCCGCACATATCGCAAAATAAAGAGTGGTTTAAAGCCATCTGCATTGCAGGGGATTCGACTCAACACCACACTCACCAGTTTCAACGGTAGGTTGAGCCAACGATTCGACTCCAGGCTTAAGAGAGGATTCGGGCTCGCCATAGGAATCCCACGACAAACATTGACAATATGCATTGCGCTGATCAGCCAGACGAATCCTTTCTGTTTTGCTCCCTCAATGATTCATGGACCGTTTCCGGAGCACGGGCCATAGTGCGCAGAAGCTCGTGGCCGCGCGTCGCTGACGCTCCCCTTTCTAACTGCAATCGCGCAGCGGCGCGTCAAATTCGGGGCGCGGCGCGACTGGCCGCGCCGCTCCCCAAATTGACGCGCCGCGCCGCGGCGGGAGTATAAAAGGCGCCTAACAGAGGTTGGCGAAAGGCGAGTGGTGGCTGCATGCGAGACAAAACGCCGCGCTTCTCTATGGGCCCGTTTATACTTCGACGCCGAGCGACGCGACGCCACGTATTGTGGCCACATTGATCGGGCGACGCGATCGATCAACATGACCACGGTATCCATGCCATCGTGTCTCTCGGCGTCGGAAGTATAACCGAGGCCTATGCCATCCTTTATGCGCTAATTCCCGCGTGGTTTTATATTCAAACACGCCTAGGCGGCAAAAGGCAAGCGCTGAGCGGAGGCCATCTTATTGATCGCTGATTTGATCTATAGCTGCAAGACGTGGACGTACCCTCGCTCCTGCGCGTAGTGCACACAGGTACGAATGTAGTTGCTCTCGCTACTATTGGCGATGCCCGGAGTCAGCGCCAGTGTGAGATCGAGTCCGCTCTGAAAGGCACTCTCATAGACATCCAGCTTCTGCTGCAACTATACAGGCCTCCACCTACCTCATGCTTATTGATCGGTTCGAAGACGTCGAAAGTGACGGTGGAACCGTCACCGAGCCGAACAGCTGATCGTCGACTGAACGTCCGTCGGAGAGAAGCGTGACCGAGCAGACCGTAGGTGACCGTCTGGATATGGCCCGATCTTCCCCATAGGCTTGGTGGATGGTATCTGCAAGCAGAGAGTGCTCACCTCTGTAACTGAAACCATCGATTTACAGATGCCATTCTCTTTTTGAAAAACACGGTGATGAGGTTCAAGTCGATCGATAGTGATAGACTGTTTGGTACTGCACGTTGTGGAGCCCGCCCACTGCAGCGGTTTTAATTTTGCGCGGACAGACAAACAGATGGACTAGTTATTTTATGTTTATATTTTTACATTTTTAAAGACTAGGATGAATGAATAATTTATAAAAATAGAATTAAAAAAATAAACCATTAACACACAAACGTCATAACTAAAATAGCCTGTAAATGAACAACAAATAACAAACAAATAGCGAAATAATGACATAATAAAATGGATAAGGAATGGGGATACGAGCACTTTGGAGAAAAAGTAGGATATACAGCTTAACTACGACATTACAATGAATCAATTGAAAATCAATAGCAATTTAACTTTTAGAAAGCACACTAAATGATGGACATCGTTTGTACACCTACCCGTTTTCACGAAGTTAATGACGGCTCCTACTGCACATAAAAGAAATAGCGCGTCCATTTGTCTGTTTGTCTATCCGCGCAAAATTAGGTGCCGCTCACTTAGCACGAGTCACAGTTCATGGACAGAATTATCTATTGGATCCTTAGCGTTCGTTGTCGCAAGCAGAGCCAGCGAAATAAGCTTGAACACCATTTAGACAGTGACTTGAGCAATGCCACATGACGTCGTTTTTCAAATTAAAAATGAAATCTAATAATATAAATACCGTGCGTGGATGATATATAACGATACAAAATTAAGTGGAACAAATTAAAAAGTGACTGTCATTTAAAATTAAAAAAAGGAAACACTAAAAGACACTGAAACATAAACAGAAATCCTATGGCCCCGTTTATACTTCCGACGCCGAGCGACGCGACGCGACGCATTGTGGCCAAATTGATCGACCGCGTCGCCCGATCAATGTGGCCACAATACGTGGCGTCGCGTCGCTCAGCGACGAAGTATAAACGGGGCCTATTACACACTACCACACATGGTCTGTCTATGCATCCTCGCAGAATTGTTGGCAGCAGGATGCAATTGTCAGCCAACCAGTCGTTTTGATACGAATATGACTGATGGACGCGATTCTCAGAGGGAAGCAATCCTAGTGTATGTAAGAGAGATAGTGCATCCAACCGTCTGTTTGTCCATCCGCGCAAAATTAAATTCCCCTCATTGGGCTGGCGTCACAGCGTGTGGACAGAGTTAATTTACCGATTGTTAGCGTTGCTGATCGTAAGCAAAGTTAGCGAAATAAACCTGGGCGGTAAAGAAACAGCGACGTGAACTACATGGGTTAAAAATCTAAATTTAACAAAATAGCGGTCCTTAAATGATGCCCGTTTATCCATCCGCACGAAATTAATGATAGCCGCATGCGCGTCGTAGCGCATTCATCTTGTCGACCAACCAATAATTACTGACTGACGCGAAAATGATGGCCGGTGTACGGAGTTCTTAGATGCGAATCAATGCTACTGCACGGAAAAGAGATGGCACATCCATTTGTCTGTTTGTCCATCCGCGCGAAATTAAATACCGCTCACTGAAAGGGAGTCATAACGTATAGACAGAATCAGGCAAACGGTCGTTAGCGTTCGTCGCAGTAGGCGGTGTCAGTGAAACAGGCAGAAACGCCATAGAAAAACTGATACAACAGTGATGCCACGTAGCGTCGTCGTAGATCAAAACGGAAAAAAATCGGCGTTTTTTGCCTTATCTTGCTTTGACCTTGCGTTGCGGAGCGGCGTTGTAGAAGCTATCAGTATCGATTGTGCCGCGCCGCTCAATCGATACAGATGTCATAACGCTGCGTCGCCCGGCGTCTGAGGTATAAACCCCACACCATGCTACTATACCGCTTTCCTGTTTTTTTTTAATCGACAAAGAGAAAACACTGCATGTATGGACATGTACCGAGCTAACGATTGGTACTGAAAAATGAGAATGGATTCGGGAGTGCACCGAACCAAACCCTGCAGCGCCTTGTACCACTGCGCCAATACGACATAGTGAAATCTGCAACAAACTTACGGTTGTTTGAGCATGTCGATGCCATTGATCAGCTGCTTCATGGCGGCGTGCTCAGATTTGTCCAACACCGTCACCTCGGGCACAGCCGGTGAGCCGAAAATGTGCAGGAATCGGATGACGATCGCGGCCTGAGGCATCAAGAATTCCATAGAATTCTTGAGAATTTCTCACAGAACGCTGCTGACTTACCGCTAGAAGCCAGAACATCACACCATTGCTGGGCAGTTCTGGCGATGAGAGCGTCCACAGCTCGAAGGGATTGCTGACAGCGTCGAGCCACCACGTCCACGACCACATCTGGAACACAGGGTGATCGTCGACTGAGTTATTGGCGTGAAGGATGACGCGGCAGAAGCTTCTCGAACGGAAGAAGCTCGCTGTGAGGGCAGCAACAGCAAACAAATGACAGAGCAACTGGCCGCCGAGCCAGACATCCGGGTTCAAAGGCGAGGGTGAGAGGAAGCCTGATGGCGCCCCACGTCATCTCAGAGATCTGAGAGTGCGAAGGTGGTTCAGCCACACGAAGGCAGCTGCTACAAGATCGGAAGAACAGCCTCAACGGCCTGTTCTGCTGCATCAGCGCTTCAGAAAAAGCCTCCAGAGCTGGACGAAATGAGCGCTGATGTCCCAGCAAGTTGGCCAGCGTTTTTGCGCAGGTCTCCTTTCCGCTAAGCTGGATAGCTCTTCGAAACGGTGCAGCTTTAGGAGAAATTTTTGAGGTAGATAAAATCCCTCAAAAATAAGACTGCCTCCTAAAGATCAAAACAAGGTGTAGCATATTGTTCCTCGATCCTGATGAGCACAGAAAATTCATTTTGAATTTCTGACAACGCGGATAAAATTGAAAATGAACAATTTATTAAGCAAACACAACCCCCTCGAGCTAGACAGTAATTTAATCGTTTAATTAAAATTAATTCTGTCAGTATTATTTATTTATTATCAATTATGTCTATCGTTTTTCACGTCAAATTGGACACTCTTCTAAACAAGATTGATGGTTCTGAAACCAAAGAGACGTCTTCCAAACCGAAACGAGCTGCTTCCACATTAAACTAGAGACTCTCCAAAAAGATTTAAATAATTTTCTGTTCACGAAAAAATTTTGTTGCATTTCTTTGAATTTTTAAATTCACCTGCGCCAATAAGTGCATTGTTTGAAGCTTTATAAATACTTTTCTGGGGGAAACTAATTGTTTGGAGCGTATTTAAAAAGAGCAAAAAGCGCCCACTTTTATGCCGGAAAGACCCAAAAGAGGAGATTGCGCCATGTACTTGTCCAGGACGTTGCGATTTTCTTTTGATTGAAGCGAAAATTCTGTTTACATGCAATTCCTCAACTGTCCACGAAGGACAAAAAAAAAGACATTTGTAGAAAACGCACATCGCTTCACTTTGCTATTTCAAGCAAGCTGCGTTTAAACTATAAGTGAATTACATTAACGTTAAATTTAATAAAATTAAAAATGATCAATACAAATGCTAAATGAGGGTAGACGAAATACTGAATATTAAATTATATTATTAAATTGATATAATGTTAACGAATCTGGAATAAACCAGTAAAAAATAAAGACATATAGCGGAGTTAGTGGATCCGTTTGCGGGACGCGCCATGCATTCTACTTCTAGGAGATGTCGTGGAGGCAATTTGAATGCTTATGTACATAGTCTGTGCAATGACTTGCGGTTGTTACCCAATGGGGAATTCAGTGTATCATCCTTCCCACACAAGTCTGGTTCCAATTCGCCGACCCCAAAAGAAGGGAAGGCGTAGTTGGCCCACATGGGAAAACCGTACAAAAACCTTGAATCGGAGCAACCGGCGCCTCCCCCGACTACACTACCACGTGGCCAAGGAAAAGATAGGAGTATAAACTCGATTACAACACAGAAAATAATAAATAACAATAAGTACATAATATAGTTGTGCTCAAATGACCTATTCGAATAGGTATTCGAATGATTTTCATTCGAATTTGAGTATTCGAATTCGAATGTTCAAAAAATCCCGTTTTTCGAATGTATTCGAATTCGAATGTTCAAAAAATCGCGTTTTTCGAATGTATTCGAATTCGAATGTTCAAAAAATCGCATTTTTCGAATGTATTCGAATTCGAATGTTCAAAAAATCACGTTTTTCGAATGTATTCGAATTCGAATGTTCAAAAAATCGCGTTTTTCGAATGTATTCGAATTCGAATGTTCAAAAAATCACGTTTTTCGAATGTATTCGAATTCGAATGTTCAAAAAATCGCGTTTTTCGAATATATTCGAAATTCGAATGCTCGAAAATTGCGGGTGTTCGAAACCATTCGAATATTCGAGAATTGCCAAAAAACACACAATTATTCGAATGTTCAATGTATGCCATTCGAATAGGCAAGTTAGGATCTGCATTGTTTTGCGAAGCCGATGCATGGATATTTTGCACTGAGAGTCCAGAAATTGTAAGCACGTCGTCTCCCTTTCACTCCATATATGATGAGTCTGTTAATCCCTCTTCCACAACACCACACAGGAAACAAGAAACACGGCTGAATCAGAAGCTGAACCTTCAGCTTTATTCACAGAAGGACTTACACTTTCATTCGTATTCGAACTTTTCCTATTGGAGCTCAGGAACCAGTTTTCTGTTTGACACTGCCTACGACTAATCTTGTTTTTCGTCCTCATCTTTGCACAATTGAACTTTGCTTGATCTCTTGTTCTCCATTGGGGGCTATGTTATACTTCGGCGACGCTGTTGTCGGCGACGTCGGTGACAGTGTTGAGCGGGTGCTATTCAGTGCGCTCAACTCTGCTGCCGACAACAGCGTCGCCGAAGTATAACATAGGCCTAACTATTTTGTGCACCCAGTATTAACCTTCACGCTCCAAATTTACCATCTTCACTGCAAGGTTCTGTGATCCTATCGTAGCCTTTCCAAGCTTTCTTTTCACATCAAGTTGCTTTTTAATCCTAAAGCCGCTTTGTTTCCATGCTATGTTCGCCGCCCGAGGGTTGGCAGATCAGGATTACTATGCGATGCAGTTGCATTCTCTACTAGCTGAGCAGTAAACCATACAGTTGGGCTGCAGTAGGGACGATAATATAGGCGGATTAGTGGGTATAAGATTTCTAGGATAGATCAATTACAGCAACCCGATTTTACAACTGCTCAGACACGTCCGATCAGATGTGCTGACTTCCTAAGAGACAAAGAACGCTATGAAGAGGTTTTTCGAAACAAGGGTAAGCCTTCCCTTTCGAACCGCTCTCCTTTGCATCCAGGTGAACACTTATGGACAGCGTGATCATTAAGAGCAATATCTCGGGACCATTTCCGTAAGGCATTGCCTTTTCCTTCCGTGTACACGTCCATGCAAAATGTTTCTTTGTTCTGCCTTTCTGCCAATTTGGATGGAGCGAATGTTTATGGAAAGAATGTAGTTTCTTTTATGTGCTTCTGTGCCGAACGAGGTCGTAACGCTGATCAGTCTTTACTGAGTTTCCTAACATTCTGACCATCATCGTTTTTGCACGCCAAAATTACTTACCGATTCGGACACTAATCCATCAAGCACCTAATAGGATGGAGCTTTTCGGCTATTGTTCAGACCTGTAGCTAGAAACCTGAACCTAATAACAAGTAGTTCAATCGCTGATCTACAACTCTTAAGGGACTTATTAGGACTACCAATACAAGGAGGGGGAGCGGTTAGGCTGCTCAAGATTAATCTTCCTTGCAATCCTATAAGGCGAAGAAGCGTGAAAACATCTAGTCGCGAAGTTTCCTTAAGAAACTCTGCTTCTCTTAGTTGGGTTTTGATTATGACTTAGTAACACACTTGCTTCGTTCAGGTGGTCATAGGCATCGACAAGAAGAAGTCAGATCACTCAATGTTCCTCGGTTATGCTCTTCTTGGTCCTGGATTGGCTGTCTATAACCCGAAAGTACTTGTCCATTTCATCTTATGTCGCACATAGGATATGTTGTTGTTCACATATCGGCAGGACAGCAAGAAAGCGACACCACTGTTCTTCAGTCCTTGATGTATAGTAATGGCAAAAATATTGGTGCCTATAATATATATCCGTCACGCCTATCGGCGTGCCCCGCACTTGAACTCTTCGCGCGATGTTGCAGTATCACTGAGGTTATGGTAAGGACAATCACATCAAGCCAGTTGCTCTGCTCATTCTGCTTTCTTTCCTACCTTGCAGTACAAAAGGCAGAATTTAGGAACCTTGCTATGTTCCAACCTTGCACTACCTTCCTTAAGATCACGTGAGTAGTTTTGCGGTATGAAGCCATCCAGAACCTCCCCCCCCCCCACCGCCATTACTCTTCTCACCATCGGCATCATCTTCGGACGGTTAAGTGATGGTTGGCGATATCTGAGTCCCCAATCACGTTGAACGACGAATTCGGTACGTCTTCTGAATCCACACGCCCGTTGGGTGACGAGTACGGCACGTTTTCTGGATCCCCAGACATGTTAGACGACGCCTTGGCACGTTTTCTGAATCCCCAAGCACGTAGAAGACCTTTTGGTATTTTTCGCTATTTTATGACTAACTTTCTCCGAGTTCTCGCCTATTCTATGATTAATTTCTGTGCGGCGCCGATCAATAGCTCTTAGCGCTTTATTGTATAGTATGGTAATTATAACAAACTTTCCCTTTTTGCGCAGCATATGTGCTCCTGGGATCTATCAGCTGTACAAAACCCATGGTGCAGACTGTAGAGCAAGAAAATGGCTCCTATTGTGAAGTATTGAAACTTTGAAACGCGGCGCAAAGAGCACTAAAGTAGGCGGTTCCATGAAAAGGGTGGTGCTGAAATTGCTTGGAGGCGCTCATTGAGGAAACTTAAAAGAAACTTAAAAGAAACAGGCTATGCTATTTTATTCGTCGGAACGTACGCCCGAGCTGACTATGGGTCTGACTTTGTGGGAGTGGGGTTAACTGCGGCCAAGTTTTCGGCTCGAACAATCGTTAGGTAAGCACTGTAGAGAAGGCAGCTATTATATTATACACATCTATTCGACGACCACTTTTCTCAATCACGGAGATCATTTAGAGCTTTCCGCACTCTCGTATGCCATCAAAAATAATGCACAAACAACACTCAAGCACTTCTCATCTCCTTCTTATGTACACTTCATGTTTCTTAGGTAAATAAATAGACGAAGCAGATGGAACCTTCCGGTTTCGAAGATCTCCATCATGATGACCTTGGTCTCCGATGAAGCAAATAGTTTCATTGAGAGTTTCCAGGGTTCCATGGTAAGGGGTCCCATGGTAAGCCGAAAAGGTGGATGCACATATGTAACCCCAGTAATTCAAACCAAAGTGTAAGCGCTCCACCAGCTATATCCCGTGCTATATCACTTGGCCCTTTATTGGGCTAAGGTAAGGTATGGCCTTTGGAATCTTTTAATCAGTCAACCAGGAAAGAGCTAAGCTTTTCAAGGACGTGTTGTTTGGTTTGATGACCAGTAACATATTTCATCCTTTCAGGCATAGAAGAATTCGGTGGAAAAATCACTCCATTGAAACCTTGTTAAACACTTTGCAAACGAATGTAAATTTCCTACTACGTCAGGGTAAACCGTCTATTGGTCATTGCCACCAAAGCACTAGCCATGTTTTTCCTTTCCGTGACCCAATATTCCATTCGAAAATATTCGAATATTCGAATAGAATATTCGAATCAATATTCGAATTCGAATGTTCAAAAAATCGCGTTTTTCGAATGTATTCGAATTCGAATGTTCAAAAAATCCCGTTTTTCGAATGTACTCGAATTCGAATGTTCAAAAAATCGCGTTTTTCGAATCTATTCGAATTCGAATGTTCAAAAAATCGCATTTTTCGAATGTATTCGAATTCGAATGTTCAAAAAATCACGTTTTTCGAATGTATTCGAAATTCGAATGCTCGAAAATTGCGGGTATTCGAAACCATTCGAATATTCGAAAATTTTGCGAGAGCACAACTATAGTACATAATAACTGAGAAATGAATAATAGCCAGAGCTAAAAAATAATAGCGGAATAAATTTCTAAAAACGATAAAAAACGAAGCGATGTGAAACGATTATCATTCATTTTATACAATAAAATTAGAGTGCACCATCAAGTGCCAAAATGGACCAGTTAAACTGAGAAACCCGCAGCCATGCCCTCAGATAGTGGTCCCAAGGAGTCTAGGCCGAGAATTGACACATGGAGTTAGTCCGCCTTCAGAAAAGTCGGCAGCTGAATTCCGCCTCGGGTTTCCATGGGGATGGCGACAATTCTATCAATTTTTTCGCTTCGAGCGGACTAACCTCGAAGCGTATGAGGTCAGATTGCGCTGATTGATGATGGGCGCAGGTCCGCTTCAAGGTTACCGGGGGAATCCTAAGGCGGCCAACGCGTATTCTGATTTTTGCAGAAGACATGGAGATGCCCTACTGATGTCCTACAAAGCTCCGATAGATAAGAAATGAGACCGCCTTTGAAAGGGAGTGGTCTCTTCTAAGGACAGAGCTTGAGCCATGGCCGTTCGATAGGGATGCGCCACGCATTTTACTTCTGCTGGAGGTTGTTGAATGGTCACGACTTCAAGTACACCAATACTACAGGACTTCGCAGACGCAGTTGGAATCCTACAAATTAGTAGAAAGAAGGAGGAACGAAGCGCAATCACCCAGAATGACGACCAAAGCAAACCCGTTCCTCTCTCCTGGCCTTGATGGAGGAAACTAGGCGTTAATTGGGCAAATTTGTTGTGGACAAAGCGATAATGGAAGCAGCCGTTTAGGTCGTTTACCTCCGATTCTGGAGGCTTACACGACTAAGGGGTCTCTTTGCAACACATGGTCCGCTGCCAGTTATTCAGTCCCTAGCGACGTCTAAACAACGCATCTAAGGAGTCAAGTACGTGGCGTATACCAGAGCGTCCCTATTAGACCCTGTACACTGGCGGCTCAGTTACGACCAATTTCACCAGGGTAAGCCTGCAGTCGTAAAAGATCCCACGACTTGTCAGGCCAGACCATCACCGCCCACTGATAAGGAGGTTATCAGTGTTGTGCCACGTCTGGGGTGTTCAATGACCACTTTGAACCCTTGGCTCGCCGACTACTGTACGTGTACAGTATCCCTTTCTACGGTGAATATGGTGTGAGACAGATTGGTGTTGCCGGCAAGCTAGGAAAGAGCAGGTCACAAGAAAAGACGATGCTAAATGATAGCGCTGATCTACCTCTTTTTGGGAAGCGCCATGCATTCCACCTTTATTTGATATCTCGGAGGCAATTTGACGACATGTTGCAACCCTCCAGGCAAAACTCAATACCAAGTTCTATGGACTCCTATACTTGCATTGTTTCAATTTAACCAATTGTCTGCTATCTGTGTGAATGAAGGTTAGCATACAGCGGCCATTAATTTCGCGCGGACAACGGATGGATTGACTGACGAGCAGCTTTTCGACTCGAACCAACTCCAGACAAACAACAATGTTGATCGGCACAAACTAGTAAGTATAAAGGATAAGGGACGACGTTACTCAATCCTTTTTTGGATGCGCCACGCATTCCACTTCTACGGGAGTAGTGCAGGTGATTTGAGTGCGTAGTTGACCGTGAAATAACCTGAGGTGGCCAGTCAATGAACAAATCAGCGCTTTACCCTTCCCAGACAGGTCCGGTACCAACTCACTGACCCAGAAGTGATGAAGGGTTTGATTGGCGTTGGCGAAAAAACCGAACCAAGAACATACTATAGGGTGCACTCGATAGCCGGCGCTTCTTCCAACTGCGCTACACGCGCCCTTGACGCTGTTTAATAATTGTAAAACACGTTCGTCGCCTATCGCGTTGATATGGTTCTCAGTTCAGGCACAATAGTTCTAGGGGAAATCGATATTATCGATCAATATCGTTCGCCTGCTGAAAAATGCATCTATCGTCTTTCATATCCTCGTCGATTCATCCTAGTCCGGTTGGCTGATTCTGTCATTTGTGTGGGGAAGACAATTCGCTAGCGGCCAATAATTTTGCGCCGACGGACATGCGGACAAATTGACGGATCAGCCTTCTTGTATGTGGTTAGAAGGCAACAAGTCGGTAGAGCTTTTAGCTCTCTCATTTCTGCTACTGATTCAACGACCTCAAGAGGAGCCGCGACGTTTGTTTGAGCAGTGCGCGGAACTAAACCACGGATCGATTTGCGGGTGCGTAAGCGGCACTTACTGTCACTGCGCCTGCTGTTTCCAAAAAAGGAAGTACATCACGATATCACGTAGAAGTAGAGATCACGGCGTATTCTAGAAGACGTGTCGCTTAGGTATAGAACGGCCTAGAGGATAGAAATAGGGTTAAGGCCCCGTTTATACTTCCAACGCCGAGCGACGCGACGGCATATAAAGTAGCCAAATTGATCGATCGCGTCGCTTAATCAATACGGCCACTATACGTGGCGTCGCGTCGCTTGGCGTCGAAGTATAAACGGGCCCTAAGGGCGCGGATAGTGCAATCGGAAAAGCCGCCGGCTACCTCGAGGTCCGCGATCGAGGTTCTTGGTTGGGGTCCCACCTATACCGACCAAGTCTTTCATCTAGACGTGATGGCGACAAACTGCTAAAATTATTATTATTATTATTAATTGTTATTATTGTCATTATTAATATCCCTATTTTTATGGCTTTTAAGCCTATTACTAGCAGTAAGGGCGCGTGTAGCGCAGTCGGAGGAGGCGCCGGCTGTGGCGTGCACCCGATACCAGGTTCCTGGTTCGGATTTCCCGCCCAGGCCAACCAAGCCTTCCATCCCTCCTGGGTCGGTGAATTGGTACCAGACTTCTCTGGGAAGGATAGAGCGCTGACTTGTTCATCGGCTGGCCACCGCAAGTCATTGTATGGCCAAATACGCATTCAACTCGCCTCCACGACATCCCGTAGAAGTAGAATGCGTGGCGCATCCCAAAAGGGATTGAGTAACGCCGTCCTTTATCCTTTATTAGGAGTAAAGTAAGTAAAACTATAAGTGAAGTAAGTAAAAATGAATGTAAAATAAAATCATTGAGCTGTCACATATATATGGGTATATTTATATTGAATAAATAAATAAATATTAGTACTACTATCATTGATCCTTGTCGTGAATATGGACAGCATTGGGTGGTGGGAAAGCGCCAGCCAATCAATAACCAATCAGAGCACCGACCGGACACACGCCAGCCAATCATGGTTCCAACTGTACTCGCCTCTTCTGAATGGCTTGTCCGTCCGATGCGACCCGATTTGTTGTCGTATTTTCACCTCCGAATGCTGACGCATACCTAATATACCCAAGCGTTGACGATTATTTATAATGTATTTTATTTTATTATTTAAAGGCAAATCTTAAATTTATTCCATGCGCGATTGTCACTGAATCTTGGCATGATATTGAACAGTATGAATATCCAAGTGATGCAGTTGGCGAACCAAGATTAGCATAGATCCTTTATTCCGGCTAACGCTTCGGCATAACCGCCTTCTTCAAAGCCTCAAACTTGGGTAATTAAACCGTTAACTTGAATTTAGTTATTTGAAGTGATTTTAAGGGATCGTTTCAAGGCAAAATAAGGAAAATGATAACAAAAAAGCATCAGCCTCTTTATAGTCACACGGCCTATTTTGTTCGTTTTTTAAAATCTCACATATTTTGCGTGTACATGGGAGGTAGTTCAATAAATAAATAAATAAAATAATAGAAGTAAAAATAATGATAAATAGCAGAAAAACGATTTGATGCTGATCATTAATGTAACACATTTGGAGGGGGCAACGTAATAGACCAATCAGGTTATGGGCGCGAGACGAAGAGGAAAATGGGTCCTAATTGGCTGGTGCGCCCCCGCCTTCCAATATACCCCACATTGACGACGTGCACCAGCAGTTTCACCAGATTGACTTAACAGTGACACGGTTTCGACACGTGCTAAATGGAGTTCAAAAGAGTGACACTGAATGGATTCTGAAGCCAGTTGATAGGGAGTTACACCATAAGGATGAGGAAGGGCCTGTTCCGGCTTCCGTTTTGCCTCACGAAGTTGAAGAGAGTGACTCATCGAGCTGTGACTCAGTCTAAGGGTCTTCACTCTTCTTTTCTGTTGTTGAGAAAAGTGATCAATTTCAAGGGAAAATGCTTCGTGCAAGAGCACAGACGTGGATAGAAGGTGGTCCTACCATACGATCAGGGCTTCTAAGCTCCATGGACATATCAGCGGCAAACATGCAACAGTTCTACGGACTTCCAGACGTCTAATGAAGCTGAATTCAAACCGAGATAAGCCACGAAACGTCAAAAAGCTGCACCAGCCCCCGACCAAGCTAATGCTTAACTTCGCCAGTTCAATGGTTGGCTGCGCAGTTGACCGTCTAAGCGACCAAACACCAAGAAAAACCTGCAGAACAACTGCAGCGGTGAAGAACTCCGAACGACAACTCTCAGAAGAACGACCAACAGCACTCCTTGAAGATAAGGATGGCCTGAATACCGGAGAATAAAGAGGGTGTAGGTGGGTGAGAGACGTGCGAGCGGGCCTAGGCCTGGCCGGCGGTGGCCTAGCAGCAGTCGGTGGTGGTCGTCGGACGCTTTCGATTGAGGCGCTGCGACCCGCCGCAGCAGCCTGCTGCTGCCCGTGCACGTGTTGGAGACGTGCACTCCACGTGAATAGGGCGAATCGCGTTCGTCTGCAGCGGCCCTGCTGGATCGCATGCAGGCGGCCGAGAAAATGTTGCGAGTCCATCGCGTGATGAGATGGAGACGTGAGGAAGAGGTCTAGAGGCGGAGGAATATCGAGGAATAGACCAAGTAGTTAGGAACTCCTGGCGTAGTCCTAACTAGGAAGAGGCATTCTCTGGGTTTCTATACCAATTTCACAGGGCTTCAGAGATCAGAGACGCTGTCGCCTGGGCCAAGTTGTCGAAAATTAGGTGGGCCGGCCACGTAATGCGCTTTGCAGACACACGCTGGACGAGAACCGTCACCGATTGGATTCCGCTGGATGTCAGGAGAACGCCAGGACGCCAACCAACGCGTTGGTCGGACTTCTTTGTGAAAGCCCTAAACCCTCGTATTAAAGTGTCCCTCCAGCACACTTTAATACGAGGGTTCAGGGCTCCAGCATAGCGAGGAGGATCCATTGGAGCACTCTGGCACGCGACAGGGACGAATGGAGACGCTGTTGGCGCCTGCTCGAGCGACTGGATGATCAACGGGACGGCAGGTTATACACGTGATTCTATTGTGGACGACGTAGAAGACGAGGTACTACATTCACTGGAAACTTCTGGCGGTTTTGACTGGTCCACTTCAAACGATCATGACTTTCTACATGATCACCGGATTAGTCGAAACAAGCAGCTTTCGAATAACACACTTTTCCTTTGCGATACTTGTTGGTTAATTCCATCAACAACAAAAAAAAACCGCGTTGTCGACAGCATCCCCGAATTAACTCCTAGGCCTATGTTATACTTCGGCGACGGGTCGGCGACGCTGTGTTGCGCGGGCTGCTACGCACTGCGTAGCAACCCGTGTAACACTGTCGCCGACGTCGCCAACAACAGCGTCGCCGAAGTATAACATAGGCCCTAGCTAGGTTTGAGAGAAATTGTTTTTTTTTTCAATCTCTACTTGACAACATACAACAGCGTCTGTCTGATTTGTTTAGTGAAGGAGATGAAAGAATGACTATTAGTCTGTTTCCAAGAGGTTAGGCCTTGTTTAGTGTGCGCGCGATGCGCGACGCGATGCCATGTGTAGTGGTCGGATTGATCAACCGCGTCGCGCGATCAATTTGGCCACTACGCATGCGTCGCGTCGCGCGTCGCGTGCACACTAAACAACGCCTTACGGCCCGCCCCGCGACGGGAGCGAAGGCAGAGACAGGATCGACAAAGCAAAGCATATCTATCGATTTTCCCAGGCAACGGCTCGGCACTGATCGATACGTATCCTTCGCCTTGTCGCCCCCGCTTCAGCCGTCGCGAAGTATGAGCAGGCCTTAAAATCTGATCTACTCGAATATCGGCAGGACTCATCGCTGCCTGTCATGCGGCTACTAGCTTGAGGCTCTTGGGCCCCAACCGTATCTACGCTGAGTCGTACTACGATGATCCTCGTTTATACCTCGACGCCAAGCGCGACGATGGCTGCGCATTGAGACCAAATTGATTGATCGCATTGTCCAGTGTAGACGCCACCCAACCGGAGTAAATGGCGTGAATCCGCAACCAACTGCGTCTCTCACCGTCAGTCATCGCTCGTGAAATGGGCGCGATGCTATTAATCGCGGTGGATTGGGGCGCGATACTGCGGCTATAGCTGCACAGTGTGGACTCGCACTTCTCCGAGGACGTAATCGTGCGTTATCGCATGACTGCGTCGCCGGCTGTTCGGAGCGCTCATCTTCCTACGAAACAGGGCGACGCGATAGGATGCATCGCTCCGTTCCAATCGCGTCGTCCGGCGATAGAAGTATGAACGGGGCTATAGTATCGTGCTGCGATCCGAAGTCGTCCAGGAGAAGGTGGATTTGCGGCCCATCGTTGACAATGAGGATGTTAGCCGACGACAGCTG
Organism: Heligmosomoides polygyrus polygyrus; assembly: GCA_947396885.1. NCBI lineage: Eukaryota > Metazoa > Nematoda > Chromadorea > Rhabditida > Heligmosomidae > Heligmosomoides > Heligmosomoides polygyrus. Next base: position 4,169,437 of record OX377205.1, on the reverse strand, counting down.
AAGACAGATACGAGTCCGACGAGTGACCCCGCGCACGTTGATAGTCATTCGCGGAGTATCGACTATGCACATCGACTAGTGCGCGGCAGGACCCACAAGGAAGCAGATTCTGCGGCCTTTAAGAGTCGTGGCGAAATTCAAATTTCTGCTTAGCGCAACCCAGCGATCTATTTCAACGCACTGCTCTAGCGTCTGTGAAAATCTATCAAGTTTGCTACCGTACATTCCCCTCGCGACCGATTTTGTACAAGACGCCCCGTGATGCCCTGGGCTCTGTTTCGCGACGGTAGCGACAATGGCGAAGGGAGCGACGCAAGCGACAGAGCGCTCGGAAAGTATGGACGAGGCGACGAGAGCGACAAGAGCGACTGGGGCGACGAACGTAGTGTAGTGTACGCAACTGCACTATAACACCTATTTCTTGCCGTCCAGTCAACCAATCAAGCCCTTAAAAGAAGTATAATACCATGCTTTACCTTGTCCTGAATAATGGCGGAATAGGAATGGTTTCCTTCGAACACTAGTGCGCTAAGGTGTAATTACGTACTCCACACTTCGTCCGTCGCCCCAAACGTTCCCGTTCTCGACGTGAAATATGAACAGCCGACAGCGGCGAGCGACGGGAGCAACTGCTCGGTTTTAATCGATTTGCATGTTTTGAAGAAGCGACGAGTCGCGAAGTATGAACAGTGAACAGGCCCATAGAGATACAATGCATGGCGCATTCCAAAACGATGAAGTTCCCCCACGAAGAAACAGCGGCTTCGATAGCTACAGTAGAGCCGCTCGTGAAGAAGCCTATAGCAGCTGAGGCCTCTCATATGAGAGTGAAAAAACGTAATTATTCAGAGTAATGGCTGCTTGAAAATGCGCCACATGCTTCTGGAACCCGATATCGCAGAGCTCACAGACCAACAGCTGGCTCAGTTCCTATGTCGTCGCTCTAGATGCATGGAAGGAGCATACGATTTGCTCATGACTCCACTTTAGAAATGAAATGGCCCATCGATAGTAGCTATTTGGCCATGAAAAACCTTGCATTTAGGACATGCACATCCAATCGAGTGGATGATTTCAAGCTTTTGACGTGCACACGGCTCATCCCTTGTCATGCGATAACATAGTACTTTTTGCACTCATGTTGTCCCTCATGCTTCTGGATGAGTCGCTAAAGAAGTGCAACTAGAACTGAAGAGCTTGCGATCACCTTGTTGCTAGATCTCTTCGCTGTCTTCCGGTTTAACTAGAGCTGGAACGGGTGGTGAACTATGTAGTTTTCCGAGCGGGTCTAGAAGCAGTTCACCATGGTTTTAGATAGAAATGTGTTTATGTATGACGATGGAACACAATTATTGCACAGATGACTTCTGCAAGTTCTAGCGGTCAACTGCAGGTGAATACAGATAGTGATTTTAAACGCCGGCGTAAGGTAAGGCGTAGTTTGTGCAATTGCGTAAAAGGCGTCACATTGAAATCACAGCAGAGCGAGAGCCGAACATTCAGCTTCCTAACAAAAGTACTGAAATATGCAACAAAACAACAATCAGCAGCTTCTGCACCGTCTGGTTGAGTGCGGAAGTCCAGCAATCTACATAAAAAGTAATAAAAAATCTATATCTTGTGCGAAAAAAGATTAGGACACCCGTAGTTCTAAACCTCCAGCTCGCCAGTGAAATTTCAACGGTAGATGAGCGGAATTTCATCAGAAGTCGAACTAACCACTTTATGATTTTTATTTCAGACGCAAGGCGACGCGGCGTAAAGAAATCTACTCTATCGATTGGGCCGCGCGGACGATCGTTACGCCGCGACGCACCGCGACAGAAGTGTAAAGGCCGCCACAGACTTCTGCGGCGCCGCTCAGTGGCTTGACTCATCATCAGTGGGAGCGGTGACGGCGAGGTACTGTACTGTTTCTAGTGGGGACCGACTGGTGCTTAACAATAACGCGCCCCGATGACGATCGCGCGCCCGCATCGACCGTCTCCGCTCTGGATCCCGCCGCGAAAGGGCAGAGCGCAGAGCGCAGACAGACAGACGCTGGAGCGGCGCCGCCGGGTGGAATGATTGAAGTCATTTCCGCCAGCGACGCCGCCGGTGCCGCCGGTGCCGCCGGCCGGCCAGCGGCGCCGCCCAGCAGCGCCGCTGGCGGCGCCGCTGGAGGCGAGCTCTGCGTCTCTGCCCTATGGTTAAGCATAGGGCAGCGGCGCCGCAGAAGTCTGTGGCGGCCTTAAATCCTGCCTTAGACGTAGACATTGAAAAAGATTGAAATTTGCCGAAAATGTGCATGCTTTAAGAAATAACTGAAATGATATTGAAATGCCGGTGAAATTCCGACCATGTGTCGGTGAGTTTTTTTTTTAGAGCTAGACTATGAGCAAATAGGTAGTTGACAGCTTCAGGTGTGAGAGAAATAGGACGGCACCGATTGAAATCCTGTTGAATTACCGGAGGAAAGTCAATCGCTCACTCGCGGGTGAAATTCCTGTCACCTCGCTGTCGATTTCCTACGACAATTTCAACGCAAGTTCACCGGCAGTTGACCACCAGGTGTTTCAGAATCATCCTTGCTCATTCGCCGTCTGTGGTAGTAGGAGTAGCTCTCATGATTTCAAAGACAAGGAACCGTGTCTGTATCGGAGGGGTGATCTTCAAAGTGGACGCTCGTAGGAGTCTTATCAAAGAGCTTATCTATGTCGGTGGGCACGCCGACGAACGCGATGTGAGACTTTGAAAGCCAAATATTATTGACCTGGATATTATTTTCCTTTATTAAATTTTGGTTAGTTTTTTAGCTATGTAATATAATCAAAGAAGCGTAAAGAGACATGATGGCGAATATTTTCTCCATGTACAAAAAAAGACCTCAATTTTTAATGTTTCTGTCTTTCATTGAGTAACGGCAAGGTACCCTGAGGGAGAGATCTACTCACATTTTAGCTAAACAGCTAATTAGCAAAAATATTAGCTAATTAGCATTTTGGGAATTAGCATTTTGGGACGAACATAAGAGTCCTGAGGTTAATTATTCATGAAATAGACCTTCGGAATGGTCTCCGGAAACAATGTATAGATCAAGAAGCCTTCACGATATCACATAGAAGAACAAGGCGCGGCTCCGCCTTCATTCATACTGTCTGGCTTGCCTTTGCAAAACTGCACCATTTTAAACAAAAAACACTTAAAAGTGCTCAACAACTCAAAGGTGGACAGTATTGCGCAGTGGCAGAGGGCGCTGAGAGCGAGGCGCGACACGTTTCAAACCGGTCTGGGATCGAGTTCAAATCCAAGGCAACAAGATGCACGGCGCTACTCCGTGAATCATAGTAGATGAGCTGAAAACAAAACCACAGCAAGGAGGAACGTTGAGGTGGGAGGACACTGATAGATTGAAGCTAGAAGAGATACGGTCTCTCTACAGTATTCCAGCTGAAAACACGCTGAAGGACTCAAATATAAGATGAGGTGTGACAACGAATTGTGTTGGTCCTAGTTTATGCTTGCGTCGCCACGCCGGCGCGGCACTACGACCGCCATAGATATCGATTTTTCTGCCGATCGATATCTGTTCCGGCCATTGCTTCGCCGTGCAACAGCGCATCTATAGAGCTTAATCAATACTTACATACAACACAATCAATCCCTATCTAGGATGCATCACACATTCTACTTCTGACCAGGGAATGCCGTCAGCTTCCATGGAACTTCGGGATGAGACCTATATCACGTGAAAGAGCTCGAGACGCTGATCACAGATATGTAGACCAAATTTGCTAAATGGATCTCCTAAGCGAGTTATGGCCGGCGGAAGCCGCCGTGTCTTCCATGTGTTAGGCGCGCTCAATGGGCGCAAGTATTGTGCGGGTAATCAGCGGTTCGGCTATTAGCGCCGCCAGCAGCGGCGGCGGCGCAGTGGTAGGGTGCTCGCTTCACAGGATTGAGGTCATTGGTTCGGTTCCCGTCGCTGACGCTTTTTGCATTTTGTAACTTATCTTCGACGAGGACCTATATTCCATTTTTAGCACATTTTTGAGCGAACGGCTGATGGCGACTGCATTTACGTCTATTTGAAGACGGAAACGTGTTTCAGGTAAAATGTTTTAGTCATGACGTGAAGCAAGTCAAAAATTCAAAGCAAAGCAAAAATAAAAAGTAAAAATGAAATCAAAATCAACAAAACTTAATCAAGATAATTAAACGTATTGAATAGATATTTGATTTTATTTTACTTTGGTACCAGTTAAAAGTTCCGACTCCACA